>OZ025290.1:168713351-169313351 GCA_964019185.1 Maratus speculifer
TTTTAAATGATGATGAGACTGTGGACGAAAATTATTATGAAAAAGAATTTGAATGAAAGGAAAACAAATGTTCTGAAATCAATCCAGGTACCAGGTCTATCACGTAACGACATCTTCAAACGTTTTGAAACAGCTGTGGAATGGCTCGAACGGCAGAAGATCGTTTATACTATTCATCTAACATATTTTAGAAGAATTAGAGCTGTGGCAGTATTATATATATAAAATCCCTCCGTGTATAACAATTCCGGGGTCAACCCATCCAGGAGAAAAAACACTTATTGTGACCAATGACAAATTCCATTGTGAAAGGTTATCTCCGATTTTAAAGGCTATCAATTTTTCGTCCAATGCAAACGTTCCAGAGTCGTAATGGAGCGCTCTCATTTGTCAGATTTACAGTTTGAGCTGTAAATGACGTCACTACATTTTACTGTGCTTTGAAATCTTTTCCCTATTTCAAACACAATATTCACATTGCTAAAAATTTGACTCATTTGCTACAGCATCACTCTACCGCTTTTATAGAAAACGATTACTTTGCTGTGTTATGGAGCATTCTCATTGGTCATAAAAGAGACATTCTATAAAAGCTGTGGAGTGAGGCTGCAGTAAATGGATCAAATTTTTAGCAGTACACTGTTAAAAATTTTACCCTTTTGCGGCATCATCACTCCCCAGCTTTTATAGAATACACTATAAATAACAAACACAAAGTAAAGGTTTTCTATAAAAGCGTTGGAGTGATGCTGCAGCAACTGTTAAAAATTTGACCCATTTGCTGCATCATCACTCCACTGCTTTTATATAAAGCGGCTACTTTACTGTGATATGGATGATTCTCACTGGTCATAAAAGAGATGTTCTATAAAAGCTGTGGAGTGACACTGCAACAAATGGATCGAATTTTTAACAGTGTAATACTGTAAAGTAATCATTTTCTATAAAAGCTGTCTAATGACGATGCAGCAAAACAGTCAAATTTTTAACAGCGTTTAATTAAAACTTTTTATTTAAGAAAAGCGAAAGTGCGTTTTAAATACAATATTGTTAGAATTTTTATATTCGTGTTGCTTTATTTATTTATTTATTTATTTTATTTATTTTTTTTTTACAGCCGTGAATGACTTCATTGTCACATAACGAATCACGATTGTTTACTCTTTATTGTTGACATTTGTTTTCGATCTTATAAAGTATTTTCTTTTAAGTATTAGCTAATGGTATAAAATAGTTAATTCACAAATGTTTTAAAATAGCAATATTAGTGCATGTTTTGCATTATTAATGCATGTTAATTTGCATGTTTTTTGTGAAATAATTACTGTAATTTTGTGAGTGAAATTCATTAGCTGCATATTCTATGCCATTATTTTACCCATTCAATTAATAATTTGGCTACCCTCTTATATTCGTCTGGAAATGGCCAAAATGGGAAAATTTTTTATACATTTTGGATAGTTTTATTATTTTCTCTCAGTATTTTAAAGTATTTTTGGCTGTAGTCTCACAATGTATTCTTTTATAATTGATATTTTACCTTACTTTATTCTTTTAAAATTTATGCATTTACCATTTGTTCATTACAATCCCTCCCCATCCACCAGATACTTTTGTTATAATTTTAAATGCAGATTTCTTTTGATTTTTTTTTTTTTTTTTTTTAGATTTTTCCCTTATGTTCAATCTTTGTATTTTTCAAAATTGTTTAAGCCTAAAGTGGCTATGATTGACCAAAGATGTAATGTTTTATCATCCTTTTAAAAATGGAAACACGTCATTTTGGCGGGCTATCTTTTAGTTAAAAAGAATTTCTTCGTTGAAGCAAGCAGCAATCAAAAGCTTCTTCACTTAAATTATGATCTTTGGAGTTCAGAAAATGATAAAAAGAGAGAAAAAAATTAATGATAAAAGTATAAATCAAAAATATTAAAATGACAAAACAATTTTTAAGCATACCAAAAGTAACTGATGTTATCAATCCTAATGATGTTTGATTACGTATGAAGTTTTTACTTCTTAGTATAGTCAGGAACATGCTTTAAATTGCCTGTCTATTTTTCCGAACTTCTGTTTGTCGGAACTAGAGTCCGTCCCAACTTGTTTGGATATTTGGTGCTATATTATATTCTTTTTAATTCAAAAATTCTTTTTTTTTTTTAAATTGCAAAAATTTAAATTTTTATTAAACTTTCGCTAAATATTTAACCCCAGGAAGACGAGCGATCAGTGTATACGTTCCACTTAAGCTCCTCAGATTCCTTCGTTGTTCCCACCAATTATTTTTAATTGCAAAGTTTACCTTATTTAATTAAAGCATTTTCACAATTACAGAAAATTTTCTGTTAAAAGGTGGTAAAAGAAAAAAAAATAAGCAGAGGGGTTAAATTTTGAAATTTTGGAATTTTAAATTTCATTTTAACAATTTGAGAAAATTTGAAATTTTGCTTTAAAATCTAACTAAATTCTTGAGAATTTTCAGCAATTCAAATTTTTTTAAAAATATATTTAAATTACTATTTTTATTTATTTATTGCTAAACTTGGCCAATTAATGTTTAAATTCTAAATGAATGCACTATTTTAAGCCTTATTTAAGAAAAAAGACTTGGTCGTAGTAGTTTACAGATCTCTTCGGTCGCAGTTTAAATTCAGGCACCTTTTTTCCGGAAGAAAGGGGGTAGCGGGTTAAGGGGGGTCTGGCGGCCCCCACCGAATCTGGTAAAATCGTTCCAAAAATCTTGAAGAGGGTCGAAAAACAAGCAGTATAAGCTTTTTACCGACATTACAACCCCAAAGGAAAACACAATAATGGCGAAAAATATGATTTTTTGTGATTTTTATTTTTTAACCAGTTTAATTTATTTTTAAATGGTTTAAACGCAATTAAAAATTTGTTTTGGATGTGTGGAAGTCCCCTGAATTTTTTCAGATTTTTTGGTCAAGTAAAAACATGTGAATTTTAGGTTTAAATGCGAAAAAATCGTGAAAAACGCGTCATTTTCAAGATTCAACCCTCTAATTTTGAGGGTTGTTTTCATTTTCCCGAGGGGTGCTGTATATTATAGATAGCAGCAATTGTCTTCTTTCGAATGCAGGCAACTGGACTCAATTTGGTCAATTTTGGTGAGCGGGGAGATTTTTTGAAAAAAAACTCGAATTTTCAACTTTCGGTAAATTACGGCGCGTACTTGGTATAATGCGTCTTTGCTATAAAAAATACATCTCTATAGGGGTTTTTGAGGTCGCTGATCACGAATTTAATGTCAAAATAATTTTTTGACAACAAATTCACCCATAAATATTTATTAACACAGGTTTGATAATGTCAAAATATTAATGAAAGATTTTTTTAATTTCTCTCAATTAACTGTTTTTTAGTTTTTATTCCAGAAAAAGTTAATTAATAATATTAATAGTAATATTAATAGTATTAATAATATTATTATTAATATTAACATTAATTTAAAAAAAATTATGTGTCGTTGAATTTTCATCGTTATTTTATTTAGTCAAAAATATAATAATTACCGATAGCGTAATTTGAATTTTAACTGCATTGATAATGGTAATTTGAAATTCAAATGAGTTGACTGAACCGCCATCTGGTAAAAGACTACACTACTAGGCCCACGGCTCGAGGCATTAGGCCCAACCCGAAGTCATGCTACTGCGCACGCGCCATAGCGCTGTGGCGTCGTCATACTATCATCAGTTCTTAATATGCATTACTTGTTGGAAGATAAATCAATTTTGAAATGCAAAGTTCAATCGAGGCACATACGTCGGAAAAAGTACAGGTGTTACTTAAAATACGTTCCTAAAGCTATTGGAAGAAGTGGTATAGAAGAATACGTATGCGATTGTGCGAATGGCCTCAGAACTGTTGGTTGTTGTGCACATGTGGCCACTATCATTTATTTCTTAGGGCATGCGAGATATTTGTCGCGAATTATTCGTCCAGCACAGATTCTCACAAATCATTTCTCTGTTCAAAGCGTTGAACCTGTTATTGAAGAAGATAGTGACGAGGATTAAAACTGTAAAATTGTTAACTTAGCTCTGTAAAAAAGTATTATGCTATTTTATCTTACTGTGTGACTATTACGTAAGCTTGAATAAAATATGATTTATACCAGAAAATTTAGTTTCATTGATTATATTAGTTGAATACGATATTAAAATTGTTTAAATGCTGTGATTCAAAGATATTTTTTACATTATCAAACCTGTGTTAATAAATATTTATGGGTGAATTTGTTGTCAAAAAAAATATTTTGACATCAAATTCGTGATCAGCGACCTCAAAAACCCCTATAGAGATGTATTTTTTATAGCAAAGACGCATTATACCGCGTACATTATAGTACGCGCCGTAATTTACCGAAAGTTGAAAATTCGAGTTTTTTTCAAAAAATCGCCCCGCTCACCAAAATTGACCAAATTGATTCCAGTTGCCTGCAATCGAAAGAAGACGATTGCCGCTATCTATACTATACAGCACCCCTCGGGAAAATGAAAACAACCCTCAAAATTAGAGGGTTGAATCTTGAAAATGACGCGTTTTTCACGATTTTTTCGCATTTAAACCTAAAATTCACATGTTTTTACTTGACCAAAAACTCTGAAAAAATTCAGGGGACTTCCACACATCCAAAACAAATTTTTAAGTGAGTTTAAACCATTTAAAAATAAATTAAACTGGTTGAATAAAATAAAAGTCACAAAAAATCATATTTTTCGCCATTACTGTGTTTTCGTTTGGGGTTGTAATGTCGGTAAAAAGCTTATACTGCTTGTTTTTTGACCCTCTTCAAGATTTTTGGAACGATTTTACCAGATTCGGTGGGGGCCGCCAGACCCCCCTTAACCCGCTACCCCCTTTCTTGGATTTCGGAGGGCATCTTCGTTGCTGCGGTGAGAAATCCCTCCCCCTCCCCCCGTTCCTTCTCTGAATTCAAAATTGACATACATGTATTATCTGTATTCTTATGACGAAATATAGAGCGATTAATTATTTAATGTGGCTATGAGTATAATTTTCATATTAATCATGTAAAATGCAAAAATATAATATTTCCTCCTTTCTAAATACGATTATTCATGCTAAAAGAAATCTGATGAATATTCTCACAAGTTTCAGTAATAGTTGAAAAATCTAGATAAATACCTCAGCTCGTGAAATAACAGCATCAAGAATATTGAATGCGTTTAATTCAAATGATACTAAAATAAAATTTATCACTTCTTGTTGCATCAGCACTGACTACTGAATTAACGTCAAAATGTCTACAATGAGAGGAAGGGGTGATGCTGGGATGGTATTCTCCGAACTGCTACCTAACCGAGACTAGTTTTGTTTTCTGTTTTTTGACAATTTTATTCCACATATTCTGCAACAATGTCGCAACATGTTCACAAAACTAAATATTAACTATGGAGACTGGACGACTACAGGGAATATTTTTTGCTGTCGAATATCCGCGTCTAATTTATTTTGATAAAAGTTTTACATTTTATAAATAACCATTTTAAATATCTAAATTTAATCATGAAATAAGTAACTTGAAGCAATTTTAAAAAAAATTAAATGTTTTAAAAATTGAAATGATTTTTTTAAATTTGAATGCGAGGCCTTTCTAGGCGCGAAGCCCTGTACGGCCGTACTTGTCGCACACCCCTAAGAACGGCTCTGGCTGCGAGATTATGCTGTTTATATCAAATGAGTGCTCTAAAACCTAATTTTAAATACATTGGAAAATGAAGTTTTACAGACGTTTTAGTCCAGTACAATGTCACAATTTTCAACTGCGCACTGCTGCTTTTCCGAAACGTGAAAATGCAGAGTAGAATTGTCGCTAGACCGAAACCAACAACCATTTTCCAAATGGTTAATAAATAAGTAAAATATTCACAAATATAATATAAAAAGTCTTTTTTTTTTGTAATTTAAATATAATTTGTAAATATCTCGCGTGTTTTAGGTCAAAAAAAGTAGAACTTAACTTGTAGAACATTTTTAATTTTTTTTATTGATCTCTTTATCTGTCACTCACGCTTTTAAATTACGTTAATTTATCATCCTTCTTATTTATAATCTAATTCAAAAAGTTCTCAATTATGAAAAAATAGAAACTACATGAATTCTCACATAATTTTTGTAAAACTTTAAACTGTCATTATCTTTTCTTCATCATTTTTTTCGATTGTCGAAATTTAAAAATGATTAAATTTCAATTAAACAGCAATGAAAAATTTCTTATTTTCATTTCAAAAGTTACATACATTTTTTTAACTATAAACTTTTTAATTTTTCTCAATATTTTCTCCTAATTACTCTCAATTCAATATATATTTTTCTTCTTATTTTTTTTATAATCTGTACAACGGATTTCTTCTTTATGAGGTAAATTACTAAAATTTCCATTTCTTGTAAAATTAATGGATTATAAATTCTGAAATTAATGAATATTGACATTTATGATTAAAAGTTTTTGAAATAATTAGAAAGTCATTCGTATTCTGACACATTAAACAGCTGAAAAAAGTTTAAATTAAAATACATTTAAGATTTATGTATAGGATAATAATTAGCTAATTAATTGCTTTTAAATTATAAACATTTCCGAATTGATTCTTTCAGATGTTTTATGTTTGAGATGTAGTTTTGTTTTGGTCTGAAAAATCCTAGTACGATGTTAAAAGTAGATGTTTGTAAATTAAAAATATTTAAGTTTAGTTTAGTACAATTTCTATACGTAGACGACATTCCAAACAAAATTTAAGTACATCGTTAATTAGTAGATGGTATTATAAACCGATTTCAACAGTCGCATTTTTACACGGTGATTTTTGGAAGAACTAACAGCGGATGATTACTTTTTCAATACTTTCCAACGTGGTTGAAACTTATCTATGAAATGATTTGTCTGTTCGTCTGTCTGGCGAGCTGTAACTCGCCTAAATATATTCGGATACAATGTAATTCGCAATTGATGTATTTATTAAGATTTACCCTGGCATATTCGGTATTCAAAATGAAGTATAATAAAGGGAACCTTAATGTTATTCAGTTACACTACGATCTATGAAGAAAAAATGAATGTTTGCTGCGTATTTTAAGGCCACTTCTCTGTTACAAACATAATGAAACGTCCTTTCTGTGGAATATGGGATGAAAAGCATTTGTCACTCATTAAGAGGGTTACACAAAAAAGTTCGTTTATGTACCTGTCTTTGGCGAAAAGCTATTCGCATTTAATCGTCTTGCACTATTTTAAACAAGGTAAAATTTATATACAACACTGAGGTTTTCTTAATGCCCGTTAATAAAAAAATTAATCGGTGGTTAGATTTGCTAGCCTAAGATTTATCAACTGTGAGTTAATCCGCTTGTTGAAAGTTAGTGGAGACTTGTCGATAAATGTCTCTGGCTAAGTTGGAATCTAAACTTGCGATACCTCCCCGCCCCCCTCCTCTATTACAGTGTTGAATTCAAACACTTTTCTCCGGGAGGGTTTATATGGCTCTGGGAGAACATTGAGTTACGACGGGAGATTGCAATTTTTTGACCATTGAAAATACAAAATCTTAAATTTTTGGGGGGATATTTCATTGATCTGGTGAGAGTGGGTTCTCCCCTGGACCATCCCTTGAATTTAACACTGTTTGAAATAAACACGTCTCCAGATATTTAACTAGCATCATTCATAAACAATCACTTCTTATTTAAAAATATTTACCATAATAATGACTGTTTCAAACAGTTGAAAGCACTTGGGCGTCATTTTTAGGTGCGTTCGTAATTATGTAAATACGTAGCACCTATTGTTGTCTCTCAGTCCGTCCGTCTGTCCGTCCGTCTGTCCGTCTGTCTGTCTGTCCGTCCGCATATAACAACGCAAAAACTACCCAACCGAATCGTTTGAAATTTAAAATACATAATTATAACATAATTTTATCGAGTCATTTCGAATGTTATGAAAATCGGATGCATAGATCAATTACAGGGACAATCAAAAGGATTCCGTTACATTACGGTCAATGGGGAAAAAATTTCAAATGCATTTTAATCGTTTGAAATTTAAAACATATAATTATTACATAATTTTATCGAGTTTTTTCAAATGTTATGAAAGTCGGATGCATAGATCATTTACATGGACAATCAAAGGTATTCCATTGTATTACGGTCAATGGGGAAAAAGTTTCAAATGCATTTTTATGATGTTACACTCATTCGAACATAATAGAATTGGCATGAATCTATGAAGTATATACTAAAATATGCTTTCTGTATAATCTGTGATGCAAAGAATTTTTATTATTAAACTACAGGGCCACACAAAAGTTTTCCACTACATAATGCTATACGGGGAAACATTGTTTGGGGCGTGTTTTAATTATACTCAACTATTTCACATTTTATGAATAAGATATACGTTTCTGAGGTGTAATGAAAATTACTTTCTGTATATTTACAGGAACACACAAAAAAAAAAAAAAAGATTTCGACTACTATACTGTATCCGAAGTACGCTCTACTATATCAGCAAGATTTTAATATTTTTAAAACTTCGTTATCGTAAGAACGCACCTCATTTGCTACGTTCACGTGCAATTTCCAACTTGTTAACTTCTACGACGGGTTTTTTTTTCTTCTTCTAAAGGGGTACAGGATCTAAAATGCTAAAAAATAGCATATTTTTGTAATTTTTTTTACCAAGTACTTTATTTATTAATATTTTTAAACTTATTGTACATTATTAAACACTATTCTAAGAATGCTTTGCTACATTCTCATTAAAAAATATTGAAAATTCAGCCAGTGTTAGTGATAAGAACCTAATCACCTGAAAAAAAAAGTTTCCATGCTGTAGTCAGGATAACCCATCATTATTATTATCATAATCATAATTGCTTCATCTGAAATTTAAAAAACAAAGGGATCTCTTTAGTACATGAGTATCTTAAATTTGAATGAAGGAAGTAACAAAATATTCATTTTGGAATTTTTTGTGAAGCTGCAATATAAAACTTTGTTTTAAACTTTGATTTTTGTCAAAAAAAAACCTTTTCTTGTTTGATTAAAAAGTTGTAATTGAAAAAAATCCTTCGTTTAGAAAATATTATTTAGTGCAGTTTCAGCGAAATCGGTCGAAAGGTTTTCGAGAAATTTTGACTACCGACTTTCAAAAAAAGTTTTGAGAAAAACGCGATTAAAGTTTCAAACATGAATAAAATAGATATATTTTTTAACTTACACATCGTCCATTCCAGTTCCATAAAGCAACTCGTCTACAGCTGCTGAATGATCCAAAGCAACCTTTTGTTCTATCTTACCAGGCCAACATAAAAGTATCGCTTTTAACGGCTTAGTGAAGGTCAGAGGAACCAAGCGCCTGGAGACTCTATTGTCTATAACTAAAAAAAAATTCTGCTAATGACTTCAAATTTTCGAGACTATTTCTTATAAGTTGTAGTATAAGAAAGTAAAAGTATAAATAAAAATAAAAATCAATTTTTTTACCCTTTCCCCCTCCCCTTAAAGCTTTTTCATGTATTTTTAGCACCTTTAAATTAAATAAATCAAATTTTGATTTTAAATATTTCAAACATAATTTTCTTTTAAAAAGTAATTTTTGGCGCTTTGATGCGCTATTAAAATCATCCTACAAAGCAGTTTGTGATAATTTTTGTTTAATTTTTTCATTCTTGAGATTTTTAGTCATAAAAAATAACAATCAGTGTGAATATAAAATAATTAGGCATATAAAATACTTGTAGGCATAAATAAAATAGAAAAACCTGCATAAAATTCCATCAAAATCCACTTATTGACATTTTTTATTCTACGGAAATACCTAGAAATGAAAGAAAAGTTAACTAATGACTGATTGCTCTTACTTCAAAGATTAGAAGGGAGAGATCATTAAAGATATAATTAACTTTTCTTCCGAAAAAATTCTGTTAATTAACCAAACCCATTTATTTCCAATCAGATAAAGCAATTACAGTATTTTTAACTTACTTTAAAACTACATTTATTATATGACAATTTTTAAAGTAAGTGAATCGATAATATTACTTATGACGGTACAAAAAATACCGTATTAATATTACTTAATGGTATCATTTATTTCTTATATTACTGCCAATTCACTTCATCTTAAATTTCATATTAAAAATGAATATTTTAATAAATAGAAAAATAAAAGCCCGGATTCCTGAAATCAATTTTTTAAAAACTATTTTCCCTCAGGTATAGGTATTCAAGAAGGTGCTGAAATAAATTGCTTTGAGACTCCTGGTGCGAGTTCCTTACAAATGACTTTTTTTGAAATTCTTTAGTTCTGGTATATCTATTTGAAAAAATGGGACTGGAATTAAAATGCTTAGATGTTCTCATAAGATCTGATTCCCCATGAGTGTTAACAAAATGTAGTACATTTAAAGAAAGGAAAATCTTTTACATTTTGATTGAGAGTAGGTTTGTAAATGAAATGTAACTTTAAAAAAGCGATACAGGGATATATTTTGATGCCTTTATTTTATTATTAAAAAATGCTACTTAAACCTTTAGGGTCCAATTTCTTTTTTTCAAATTTAGAAAAAAATGTTTTTAAATTAATAACAATAACACTAGCTATCCAAATAGATTTTTGTGCTCAATGAATATTTCATTGTCTGGAAGGTAAGGAATGTGGTTGTTTGGCGTGCTATTCAATTGATATTCATATGACAATAAGCTGAGGAAGAATTTTCATAGGTGTTAAAAAATGTTATATTGCAATAAAATTTAACTTATATTACAATTTGATAATACTTTTTTGCACTTTATTACACATGATTCTTTCAGAAGAGTAACTTTTATTTTAAATTTAAAGGGTGAAATAAATGTTTAAAGTAAAATAATCGCAACGGCGTAAAGAGAATTAAGCAAATAATAATAATATTTATTATTATTAAATGCCTAAACTTTAATGAAGCCATGTAGTAAATGCATAGACATAAAATACTAGAATCACTGCATGTAAATAGTAGAAAAATGTATTTCTTAAAACAAAATAATACTCCATTAAAAGACATGTTCTATTAATAGTACACCAGACCTAAAAGGGTTAATACAGGAATGTTACTTACTACAGAAATGTTTCTCTTAAATTATTTTTCTGCACCGACTTGATGTTCATTTTAGTTTTTAGGCACGCTGATTTCGACACGTTCAGTATTTTTCTCCATCACATAAAGCTTTTCCACAAACTGAAGAAGAAGATTTAGGATAGTTACAGAAACAAATTAGCAGGGTATTGAAACTTCCCTCACTGTTAAGCTGCATCATCCTTTTCGCATAACTAGTTGGCTCTGTCGCATACGACTAGAATCCGCCAATACCCGTTTAGACCTCGCGTTGTTCAAAAACACGCTAATTTGTTCTCTTTAAAAAATCTGGAAAAAATGGGTGTAATTGTTGAAATTGGATAGTCATTTGAAGATAAATATTATTTTAAGAAGTGACACTATGTGCACTGTAAGTGTAAATATTAAGAGCGCTTATTATTAGAACTTTCCAACAAAGTTCAAAAGTGCATAAGCATTCAGTTTGTCTGGCCATCTGTCTACCCTCTAACTCCCGTATATATACATGAATTTTCATGCAATTGATAAAGATAATTTGGGGTCACCAAAGCACGCTTGATATTTCATTTGAAATGTGTATGATGAATGGTTCAATTACAGGCTCACTCAAAAGAATTCGATTATATTATGGCATATAGGGAACAATCGTTTGCTTTTTTTTTTTTTTTTTTTTTTTTTTTTTTTGACGCTTTATCTACCGAAGGTACTTATAAGTACCATTAAAATTACTTCTTTTAAAATTCTTTTAATATGTCAATTAATTGTAATACTGTTTAGAATGAGTTACAGAAAGTTTCCAAAGTTGTTTCAAATTGTTTCAAAAGCCTTATTAGTTATAGAAAACAGAAATATTTTTAAAAGGATGATTTACTTTTCCTTTGTATCTTCTCAGCTTTTTTGGTGCTGAAGGAGGGGGATGGAAATTTTTCAGTTTAAAAATATTTCTATATTTATATTCTTAGAACATCATATTTATACATTTTATAATTCTACAGGATACTAAGAAAACAATTTAAAATAAAAGATTTGAGTGGAGTTATAAATATTGCACAAACCTGTAAATTCAAATTTAATTAATCCTTCTAAATCCTTCAATCTTTCAAAAATTTAATAAATGATTCAATAAACCTTTTAATTTAGTTAAAACAATTTACGTAAAATGCTTTAGAATGCAAAATTTTCATGAATTTATAATTCAGTAGATAAAGGGTTAATGAAATTACGATATTTCAAATGTATTGATAAACTGAAAAAAATCATTAAATTTTACTACGATCACGTTAAAACATGGTATTCATCGCATTTTTATTCATTTACAGTGACACACAAAAGAAATCAGTTACAGTGTCGTCCATGCATAATAATTGCTGGAGAGTACGTTTTAAAATTCGCTATACACTTTTAAATTTAATTATATTGTTATATATGAGTCTTTATATATAAATTCTATTTCTGATATACAGGGCTGCACAAAAGTATTCATATCCTATTCTCCTTATTATAGGAAATTACTGAAGGGGAATTTTCAACTGAAGTACATGTATTGTTTAAGTGAATTGATTTTGGAATGCATGTTGTTAATAGATACAAATCTCTATATCAAATACAGGGCTGCTAAATATTCGTATAATATTTCTATTGTAGATCGGAACACATGAAATTCGTTTTTGAATGTGTAGTACATTTCCATACGGTGAAATGCGACATAATATTTTAATTTTTTAAACGGTGAAGTTTTGTTTCATTATTCTGAATGTGTTGAAAAGTGCTTCATAATCTACGCTTGACGCATGATTTTTTTTCTTTTTTGTTTAATAAAATATTAAGTTTTACTTCCCTTCATACAAAAAATAATAATGTAAAATCTTCTGAAAATGTGCATAAAAGTATATGGAAATTATGCCTCTTTGAGTAATCATATTAAACTATTTCTGAATAAAACTGAATTTTTCGTATTAAATTTCACGACACTTTCTCAATTCTCACCATTTTCACCACTCACCATTTTCACAGTCCCAGTTTTAAAGGTCATGATTTATAAATACAAAATGCTCATGATCTGCTGAATATTTTGCGACTTTCACGAATAACAACCATCTATAAATTGCTAATAGAGTGATATTGCAATGATTCCCTACCTTTCTAATGAATAGTAATTGAAAGTATATTTTGTTTAAAATAATTTTTATTGTCCCCCTAACCAGGACTTAATTTCTAATCAAAAGGTATTTTAGTTTAAATTTTCTGCCGAAATAAAAACTTTAAACTAACATTTGATTGTCCCCTGTACAAGTATTTTCATACTTCAAACGTTAAATTTAAAGCAATTTCATCTACGGAAATATATATATAAGTGAAAGAGCTGGACATTTGGACAATGAATTATCACAAATAGACTTGAAAAATTCAAGGTGGCTTTACTCTATTTCGAAGTAATATAAAGATGTTTTCCTGATAAAGATCTCGGACAAAGATTGAAGCATTGAAGGAATTAATGCTTACTTTAATGATTGTATAGTTTTTAAATTTTGCAACATTTTGTACACCATTCAGTAACAATTTTATTTTTATTGTCGTATATTTATATAATTAGTGCATATTAACATAGTAGGTACTTTGTTTCTTATTAAACTGTTGTAATTACTTCACTTTATGCTAAGAAAAGTACATGATGATGAAAATTCAATAGTATAACTAGTTTAAAATTAAACATCATCTTAGCTTCCTATATGCAAATAGGATAAGCTAGTGTTGAAACACTTATTTTAGCTATGATTTAGTATTTCTGCAAAACTGTGAAAGGGTCTCAAAAGTAAATTAGATTTTTGAACATGATTTCCTTTGAATTTTCGGAACATGAATTTATTTAGTGACCTTGGAATCTTTTCCAGAGGAGGCTTAAAAAATTTAAGGGGGGGAGAAGTCTGAGCCGCCCACAGCACTCCCTTAACCACGGCCCTGGGAACATGTGACATATAGCCATCGAATTTTTAACATGCGATATTGCTACTCATTGTTCTGGCAGAAACTCACTTTCACTAATGAACTTTTCATCCATGATTTTTTTAATACTCAGCTGCTTTTGAAATATGACTCGCTGCTGAACAAACAAGCCTGTTCTGTAATTGCTTTTTAATACTGAAATTCTAGAAAATTCTTATTAAAAACTGTTTAACTTATTCTGAGTAGTTTACATGTAATCTATTTTAGAAAGAAAATCATGGTTTTAATCGATCTCTCGGCCGGAGTCAAATCGACTTCTACTGGCATCGTTGTGTTAAAAGAATATTCGATACATATTTAAGCAAACATAAAAAAAAAACAGCTTTTTTCAAATTATTTGTACGCAAGTCATAGCATACACTGTAAAAAAATGCAAAATTACTAAGATTTTTCTGGTAAATTTGTATTCCAAGAAATATTCATGTAACGTCAACAGCAAAAACTCTTTTAACCTTCCTCGGTTACATGAAATTTTGCTGTTTGTATTATATTAAAAGTTCTTGGAATACAAATCTACTAGAAAAAAATCTTAGTAACTTTACATGTATTTTTTACAGTGCACAGAATTACAGTGTTATAGATCACATAAGACAGTTACCCTAGAAAAGGATATTCTTTAAACTTAAAACCTAAATTTTAATTTCAAGAAAGAAAGAAAAGAGTGATTAAAAAAGTCATAATGCTGAAAAGATAAAATAGATTTAAAACACGTATCTCTTTAATTTAATAAATTATCATTTTAATTAGTAAAACCCATTTTATTTCATTTTTTATTGTCATAATTACTTTTATATCATTTATTTCGCCGGTAAAAAACAATTAACAAAAACATATAAAAATCAATAAAAAACAATTTTTGAATGAAGGAACATTTTGCCTTTTGGTGAGGATAAAATGATCCTTTGGACACTTTTTCAAAGCTCTATTTTTTCTGTACTCAATTTGGGAATAAAATATTATTAAAATATGGTTACAATGCAAAATATAGAGTGAAACATAATACCTAGAGCAAAAGTTTTATTTTAACAGTTATGTTATTTTAAAAAAGTTTTCCACTTAAAGACATCATTTTAGACCACCTTCTCCTACTTTTTTTCAATTTCACGTTTTTTTTTTTTTTTTTTTTTTTTTTTTTTTTTTTTTTTTTTTTCAATTTTACATTCCTATTTAAAACGGCTGCTAATATATGACGAGATGTACCAAAACATTTGACTCCCCCTTTTTCACCCCATTAGGGGCTAAATTTAAAAAATCTTTTTTTATTATTTGCCTACATTATAACAGCTATCTATTTTACAAATTTCCTGATCTTAACATTTTTCGCTTTTCTCTGCGTTGATAAGACATCGTATACAGAGTTGCGCAAAATAATTGGAGAGCCTTTCTGTCAATGAGCGTTAATTTTTAAATATGGTTTTCAAATGTTATTCATATATTACGTTCCCATCTTGTTTACTTATATATATATAAATATATATATATATACAATCCCAATTTCATGAAAATATTTATTAAGCACCAGGTGCATAATGTATAAACATTATTAAAAACAGTGAACATTAAAATAACAATATTGAACAATATAAAAAGTCACCCGCAGAACCAAAAGCCATCACTCTTCAGCAGGCGGAATGGCTTTAACCTTCCCCCCCGCTATTAAAATAAAGCTTAATCAGCAGGTTTCGTGTAATCTGGCAAAATCTTGCATTAAATATGAAAATGACTTACTCAAAAGTCACTCAAAAATTATTTCACAAATCATTTAAAGATCAATTCAAATAAATAAGCTTTACTTATATGTTGAAAATTTTTTGAATCGTAATAAACCATTTAAAGAATACACTTTTATATTTATGAAATCTTAATTGATTATAGTATAAAATGCAAGCAAATGCCACACCTCCGCCTGAACCCGCTTATTAGCACAAGAGATAAACTTACTACATAAGCACGGCCTTTTAATTTCAGCAGGTGACAAAAACTTTAACTCAAACGAAGACCAATCCATATTTCAATCAACACAGCCTTTTCTTTCCGGTCGTGTCTTCTTTCTGCACGTTATTTCATCCACAGTCATCCTTTCTACCTTGTAGACTTTAAGATAACCGCTTCATGTAACAATACTCCAGAAGGCAGCATTCCTCTCAGCTACGCCTCCAATCCAAAAAGTTGCCATTTATTGAAAAGTAACTTTACATAATATCTTAAAAATTCACTCGGATAATTATTTTTATAAAATAAATTACCCAAAAACTTATAAACCTGTTTATTTACATTGAAATCATTATTGCATATTTTTCTAAATCTAATAAACTGATTTATAACTGTATTAATAAAAACTTTTTTATTCAGGTTGGAGTACCAATGGGGTAAATTTATAGTATAAAAATCAAAACTGTTTCTTTTATCATATAGATCGATATTGATACTATTGTCTGAAATATTAAAAGAAATATCAAGGAAATCTACTTTGTTATCAATATTGTTAGCTTTGTTTAATTTTAAGAAATCAGGATAAATTTTATTGTATTCATTAAAAAAATCAAAATTATAAATCAATATGTCGTCAATGTATCTATAAATATGTAAATGCTTATTATATTTAACTGTATAATTGTATTCATAATAAAATAAAAACAAGTTAGCAGCAGTGCTAGAATAGTTAGTTCCCATTCCGATTCCACATGATTGATTAAATATATTATTCCTGTAAACTACATAATTATTATAAAAACAAAAATGACATAAATTCAAGAAAAATTCCCGATTAATATTTAGCTCCTCATTGATACAAAAAGTGTCAAAAATATCTTTAAGAACATTGTATAATGAATCTATAGGTATGTTATTGAACAAATTCTCAAAATCAAATCAAAATCCAAAGAAATTCAGATTTATTTGTAGCACGACCAAAAGTATCAATAGAGATTTTAACATAGTTCTTCAAAAATTATTAAAAAGGATATACGGTTTTCTTAAATATAAATTTAAAAACACCAGCCATTTTTGGTCAATCGATAATAGTTATGAGGTTTTGGACAAAAAACACTTCACTCCTCATTTCATGCAGGTTTTTGATTTTGAGAATTTGTTCAATAACATACCTATAGATTCATTATACAATGTTCTTAAAGATATTTTTGACACTTTTTGTATCAATGAGGAGCTAAATATTAATCGGGAATTTTTCTTGAATTTATGTCATTTTTGTTTTTATAATAATTATGTAGTTTACAGGAATAATATATTTAATCAATCATGTGGAATCGGAATGGGAACTAACTATTCTAGCACTGCTGCTAACTTGTTTTTATTTTATTATGAATACAATTATACAGTTAAATATAATAAGCATTTACATATTTATAGATACATTGACGACATATTGATTTATAATTTTGATTTTTTTAATGAATACAATAAAATTTATCCTGATTTCTTAAAATTAAACAAAGCTAACAATATTGATAACAAAGTAGATTTCCTTGATATTTCTTTTAATATTTCAGACAATAGTATCAATATCGATCTATATGATAAAAGAAACAGTTTTGATTTTTATACTATAAATTTACCCCATTGGTACTCCAACCTGAATAAAAAAGTTTTTATTAATACAGTTATAAATCAGTTTATTAGATTTAGAAAAATATGCAATAATGATTTCAATGTAAATAAACAGGTTTATAAGTTTTTGGGTAATTTATTTTATAAAAATAATTATCCGAGTGAATTTTTAAGATATTATGTAAAGTTACTTTTCAATAAATGGCAACTTTTTGGATTGGAGGCGTAGCTGAGAGGAATGCTGCCTTCTGGAGTATTGTTACATGAAGCGGTTATCTTAAAGTCTACAAGGTAGAAAGGATGACTGTGGATGAAATAACGTGCAGAAAGAAGACACGACCGGAAAGAAAAGGCTGTGTTGATTGAAATATGGATTGGTCTTCGTTTGAGTTAAAGTTTTTGTCACCTGCTGAAATTAAAAGGCCGTGCTTATGTAGTAAGTTTATCTCTTGTGCTAATAAGCGGGTTCAGGCGGAGGTGTGGCATTTGCTTGCATTTTATACTATAATCAATTAAGATTTCATAAATATAAAAGTGTATTCTTTAAATGGTTTATTACGATTCAAAAAATTTTCAACATATAAGTAAAGCTTATTTATTTGAATTGATCTTTAAATGATTTGTGAAATAATTTTTGAGTGACTTTTGAGTAAGTCATTTTCATATTTAATGCAAGATTTTGCCAGATTACACGAAACCTGCTGATTAAGCTTTATTTTAATAGCGGGGGGGAAGGTTAAAGCCATTCCGCCTGCTGAAGAGTGATGGCTTTTGGTTCTGCGGGTGACTTTTTATATTGTTCAATATTGTTATTTTAATGTTCACTGTTTTTAATAATGTTTATACATTATGCACCTGGTGCTTAATAAATATTTTCATGAAATTGGGATTGTATATATGTTTGTTGTAATTGATGAGTGCTGCAATGGCGCCTACGGTTGCAATAATCTACATACTGTTAGCAAACATAAATATATATATATATATATAACCTAATTAAACAATGGCGATTTGGCAAAGTATTCCAAAAGTGTTTGAAAGTGTTTCATTATCTATGTTTATTGAAAGATTTTTTTTTCTTGTTACCTTTAGCAAAAGTGAAAATATTTTTAACAAATAAAAGTATTTTTAGCCGGATTTATTTTGAAAATATGCTGCAGTGATGAAAATATTGTGTATAAATTAGTAAGTAATTTAAAAAGTCATAAAAATCGAAGTTGGATTATTTGAAAACAGTTTTTTCAGTTTCTAAAACTCGATTGAAAAAAAAAATTAGTTTACACTATTATCAGCGCAAGTCGCTGTTTGATTGAAAACATTAAATTTTATTAAAAACTAAGTAAATATGTCCTATAAAACTCTTTTAGAAATATTTCTCATATTTTCAAAATAGACTTTCTTTAAGAGAAAAAAATATCTTTTATGCGAATAAACCACTGAAAATCCAACAAAAAAGCAGATATTTGCGAGTAAAACATAAAAGCTTTCTTAGAACGTGAAAGAAAAAACATCTTCTAAAAATAGGTCCATTTGAAAATAAGTTATCAGGAAAGAACTTGATATTAGTTATTCATAAGAAAAATTTGGAACACACAAACGAACCTGATAAGAATTGAAAGAAGAAATTAGAAGCCATAATAATGAATTAAAAATTGAAAATTTTCATTCTCTCTTTTTCATCAACCACCCATCATGGATATGCATAATATAAAATATGAAAATAAAACATGTGTAAACTATTTACAAAATGCATCAGAGATCTAAAATAAAATGTAAACGTATATTTAAATATTTTTAACACGTAGTAATGCTTTATTAATGAATTTCTGATAAACCAATTTCGACAAATTATATAAAACGCCAAATGACTGAAGCAGTATCGAATTGCGTAAAAGAAACATCCTTATAACTCCAAAAATAATAAGCATATTAACTAAAAATTTACTGCGCCGGAATAAGGGTCTCCTTTCCAATTAAAATATATCTCTGAATTGAAATTTGAATGAAATACAGGGTCATGAAAAATCAAAGAATGTGAAAAACAGGATTACAAATATCTCGGTAACTAATAATCCGATCGACTTCGTTCCTTATGCAAAATTTGTGTTATTTTATTGCCTTTTACGTCCACTCCTTAAAATAAAAAAATTGAAAATTTTTGTATACCTTTCATCAGCACGAATTTTTCGAGAAAAATCCGAAAAAATTAGTTCCGGATAATTGATGTTACTGATTACATACTAAGTACATACAAAATTTCAAGTCTCTATCTCAATTTGTTCGAGAGGTAGCGCGTTTACAGACGGACAGACACACAAACAAACGGACGGCAATTTTTTTTTTCTAAAAAATTGTTTTTCGGAATCTCCAGTATCTAAAACGCGTAAATCCGTCAAAAAAAAAAAAAAAAAAAAAAAAAAAAAAAATGGTTTTTAAAACGATTGCAAGACTTAGCCTATACTACGTATGATGGGTAATTAAAAATCTAATATTTTCAAACTTTTACAAAAACTAGTAGTTCTTAATAATGTACAAGTGTATACACTGTAAAGAAAAAAAAATCAATGAATTAATAAATCAGAGCCGTAGATGAATTGAATAATAGGGGGGGGGGGGAGGGGAGTCATATTTTCTCTCTCGCTGATGCAGAAAAATAAACTAGTGTATATTTATACTGTAGGTACTGTGTTTCTAATTAATTTCTTGTAATAATCTCAATTTATGCTAAGAAAAGAATATGATGATGAAAAAATTCGAGTGCTAATAGCGCAATATTAAACATCATGTTAGCTTCATATGTGCAAATAGGATGATCGAATGTTGAAATACATATTTAGATACAATTTCTACAAAACTGTGAAAGGGCCTCAAAACTAAATTAGATTTTTGAACAGAATTCCATTTGGATTTTTGGAACATAAATTCATTTAGCGATCTTGAAATCTTTTCCAGGGTAGACTCAATATATTTTTAGCGGGGGGGGGGGGACTGAGCCCACCCTAGCACCCCTTTCTCTATTGTCCTGCAATAAACACAAAAAGTACCGTAAATTTTTACGGAATAGTTTTATTTCCCTTAGAAAGCAGTACATTTTCCTTAATTGACATTTTGAGCTTACAAATCCATATAAATATAGTAAGTTTTCTATAAATTTTATGGAGTATTTTTGTTATTGCTTACAAAACACAAGAAGTTCCGTAAATGATATTTAGAAATAATTGCTGCGTTTCGAAAACGAAATAATTAATTGTTGATAAACTTGTCTTATTTCCAATAAAATCCCGATAGTGGCTAAATGTGGTTCGATATTAAAATATATCCAATGATTAGCTTATAACACGATTAATCAATTGGTACATAAATTATAACAGATGTAAATTTCCAAGTGGGTGATACGCCTTTCAGTTTTCAACGGATTTGCACATTTTAGGAGTCAAAGTTCCCCAAAACATGTTGTTTATACAACATGCCTTTCTGTCTGTGTGTGTGTCCGTGTGTCGCCATTATGCAATCGAAAAATTTATGAAGCTATGGATAGAGTTGAACCAATTTTGTGTGTATGTGTTTGGCTACAACCAGCAGACTCCTAGAATTTACAAATTTCTACCAGCAATAACTTCTGCCGAGGGCTGTAATAGCGATCCTCGTTATAACTCGTCTATAAATACTGAAATTTTCATGTACTTAATTCATGCTAACGATGTTTACCATGCCATGTTCGATATAACTTTAAAAGTTCATCTACAGTGGTATTGGAAAAAATTCAATAACATTATGGTCAATGGAAAAAAAATCCATTTGCAATGTGTTTTAATGACATAACGCTACTTATTAAATGTATTAAAAATTACTGTCTTTGACCAATAATTGCTGGATGTGCATTTTCAATTTTGATATACTCTTTTAAATTTAACTAATATTGGTATGTTGTTTGTTGTGTTTAAATTCTGTATTCCGTATACAGAACTGCACAAAAAAATTCACGCACAATTCTCCTTATTAGCAGTAGAGGAATTTTCAACTTTTATAGATATTTCCTTAACGTAATAATTTTTTGCATGACTATAGTTTATAGATAGAATTCTATATATCATATACAGAGCTGTACAAAAAATGCTAATAATTTTTTTAGCGTAGATTCTAAAAGGTGTAATCAAGTAAATGTGTTATAATATTTCCAAATAGTCCAAGTAGACATCATATTTTAACTTAGTAAATGGTGAAGTTTAGTTGCATTGTTCTGAATGTGTGGAGAAATGCTATCATTTTAACAGAAACAAACTGATTGGAAAATTTATCATATGAGTTAAATATTTCCAACTGAGCAAAAATTGCCCAAACCGGAAATAGAACCCAGATACTTGGCTTACAAGGCCAATGCTTTATCTGTTAAGCTAACTGGGCGATAGACGGCTGGGATTTTTCGCTTAGCTAGCATTATTGGTCTTAACATCTGGTCTGTCATTTAGACAACTCGGCAGTATAAACCGCAGGTAATGGAACTCCATATAACAATCGATACGTATATATGCTGTTGTTTTAACACAATCAAACTGATTAGTTATTGGTAACCAATATATGGTTTCGATTCCCAGCCTGGGCAATTTTTCGCGCAATTGGAAAATACAATTCATGTGTTGGGAAATATTTCATAATCTACGCTTGACGCATTTTTAATTATTGTAAACGAAATTTTTTTCGACTTCCGATTTTCGACGGATTTACACGTTTTAGGGGTCAGAGATTCCAAAAAACATGTTTGTACAAAATGTCTGTCTGTCCGTCTGTCTGTGTGTCTGTGTGTGTGTGTCTGTGTGTATGTCGCCATTCTACCATCAAAAAGTGTATGAAGTTATGCATAGAATTGAACCAAATTTTTTGTGAATGTTTTTGGCTGTGGCAAGCAGGTCCTCCTTCAGTTTTGAAATATTCCGCCGGATGGGGGCGCTACAATCGCGATTTTTGTGCCCTTTTCAATATTGTACCGACCAAAAGTATATGAAGTTATGCATCGAATTGAACCAAATTTTTTGTGTATGTGTATGACTATGGCTAGTTGGTCCTCCCTGAAATTGAAAAAAATCCGTCTGAAGGGGGCGCTGCAATCGCGATGTTCGTGCCATTTTTAATATTGTACTAACCAAAAGTATATGAAGTTATGCATCGAATTGAACCAAATTTTTTGTGTACGAGGGCGGTTCAATAAGTACCCGTGTTAGATATGAAGACACCTTTTTTTTCAATTTTTTTTTTTTTATTTGTCAACATAGTCCCCTTTTAGAAAGATACACTTCTCCCAACGTTCCGGCCACTTTTCTAACCCCTCCAAAAAATAGAATTTGTCGAATCTGCAAAATACGCCTCTGTCTCGGCGATGAGTTCCTTGTTTGAGCTAATTTTTTTCCCGCGAGCCATTTCTTTGTGTTAGAGAACAAGAAAAAGTCGCAGGGAGCCAGATCGGGTGAATAGGCAGCAATTCATAACGCAATTCATGCAGTTTGGCGGCGACAGATGAATGTGCTGGTGCGTTATCGTGATCGCGGCACCCATCGGGTCGACAATTTTTTCATTCCCAACTTGTCATGTAAAATATGAATTGCCGTTTCGGTCGACACGCCTACGGCCTCTGCTACTTCGCGCACCTTCGTTCGTCGATCAACGAGAATCATGTCGTGGACTTTTTCAATGATTTCCTCGGTAACCACATCTGGTCGCTCCTCATCGAAAATGGAAGTTCGCCCACGTTTAAATTCGTTGAACCAATATCTAACTGTGGTTATAGATGGCGACGTGTCCCCATAAACAACATACAACTTTGCTTTTATCTCCTCGCATTTTTTTCCATCGAAAAACAAAAAGTGGATTACCGAACGATATCCATCGAAAATCACGAAACACGTCTTACTCGAATGGCTGCCAAATCCAAACTAACCTATCAATCAGTCTGAAATTTTTATAGATGTCGTTTTATAGATGGCAGCACACGATGATAACAGCAACTTCCCTGAGGAACGTCCTTTGTCTTCAAACACGGGTACTTATTGAACCGCCCTCGTATGTGTATGACTATGGCTAGTTGGAATTCCCTGAATTTGAAAAAAATCTGTTGGAAGGGGGTGCTGCAATCGCGATTTTTGTGCCATTTTCAATATTGTACCGACCAAAAGTACATGAAATTATGCATCGAATTGAACGAAATTTTTTATGTAAGTGTATGGCTATGGCTAGTTGGATCGCCCTGAATCTGAAAAAAAATCCGACGGAAGGGGGCGCTGCAATAGCGAATTTTATGCCATTTTCAATATTGCACCACATAAAAGTGTATGAAGTTAGTTCTAGAACTGAACTAAATTTTTTGTATATGATTATTTTTTAGTAAGGCAAGTAGGTCCTCCCTGAATTTGAAAAAAAAAATTGCCTATAACTCTATTGTTCATCGGCTCGTGCAGAGACGGAAATTCGTTTTTGCTCCGGTTAATTGATTGAAGCAGGAATTTAAGATGAAAATCAAAGTTGGTATGGTTATTGAATTAAAATTATTAAAGCATTAAAATGAGTAACTATTTTTTTTTAATATTAAAATGCACGTATGAGATAGAAGAAAGTTTTGGGATTGGCACATCCAACTAGTTTTCTTTCTTGTCATTTCTCATTTATTTGTTGAAAAAATTCCGAAATAATGTGATTTAAAACTTGATATTTATGCAAAATAAAAAGTGGTTTGTTTTTCTCCAAGTAATCGGTCTTTCTACAAAGTTTCAGTAGGATAGGTTCAGCCATTTAGCTATCTAAACATACAAATATATTCTCACGATTTTAATATCAATAGGAGTGGATGATTTGGAAAATCAATTTCAGTCAAACTAAAACAATCGAACCAAGTTGAAAAAGAAATGTCTATTTTATTGTCTATCTGCACTCTGTCAAGGCCCGAGACAATAACATGCACCTTAAAATTTTCCGAAGATTTTTTTTTCAAACAAAGGTATTGTAATAAGAGTTTTTGGAAAATGTTTCATAATGCACGTTTGACGCATTTTAGGTAGATTTCGTAAGAAATACTACCTATTGTAATCGCACCAGTTTATATCTATATATATATATATATATATATATATATATATATATATATATATATGCCTAGCTTGGGCACATTGCAAGAAGACAAGACAATAGATGGAGCACAAATTTACTACAGTGGTATCCCAAAGATGTAAAACGACCAAAAAGACGACCACAAGTAAGATGGAGTGACGAAATTAGAAAAGTGGCTGGTGTAAATTGGATGACAAAAGCACTAGACAGAAAACACTGGAAAAATTTGGGGGAGACCTACATCCAGCAGTGGATCGAAAACGGTTGATGATGATGATGATGATATATATATATATATTATATATATATATATCACTTTTTTATGGACACGATAACTTCTATAATTCTTCACCAATCTCCACCAAACTGGTACATAAAATCAAAGGGGTTAAAATCTTGGCTAAGTTCGTTAATGGGCAAAATCGGACCAAAGGGGTCGGAATAGGGGGCGTTTTTGTGAAAACCGAAAAAACGCTATAACTTCTTAATTAAAGTAGATATCGAATCAGTTTAAAGTTTATATTACTTCTTAAAAATGGTCCAAAAATATATGCATGACAGATTTTTGATAAATTTAGAAGTGGGCTCAAGGGGCGAAAAAAACAGGGATTTTGAGAGAAAAAAATTCATAACTTCGTCAATTTTTAAGATATCAAGTCCAACTAAATTTTTTGTAAATGTTCTTAAAATTATCTAAAACTTTTGTATTTGCAAGTTTTTGATAGGTCCAACTTTTACCGATGAAAAAAATTAAAAACGAAAAGAAAAAAGGCGCTGAAAAAAGAGAAAAATCCATAACTCCGTCATTTTTTAAGATATCAAATCTCATTAAATTTATTTTACATCTTCTCAAAAACATCTACAACTTTTATATTGACAAGTTTTTCATAGTACCAATTCGTATAGCAAAAAAAAAAAAAAAATTAAACAAAAATAGGAGTTGGAGAAAAAAACCTCAAATCCAAACTGCTTATATTCTGACTCATTTTTAAATTCATTTTTGATTTTAAACGCATCCAAATGGTAGATCCTCTTATTTAGAAACTGTATAAAGTGACGCATTGGTCAATTTTCTGATAAAGACAGAATATATTTCAAAAAAGGCTACCAAAAAGGGTATTTTGAACAGAATTTCCGAAAGTCATCGGGACTGAAAATTGAAGGAAGTATTCAAATAAGAAATTGCGTTTTTTTCTGACTCGTTTTTAAATCAATTTTTGTTCTCAAATGCATCCAATTTACAGATCCTCTTATTTAGGAACTATATAATGTGATGCATTGATCGGTTTTTTGAACAAGACAGAATATATTTTGAAAAAGGCTACCAAAAAGGGTATTTTGAACAGAATTTCCCGAAGTCTTCGTGATTTGAAAATTTAAGGAAGTTTTCACATAGCAAATTGCGTTTTTTATGACTCGTTTTAAAATCCATTTTCGCTCTCAAACGCATCCAATTTACAGATCCTCTTATTTAGGAACTATATACTGTGATGCATTGCCCAGTTTTTTTGATAAAGATAGACTATATTTTTTAAAATACTGTCAAAGTGAGTATTTCGCACAAAATTTTCCTAAGAAATCATGATTAAAGAATTAAGGATGTATTCAAACAACAAATCGGTTATTTTATGACTCATTTTTAAATTCAATTTTTTTCTCAAATGCATTCAACTGACAGTTTTCTGTTATTTAGGAACTGTATAATGTACTGTTTTGGTCGATCTTTTAATAAATTCAGAATCTATTTCAAAATATGTTGTCAAAATGGGCATTTGAGCTGAATTTTTCTTAAGATGATTCTGATAAAACCAATTTTTGCAGAAAAATGAAATTAAAAATGTTTCATAAACGGCCAAATGAAGTTATTAAACTGGGTTTATCTCTAATCATATATATATATATATTTGTTGTTGTTGTTGTTGTTGAAATGAGCACTCTTCGAAATCTACCTCCGCCTATAGGCCCAGCCGACAGGGATTTTTTTTTCTTTCTTCTTTATTTATTTGTTGAAAAAATTCCGAATAATGTGATTTAAAATTTGATATTTAGGCAAAATAAAAAGTAGCTTATTTTTCTCTGGATAATCGGTCGTTCTACAAAGTTTCAGTGGGATAAGTTAAGCCATTTAGATATCTAAACATACAATTACACTTTCACGATTTTAATGTCAACAGGAATAGATGATTCTGAAAATCAATTTCAGTCAAACTAAATCAATCGAACCAAGTTGGAAAACAAATGTCGATTTTATTGTCTATCTGCGCCCTTTCAAGACCCAAGACAATTACATGCATTTTACAGTTTTCCGAAGATTTTTTCCTCAAACAATGTTATTGTAATAAGATTTTTATTTTTTAGTCATGATTTCAGTATTTAGATTCGTTAGTTCGTTTGTTTCTCTCAACTTCTTTACAAAAATATCTAAAAAAGTTTTTAAGCTCTAAGTTATAGGAGAAAGAGATACTCATTTTTTAGAAAAATATGCTGCCGTAAATTCTACTGATTACAAGAAGAAAATGTGGATTCTTGAAAATTTTCAAATTCCAGTTTTTGACGGATTTATACGTTTTAGGAGTCAGAGATCACGAAAAGCATGTTTTTCATGAACATGTATGTGAACCATGTCTATGAGTTTGTGTGTCTGTGGCATAAATTTTGTGGGCTTTCTATTTCAAGAATTAACGCATGGAATTTAATATAAATCCAATTTAAATTAGTCTTGCTTAGTTTTTGGTGTAAATTTCTCAACAGGTGGTTCTGTTATGTAGCATTATTAACGATATCCGCCGTCGATCAATTTCCAGAACTAACGCACAAATTTTCAACAATCTTCAGATTCAGTAAGTTCATGACACGAATTGACCTTTTTTTTTTCATTTTGGTGCAAATCGCTCAACAAGTAGCACTGTGTGCTGATTTTGAGCGATTTCTGCATAAGTTCTATCTTCAGAACTAATGCACGGTTTTTTAATGCACTAACTTCAGATTCCGTTAGTCTTTGACATGAATTGACCTTTTGTGTGTGTGTGTGTAAATCGTTCAAAAAATGGCACTTCCAACTAAAGGTTGTCTGCATTTTGTGCGATTTCAGTAATCGCCAAAATTAATTCACGGAATTTCACCAAACTTTAGATTCAGTTAGTCCTTGACATGAATTTACGAATTTTTTTTTTTTTTTTACGCTCAATAATGCGTTTGTAAATCATTCAGTAAGTGGCGCTACTATGCTACATTTTCTAAGATTTTCGCAACAGCTCAATCTCAAGAACTGATGCACAGATTTCCATCAAACTTTAGATTCGAGTAGTGCTTGACATGATTTAATGCTAGTTTACATTTTCGTGTAAATAACTTTACAGGTGGTGTTGCTATACTGCATTTGTTACGATTTCTGCAAGAGTTCTATCTCAGAATTAATGCCCGTATTTCCATCAAACTTCAGATTCAGAAAAAACTCATATTGATTCGGCTTTAAATTAGCCTTGATTTTAAAACCGCATAAAAAAACACATAGGATTCGGTTTTTAATTATTACTAGACATGTGGCAGAGAAGTTCCACATGCTATTCACGATTGTCCACAAGTTGAAAAGGATAAGGAGCTGTGTAAATACAGAGCGGTCAGCGATGGGACTGTGTAAAAGTGGCCGCTTGTTAGAGGTGACCGGTATATAGAGGTTTTGCTTCAACTGATTCGAAGAATAACAAAAACTATTTAATTCAATAAAATACTTCAAAAAATGTATAATTCAAGCGAAATTATTCTAACCAGCCGTTAGAAGCTTTGAAATCATTAATACCAAGTTTTTTGTCAATTTTCAATGTCCTTTTTTTTGAAAAATGGGTCCTGAAATCGGTAAATTTTTAGATCTGCAATTTCTAAACTATTTTTATAGCATTTCATTAATTACTTCATTCCCAGTTTTGCGACATTTAACATTGTTTTCTAGGCCTCTAAGATGTTTCTCAATGTGCACTTCTTTATTCTTTAAAATTTCATTTATTTGTGTTCTTCCGCATCCATATTTTTCTGCTAATTTCCGTGTTATAAACCCCATCTTACTATCATCAATAACCTTCAATTTTTCACTGAGTGATAAAAATTTCTTTTTATAAATTTTACTCATGTTTGATTTAGAAAACTAGAGACAAATATGGCTGCCGAAGGCAGAAATAGTTACCGCTTTTTTTCTCTCCGTTGGCAGGGAGGAATCATATAAAAAAGATAGGGGGTGTAGGCATCAACATGACCCTATTAAATAAAGGTTTTCAAATTTGATGCGTTTTCAATGCCATTCTTAAAATTATTGCCAGTTGTGAAAAAATAAAATGTAAAAAATATTCAATATCCACATTCAAGAGCGTGTGAAGAGAAAATGCGCGCGGGGCAAAGTGTCAATTTGGCGCCCCATCTCCCCCAACCTTTTCTTGTAACAACCCAAAAATGATGCTGGTAGCCCCCTAAATTTGGCGCCCCCTAAACTTCCGCGCCCGGGGCGACCGCCCATTTCGCACGTCGCTGTCCACATTGTACGTGTGAACTAGTGCAAAAATATAAACGAAGAAACAAAGTTAACTCTCAAACTATATTTTAAATTAGTGAAAGAAGTTTCTCACCTCAATTTAACGTAGTTTAATTTGTTTATGTTACTTTCGCAATAGGCTTGCGTCACTGCGAGAATAAATACACGTACACAGAGTTTCTCCAATACTACTCCACAGAAGTGTGTGGAGGGGGAAAGGGGAGGAAAAAGGCGAGCACACTATTGGACGAAATAAAAAGTGCTCCTCACTATAATTGTAGAAGCAATGGAGAGAGGGGGGGACAAAACCGGAGTCTCAAACAAAGGATTTTTTTTTAAATGTCGCAATTTGCAATGGTCTCGGCTTCTTTTGGTGGCCGTATCGGAGTGGATTTCCCTGGCCGTGGCCGGTTTTCAGAGGTGACGGTATTCGGAGGTTCGATCTAATATTATTTCAATACGATTCATTCCGTTCTATGAAAAAGTGGCCGGTTGTTAGAGGTGACCGCTCTTCAGAGGTGGCCGTTAATGGAGGTTTTACTGTATAACGTTATCAACTTTTGATAATTTCTGACCCCCTCTCCCCCTTCCAATATCATACGTTATCATTCCTAACCCCCCCCCCCCGGTAATTTTTATTTATTTTTTTATTTGAAGTTATATGCAAAACTGGTTACATTTATTTTTTGCATATTTTTGTGATACAGATGAAGAGAAATCAATAAAATATCATTTTACATATGGAAAAATTTTGCATCAAAAAACACTTAAAAGAAATAGTTACTACTTAAAAGTATTTCATAATAGCTTTTTGTTACACAATGCATTCAACAGTAATAAAGACCTCTTGCACTTGCCCTGAACGGAGATGGACTGGGGGGCAGATAGAAATTTTTATCAGCAAAGCAAGTGGGCAACATTCCTTCTCTTTTTCTTTTACTAAAATAATAACGCAAGATTTATTTCAAATGTAAGTCACCTATGGTTTCTCAAATCTTGATTATACATGCATACACATATGAAAAAGAATAGGAATGTCAAACATTGGAGTATTCCATATTTTATAATTAAATAATTTTATAATAATTTAAGGATTTTAATAATAGCTTTATATATTTGCATAAAAATAGATAACAGGTTTTAAAAAAAAGATAACATACTATTTTGTACCAAAGACCATTTTACAAATAAAAAGAGAAAAATTGATAGGATTAAAAGTGATGTCGATATCAAAAGTCAAACCCTCCTCCCCCTAGAGATATCTTACGATATCATATGCCAGACGGCGTCCTCCCTCCTAAAATGATAACGTTATATTTGCAAAGCGCCTAAACAGCACGCTCCACAACAGATCCAAGTGGCTCAGGGGATATGTTGTGAATATGTTGCGTAATCCGTGCCTTCAATTCATCTAAATTTGCAATCGGGTCATTGTGTAAATTATTTTTAAAATAACCCCACAGCCGGAGGTCACACAAGTTGAAATCTGGTGATCTTAGAGGCTAAGATGTTAGACAATGACGGCTGATAAATCGATGTTTTCCGAAATGCTTCTTGAGTGACTGGCATGACTGGCTCTGCAGTGGGTGGAGGAGCGCCATCTTGTGTGAAAATGATTCTATCTAGACATGCACGCTGTTGAAGTGTTGAAATGATCTGGTTGCGCAAAAGACTCTCTTATAGTCCAAGAGCCGACCGCACAAAACCCTAAGCCATCGAGCACAAGAAAAAATCCTTCATATTATGGAAGAGTACTCATAGGGGATTCTAATGATCCATGTCTGCCGGAAGCGAAGTGGTGCATAAGCCTAAAATTAATACCACTATTGGTTGACTCGTAGGCTTAGCATTGTGTTTGCCGTGCAATCAAAAGTATCAAAACACGGAAAACTGAGTGCAGGAAAACGTAGTGCTAAGTCTACGAGTGAACCAATAGTGGTATTAATTTTTGGCTTATGTACCACTTCACTTCCGGCAGACATTGATCATTAGATTCCCCTATGACTGCTCTTCCATAATATAAAGGATTTTTTTTCTTGTGCTCGATGACTTAGGGTTTTGTACGGTCGGCTCTTGGACTATTAATGTTTGTCATCCACGGTAGGCGTAACGGAACCCTCAAAGCCCATCTCCTACATTAACTTTTTCTTTACTTCGATTAATCGACTGAAGCAGAAATTTAAAATGAAAATTAAAGTCGGTGTAGTATTAAACTAATAATATGGTAGTATTAATATGTGTAACTACTTTTTTGAAATATTAAGATATATGAGATTGAAGAAAGTTTTGGTATTCGCACATCCAAATACAGTGGTGGTCAAAATTGTAAGAACAAGGCAAAAAATCGCCAAATCTTGACTACATTTGGCTGGAAATTTATGCAAATTTAATGGCTGGAAAACAATGAAAAATGAAGAATATTTTTATAAGTTTTCATGGAAATATATGGAAAATTCATAATTTATAAAATATATTATGAATTTATACAGACTCTGATATGGACAAAATTATAAGAACAACGATATTTATGTGTTCTAAAAAGTAAAATTTGCATTTTTTTTGTTCTGCACACGGAACTTCAAGACGAGATAAATGCGTAGTATGTGTTTTGGATCGTGATATTCTGTTTTTCAGTCATGCCGTTGGGTACGAAGCTTTCGGAGTTTGAAAAAGGGAAAGTGGATGCATTTCGAAGTTCAGGTTTTTCTGTACGCCAAATTGCGACAAAGCTTAATAGATCAAGAACGGTTATTTACAATTATCTTAAAAATCGTGGTAAATATGGACGGCAAAAACATACAGGTAGGCCATCTTCTGTTTCTATACGGGAGAAAAGAATGATAATAAGGCAAGCTTGCTCCAAAAAACAAACGTCAACAGAAATAAAACGCGAATTGAACTTAAAATACAGTGCTCGAACAATTCGACGTGTTTTACAGAAAGGAAAAAAATGTTCTTTATGGTAAACATATGTCACGACCGTCTCTTACAAAAGCTCATAAGAGACTGAGGAAGGAGTTTGCCAAAAAATACATTACTATGGGGAAAAAGTGGAATGATGTTGTCTTTTCCGATGAGAAAAAGTTTAATTTGGATGGACCAGACGGTTTTCGTCACTTCTGGTATGATCTCCGTAGAGAAAAACAAATTTTCTCAAAGCGTGCTTTTGTGGGTGGCTCAGTAATGGTCTGGGGAGCTTTCGCAGCTGGTGGAACTACTCCAATAGTTTTCGTGCAGGGTAAAATGAAATCTGAGAGTTATATTGATATATTGAGCAATAATCTTTTACCGGAAGCACCGTTAATAACGAGTGGAGACTATTTTTTCCAGCAGGACAATGCCTCAGTACATGTTTCCCAAACGTCAAAATCGTGGTTTGATGCTAATTTTGTGAAACTAATTGATTGGCCGGCCAGAAGCCCAGATCTGAATCCAATGGAAAATCTGTGGGGTATTCTGGCACACGAAATATACAAAAACGGTACGCAATATAAAAACAAGCAAGAGCTCATGTCCCCCATCGAAAACGCCTGGTCAAAAATTTCCAAGAATGTTCTTAAGGAACTGTCTAATTCCATGACATCAAGACTTTTAAAAGTAATTGAGAAGAAGGGGAAAATTATTAATTATTAGTGTGTTTTAGGCAAAAAACAGTCACTGTTTTTATAATTTTGTCCAATTTTTGATCAATGATATATTTTGTTAATTATCGCAAAACATTCGTATTTTGCATTTTTCAATATTTTGAATTTTACAATGATATCTAGCATAAAAAAGTATTTTATGTATAAATTTCACTTTATTTAGTTCATAAATAAATTTTTTCTGTGAAATTTTCCATTGTTCTTATAATTCTGACCACCAGTGTAGCTTTCTTATTATTACGCAGTCGGAATAAATTTTACTTTTTAAAAGTACGTGGATATCTCGCATTTCCCTTTGAAAAAATACATGTAATCACCAGATTTCTGATTTTCTTTTATAATTAAAAATTAAATAATTGAGAGATAATTATTTTTTTATATTTTAATATACATATGTATTCATTTAAATTAATACTATTTGTTGGCGCACCTTTGTTATGACGTCGAATGACGTAAGCATATACCCCCCGCCCACAGATGTTTCCCTCCAGTTTGTTATGGACGCCGCCAAGGCAGTCACTGCTCTCAGAACGCATTTTAATAATAAAACTACAGTCTGCTGCTAAAATAATCGACATTTTTAATTCATATTTATATCGCATCGCATCACTAACATTATGGGCCGTCGAGCTCTGAGGTATTTATATTTAAAAAATAATAATAGTTTGTTTAAAATAGTGAATTGACAGCGCACACGAATAAATGTATTTTTTCTTTCTTCGAGCAATTCAATCGTCAAACGTAGAACAACATCTGCAGTTTTGATAAAATTGTTACGCAATCATCGCAAGAAAGAGTAAGCACAGACGAAATACGAAATCACCTGTTTACCAGAAAAGGTAAGAAACATTCGATTATTCCTTTTGATTTCATAAGTTTCTAAAATGGATGCAATTGAAAAAATAAAAAAGAAACGCAACTGTAAGGACAGCTGTAACTAATCTTATAACTAAAATTGATACTTTAATTAATGACGAAAATAAGGAAACCGATGAGTATTTAGAAATTTTGGAACAGTTAAATGAAAAGGAAGAATCGCTGAAAAATTTAAATAGCGAGATAGAAGCTGCCATAAGTATTGCGAAAGATTATGAAAATGATATTAACATTAGTGAAGAATATACTGAAAATATCGTAAGAGCTAAATTCAAAATTAAGAAACAAATTAAGCATTTAGAAGAGGGTAAGGTTCTCAATCCAAGTCAACTAAAACCTACTCTTACAAATGACTCATTTAATATTAAATTACCGGAAATACCGCTCCCGAAATTCTCAGGAAAACCGGAAGATTGGAGTTCATTCGAATTACAATTTGATAATATTATAACATCGAATGAGCAATTATCTGAAACTCAAAAACTTCATTATTTATCAGCAGCTTTAACAAACGAAGCAAAGGTTTTGCAAACGACAGAAGATACATTCGCTTCTTTAATTCAGGCATTAAAAGATAGGTATGAAAACAATAGAATAGCTGTAGAAATACATATAAATTCTCTTTTCGAAGCAGATAAAATTGTACAACCTTCTGCTAAAGATTTGCGGAATTTAGTTGACACCGTAAAGAAAAGCATTCGCGCATTAAAGGTTTTAGATTACACAAGGAACAATCTTTCCGACGTTCTAATTCTGAATATTATTCTTCAAAAATTGGATAAAGATACGCGAAAAAGTTACGAAATGAGTATCAGTTCAAATGAAGTTCCAGAATTAGACAATTTAATACTATTTTTAGAGAAACGTTCTCAAATCTTGGAAAATATCAGTAAAAACATTTCAGCAAAACCCAAGACAAATCAAGAGCGTTATTCTAAACAAAAATCTCTCTTTGTTAAGTCAACTAATTTAATTAATTCATGTGTATTATGTAAGCAAAATCATGCAATTTATAAGTGCGATATATTTTTGAAATCAAATGCCTCTCAGAGAAAAGAAATAGCAATGAAACACAAACTTTGCTTTAATTGTTTAAGTAATCAGCACACGATTGCTAATTGCAAATCTAAAAGTTTATGCAACATTTGTCAGTCACGACATAATACGTTACTTCACAGAAATGCAAACACTTCCTTTCCGAACAAAATTAATGAAGTTAATCCCATCGAGCAAGGTAATAAACTGAATCCGAATGCACAAGAGTTTTTCGGACAGACAGAAGTTAAATCACTTCTATCGCCTTCCTTATCTTGCGTTAATAATGGAAATAAATCTGTTATTCTCTCCACTGCTTTAGTTTGGGTTTTTAACCCTTATTCTGGTAGTTATTTACAAGCACGTGTAATACTGGACTCAGGAAGTATGTCCAATATTGTAACATCAGAATTTGCTGATCGACTGGGAATTCCATTAAAGAGATTGAAAATCGCGATATCAGGATTAGGTGGAAAAGAAATGAACATTAAATACAAGGTGCATGCGAAAATTCTAAATGGAAATGGATCCTTTGAAACATCATTAGATTTCCTTGTTGTTTCAAAAATAACCGATTCACTCCCAGTAACAAAATTGAATATTCATAACTTGAAAATTCCTCATCAGTTAGCAGATCCAAAATTTAGCGTTCCTGGCAAAATTGACATGCTACTCGGAGCACAATCCTTCTTTGATATAATAAAGGATGGAGAAATTCGAATTCCAAACAGCAATTTAGTTTTCCGAAATTCAGTATTCGGGTATATCGCAACAGGAACCGCAGATACGATCAGTCATACGCAATATTGTAGTTTTATTTCGCAGTCTCAAAGCATTGATGAATGTTTAGAAAAATTTTGGAAATTGGAAACCATTGATGAACCTTGCAAAATTCTGAGTAAAGAAGAAGAATACTGTGAAGAACATTACAAAACTACGCATAAAAGAAATGACGCTGGTAGATATATAGTGCAGATACCTACCAAGGATTTGGAAAAGTTAGGTGATTCTAAAGAGCTTGCGGAAAAACGTCTGAATCAGTTGTGGAGAAGATTATCTAAAGATAAAACTATGAAGATATTATGCCAGCAGTTCATGCAAGAATACTTAGAGTTAGGCCACATGGAGAAGGTTACAGATGCTCAATCCGACCATCCAGATAATAATTTATGTTACTACTTGCCACATCACGGAGTTCTTAGGCCAGACAAAACCACAACAAAATTAAGGGTGGTATTCAATGCATCAGCGACAACTACATCTGGTTTCAGTCTCAATGATTGTCTGCTAAAAGGAGAAGTGAAAGAAGACATATTTGAAATTATGACAAGATTTCGTATTTACAAGTATGCTTTTACTACAGTCATTCAAAAAATGTTCAGACAAATTTTAATTCATCCATCTCAACGCGACCTTCTAAGAATTGTGTGGAAGACAGATGAGAACGAAGAAACTGCTGTTTACAGATTAAATACAGTCACGTATGGAACTTGCTGTGCACCGTTTCTCGCAATACAGACTCTGAAACAATTAGCCATCGATGAATCATCACAATTCCCTTTGGCTGCTGAAGTAATAAGAGAAGATGTATACATGGACGACATTGTTACAGGCGCACATGACCTAGATACAGCTACAGAGCTCCAGCAGCAGTTATGTAACATGCTAAAAACCTGCGGCATGTCCCTTCACAAATGGAATTCCAACTCAAAGGAATTGATGAACAGTAAGCCACAGGAAGTTCAAGAACATAATTTTTCCGTAAATGAAGAATCAACAAGCAAAACTCTAGGGGTTATTTGGAAACCCGTTGAAGATCAATTTATGTTCAAGATTTCAATAACAGAGAAATCATCATATACGAAACGAGACGTGCTGAGCACCATTGCAAGATTATACGATCCCTTAGGTCTTTTGGGACCAATTATTACTCGAGCAAAGATATTTCTTCAGAAATTATGGCTTCTGAAATTAGGTTGGGAAGATGAAATCCCAGATCCAGTTGCAAGTGAATGGATAAATTTTATGTCATCTCAAAAACTAATCGAAGAAATAAGAATCGACAGATACATTCTAACCGATTCTTTTCAGAAATTAGTGTTATTAGGATTTTCAGATGCTTCGGAATTAGCTTATGGAGCTGCAGTTTATATGCATTGTACAAGTGAAACAGGTACTGTAACAACTAAACTGATTGCGTGTAAGTCTCGCGTAGCCCCTTTAAAGACAATTTCCATACCCCGCCTGGAACTCTCAGCTTGCCTACTTCTTTCTCAACTAATAGAGAAAATTCGGCTTTCTTTAAAAATGCTAGTAAGCGACATTTATTTACATACAGACTCAAAAATCGCAGTTGCTTGGATCAGTACACCGCCAAACAAACTAAAAACCTTTGTTGGCAACAGAGTATCCAAGATACAAACCTTAACTGAAAACTGTCATTGGAAACATGTCCCATCGCATTTAAACCCAGCAGATGTTATATCACGTGGACTAGGTCCTCAAGAACTTTCCAACATGAATCTTTGGTGGAATGGCCCCCCAAACTTTCACACACCTTCATCTTCTGATGAATCCAATGACAATATAGACATTTTAGCACAAGAACTGTACTCGCATGACCTTAAAAAAACAGACAATGTCAGTTTAATTTCTACTTCTGAAAATTCATTTGTAGATGATTTTCTTAATTTAAGCAACAACTACTTAAAATTAATACGTATTCTAAGTTTTATTTTCAGATTTATATTTAATGTTAAAAATAACATTCGACGAAATGGCCCACTCACAATAGAGGAACTTCGTAATGCCAAGTACTATCTCATAAAAATGGTGCAGGTAAAATCTTTCGAGTATGAAATCAAAACCCTTGAAAAGGGAGAAATTCCCAAGAAGGGCCAGGTGAGTTGTTTACATCCCTTTCTTGATAAGCAGAAATTGTTACGGGTAGGTGGTAGGTTAAATAATTCTGACTTATCCTTTGATAAAAAATTCCCGATATTGCTCCCAAAAAATCATAAATTGACTTTATTGATCATGACATATTTTCATCTTAAATATTTACATGTTGGAGCCCAAACTTTACTCCATCTTATTAGGCAAGAATTTTGGCCACTGGGCGGTAGAAATACTGCCAGAAAAATTGTCCATGACTGCATAATTTGTTTCAAAAATAAACCTAAATGTATTGAGCAAATTATGGGAAATCTTCCCTCAGAAAGAATTACTCCTAGTTCCCCATTCACTAATGTAGGGATTGATTTCTGTGGCCCCTTTTATATGAAATATAAGGGTCAAAGAAAAGGTATTTACAATAAATGTTATGTTGCTATTTTTATTTGTTTCGTAACAAAGGCCATACATTTAGAAGTGGTCACTGACTTAACTTCAGAAGCAATGATAGCAACATTAAAGAGATTTTTCAGTAGAAGAGGTAAAAGTTCTTCTATCTGTACTGACAATGCTAAAAATTTTGTTGGAGCCAGTGCAGAGTTAAAACGTTTGGCAAACATGATTAGAAACCCCCCAGATGTTTTAGCGGATTATTTAACAAGTGAGGAAATCGCCTGGAATTTCATTCCACCCAGGACACCCAATTTTGGTGGTTTGTGGGAAGCTGGAGTGAAGTCGTTTAAGCATCATTTAAGAAGAACTATAGGAAATTCGCGATTAACTTTTGAGCAATTTTTAACAGTTACCGCACAAATTGAAGCCATTTTAAACAGTCGGCCCCTCACGCCCATGTCTTCTGACCCCAATGATTTTGAAATTCTAACTCCAGGCCATTTTCTCATAGGTAGACCTCTAAGCAGTGTGTCTGAACCTGATCTCACTGGCGAACGCGATAATTATTTGTCTCAATGGCAAAGATTAAGTAAAATGGTCCAATTTATTTGGCGAAAGTGGAAATTAGATTATCTTAATAATTTACAAGCCAGACATAAATGGCAGTTTGAAAAAGACAATGTTATTCCAAATTCAATGGTCCTTTTAAAAGAGGATAATCTTCCACCCTGCAAATGGACAATTGGTAGAGTTCAGGAAGTAGTTAACGGACCAGATGGTAAGATTAGAGTGGTATTAGTTAAAACCCCTCAGGGTATTTTCAAAAGAGGCATATCGAAATTATGCTTACTTCCTTGTCAATAAACTGACAAATTATTATATGAATATGTTTAACCATTTCACTGTAAACTTATTATGTAACCAAATGTTTGAAGTCTATTTAATTATTCATTGTTCTATTCATTATTATTTTATTATGCATCTTTATTGTATTGTATGTTATTCATTGTAAATTTAGATATTGTATTGTATATTGAAATGATATTTCAACGTGGGGCGGTATGTTGGCGCACCTTTGTTATAACGTCGAATGACGTAAGCATATACCCCCCGCCCACAGATGTTTCCCTCCAGTTTGTTATGGACGCCGCCAAGGCAGTCACTGCTCTCAGAACGCATTTTAATAATAAAACTACAGTCTGCTGCTAAAATAATCGACATTTTTAATTCATATTTATATCGCATCGTATCACTAACACTATTTACATAAAAGCAAAGAATAAATATGTACTTTACATTAACTGACGTTGTAACTTAATACATCAGATAAATTTAAGCTAGCCGGACGTGGCAATCCCCAAACCTATTTTTATCTCATGCATGTTAATATTTAGAACATTGCTACCCCAATGTAAAAATTAAATGATAATCTATGCTCATCGTGAAGCACGATTTTAAAAGCACGAAACTCCGTGCTTTAATTCTTGAAATAGACCTGTTGCGAAAATCTGTAAAATGCAATCGGTAAAATAAATTTGGTATAAAAGAGCCATTTATTGGGCGATTTATACCAAAACATAAGTAACAATAATATTTCATAAGCTATACCTGAATCTGAAGTTTGATGAAAATTCGTGCATTAGTTCTTGAGATAGGGCTATTAGAAGAATCGATTGACACCAAATCGTAAACAAAACTAGTTCATGTCACGGATTTACTAAATATAAAGTTTGATGAAAATCCGGGCAATGATTTTTGAGGTGAAGATATAGCGAAAATCGTGAAAAAGGCAGCATAGCAGCGTCACCTATTGGGTGACATACACCAAAAGCTAATCAGATCTAGTTTATATCACGGTCTGACTGAATCTGAAGTTTGAAGAAAATCCGTGCATTAATTACTGAGGTAGTGCTATTGCAAGAATCGTAAAAAATTCACCATAGCAGCGCAATCTACTGGTGATTGGCACCAAAACGTAAAAAAAACTAGTCCATGTCATGAATTTACTAAATATAAAGTTTGATGAAAAACCGGGCATTGATTTTTGAGGTGAAGCTATAGCGAAAATTGTGAAAAAGGCGGCATAGCAGCGCCACCTATTGGGCGATGTACACCAAAAGCTAATCAGATCTTACATCAAGGTCTAACTAAATCTGAAGTTTGAGAAATATCCGAGCATTAACTATTGAGATAGAGCTGTTGCGTAAACCGTAAAAAATGCAGGATAGCAGCGGTACTTGTTGATCAATTTGCATTAAAAACTAATCAGCATCAATTTATATCAGGAACTACCTGAATATAATTTATTTTTAAATTCCGTACATTATTTCTTCAGATAGAGAGCCCACAAATTTTTGTCACATACAGAGTGACAGACAGACTCACAGACATTTTTGAAAAAACATGTTTTTGGGGTTCTCTGTCCCAAAAAATGCATAAATCCCTCGAAAACCGGAATTCGAAAATATTCACGAATCGAATACTTTATTCTTGAAAATATAGAAGAAAGTAAAAACTCAATCAAATCAAAAACAAATGTCTGTTTTATCATCTAGCTATCTCGTTTTAGGCCGCTGGAGGACAATTCACATCTCATAGTTTTCCGAACAATTTCTTCTGAAAGAAATGGTTTGAAATAAGATTCTTCTTTCTTTTCCCATAATTTTAGTATTTGCTTAGTCAGTACTCTCGTTTCTCTCAAACTCTCTGCTTCAAAATGTCGAAAATTTCTGAGTGCAGAAATTTATGAGAGGAAGATATTCATTTTTTATATATAGATTTTGTAAATTAGACTAACTTTCTCGTCTTCTTTGTTATTTTGCTTTTAATTTTTTTCGCGGAAATATTTTAAACTCCTAAAATATTATAATGATTCTATATTATAAATTAAAATTGAATATTGCAATTTAAAAATTATTTAATTCTTTATTGGTTAACAATTTTTTTAATTCTCAAATTCGACATACTTATGATTTATTTTTTTGAGCTGATTCATATGTTACACCAGATGCTAATATATTAATCAATAATATTAGGTGGGAGGAATAGGCCCACCAGATTCGGATAGCTCAGATGGTAGAGCATTGTCAGATTCAGCCAAGAGATCCCTGGTTCGAATCTTGGCTTAGACATTTTTAGCCAAGTGGGATAATAAGCACTTATACTATAGATTAGCTTTGGAATATATCGAAATTTAAAATTCGGTGGGGGGTACAAAAATGTGCTTTGGGTGAAGCAGAAAGAAAGATTTAAAAATTTATAAAAAATAAAAATAATAAAAAAATAAATAAAGCATGCGTCAGCATGTAGTATAAAACTTTTTCCAACACATTCAGAATAATGTAACAAAACTGCACCGTTTAATAAGGGAAAGCATTATGTCTTATTCAACTTTGGAAACATGCATACAACATTTGAAAGCCTAATTTTAGCCGTTCGCATGTACAATCGGAAAATTATCCGAATTGTTTTAGCAATCCCATATATGATATGTAGATTTGTATCTATTAACTACATGCATTCCAAAATTTAGATCATTTAAGAGATATAAATACCTTAATTGAAAATTCCCTTTCAGCATTTTATTCTATTAAGAAAAATGACACGCGAATACTTTTGTGCAGCTCTGTTTATGATGAATATATTTTATAAATAAAGAGTAACATGCAAAACATTAGTTGAATTTAAAAGCACATATCAAAATTTATAACGAATTCTCAAGCAATTGAGTTATAACTAATGGAAATAGAACACATCCCTCTACTCAAACAATTCTCACCATATTATATACGTTATTGACTATACTAGCAGGGGTGACCGAGCTCAGCTCGGTCAAAATTAACTTTGTGTTCAACTCGAAATAGTATTATTACTGCAAAACATGTTAATAATAGTATTATTTACAAAAACAATCAATAAGAAAACTGTTTGTATGCACATGTTCATAAATTTTATTTTATTTTAAAATTTACAACGAAAGGACATCAATCCAAATCACTTTTTCATCTCGACTCTGATTAGTTTAACTATGCATCTCGAATACTATTAAGAATGTATAAGAAATTTCTTCTCATTCTGACAATATTTTTTGCCAGATATAACCAAATTTGGACACATTCTTTCATTTGGCGCCAAATGTGTGTTTTGATTTCGTAACCTTAATGGTCGATTTTTCGGCCAAATTTCGCCAGTATTTTGTCAAATATCGCCAACTTATTGGCTTTTGCCATAGTCTCGTGATCCTGACCCTTATTACCCAAATGATCCACTAATCACATGTGATCAAACATGTGACTTAGCTCAATGGCCTTCAGGTAATCAAAAGCAGTAGAATATAAAATGAATCAAAGTCGTTTAAGCCATTTCTTAAGTAAAATCAGCTTGACAGCAATGAAGCGATATGACCGACTAATATAATTTTGTTTAATATGCAACTCAGCTCAATAGTCTTCTCGTGACAAAAGACGTTCCATTGCAAAATTTAGGTAAAATTGACTGAGTCATTGTTATATATAATAAGAATGGCCCGAACCCATTACGACCCACTAATTGAATTGTTACGTGCATGCGTCCTATCTCAATGGTTTTCTTTTGCCCGAAAACGATATAATAGAAAATATACTCAAAATAGTGAGAACAACTTTCTAGATAAAATTAGCATGACCCACAAATGACCCTTATATCGAAATCTCTCGAAAATGTGACTTAGTTCATTAATTTGTGCGTGCCGAAAAACGTTAAATACAAAATTTAGATAAAATCGATTGAGCCAATTTTTAGGTATGAATAGTTTGACCTTGACCCATTATGACCCAAAATGACTCATTAAACGAGTTTTCTCAAACATCTGACCTAACCCAATCATTTTCTTGTGCCCGAAAACGACAGAATATAAAATTTAGTTAAATTTGCGCGAGACATTGTGTAGATAAAATTAGAATAACCCAAAAGTGACCCACTGATCGAAATTTCTCGAACATGTGACATAGCCCAATGATTTTCTCGTGCCAAAAATATGCTGTATACAAAATTTCGTTAAAATCGTTTCACCCGTTCTTTAGATATAGCTTGACCATGACCCATCATGACCCACAAATGGCCCTTATAATCGAAATCTCTCGAACATGTGACTTAGCCCATTAGTTTTCTCGTGTATAAATATTGTTACACTCAAAATTTCGTTAAACTCGATCCTGCCGTTCTTTAAATATAAATAACTTGACCCAGACCCTTTATGATCCAAAATGACCCATTAATCGAAATTTCTTGATCATGTGACCTAGCCCAATGATTTTCTCGTGCCAAAAAATGTTGTATACAAAATTTCGTTAAAACTGATCCACATGTTCTTTAGATATAGCTTGACATGACCCGTTATGATCCATCATGATCCATAAATGACTCTTATAATCGAAATCTCTCAAACATGTGAGATAGCCCATTAATTTTCTCGTGTCAAAAAACTTACATACAAAATTTCATTAAATTTGATACTGTCGTACTTTATATATAAATAGCTTGACCCAGACCTTTTATGACCCAAAATGAGCCAGTAATCGGAATTTCTCGAACTGAGACCTAGCCCAATAGTTTTCTCGTGCCAAAAAAATGTTGTATACAAAATTTTGTTAAAATCGATCCACCTGTTCTTTAGCTATAGCTTGACCATGACCCATTATGACCCATCATGACCCACAAATTACTCTTATAATCGAAATCTCTCGATCGTGTGACTTAGCCCATTAGCTTTCTCGTGTCAAAAAACTATTACAAGCAAAATTTTGATGAAATTGATTCTGCGGTTCTTTAAATATAAATAGTTGACCCAGACCCTTAATGACCCAATATGACCCATTACATTTTTTTTCGACATGTAACCTAGCCCAGTGTTTTTCTCGTGCCCGAAAACAAAATTGCGAGAGAAAATCTCTAGATAAAAATAGCATGACCCACAATGACCCCAAAAATGACCCACTAACCGAATTTTCTCGAACATGTTACCTAACCCAATGGTCTTCTTGTAATCCAAAACGATAAAATATAAAATTTGGTAGAAATCGTTAGAGCCGTTTTTTAAATAAAAATGGCTTGACCCACAATGACCCAAAAATGACCCACTAATCAAAATTTTTCGAACATGTGACCCAGCTCAGTTGTTTTCTCGTGCCAAAAAACGATTGGATACAAAATTTCCTTAAAATCGATCGAGCCGTTCTCTAAGTATAATTAGCTTGATCCTGACCCATTATGACCCAAAATGACCCAATAATCGAATTTTCTCGAACATGTGACCTAGCCCAATGGTCTTCTCGTGCCCGAAAATGGTAATATACAAATTTTTGCGAAAATCGTTAGAGCCGTTTTTGAGATAAAATTTACCCACACACACACACACACAATTTTTGCTCGCATTATAGTATAAGATTTGTGTATATGTTGTTCCGCCAACACTCGATGACTTCCTGAAAATGTATTTTCATCTTCTTGCTTTTGATTGCTGTATTGGCAACATAAGATGTAGAAAATTTAATATTCCCTACAGCATTGGCGTTTCTGGTATAATATCTTGTTGTGTATTCAAGAACCTAGTGATTAATAAATAGTCTCCAGATATCTACACATGTTTGTGTGATGAATTGAAACGACCTCCTATTCTTTATTCAAGTATATTGTTAATAGCACTCCAATGACGCTGAAATATCATCGAAAACAATCGCTACAACAAATAATCCAAGAGCCGATAGTACAAAAATGATGAAAAGGAAAAAACCTTTATTTTATGGAAGAGTATAAATAAGGGAATCTAAAAGTGCTATTACACGTAAAAATTTCAAGCGACAAAAATCGCCTGCGTTCTTTCGTTCTGTAAGCATTTCGTTGCCTGTTCGAGAAAAGGCTTTACCATCATACGAGTTTCCAAACATTTGATTGGCTGTTACGGGCGACTCGCTTCCTTGCAATCGTCAAAGACGCTCCGACACAAAATAGTTGCTTGCTTTTCGAGCGACTCTCCTGGATCTATAGGATAACATGGAGACGCCTGGAATTTGAAGCAACTTTGACCTCTCGTGTAATAGCTCTTTAATGATCCATATATGCTGGAAGAGAAGTTGTGCATAAGCCAAAAATTAATACCACTACTGGTTGTCTCGTAGGTTTAGCATTGTGTTTGTCCTTCTATCAAAAGTATAAAAACATGGAAAACTGTGAGCAAGAAAACACAATGATAAACCTACGGGGCAACCACTAATGGTATCAATTTTTGGCTTATGTACCATTTCACTTCCGGCAGATATGGATCATTAGATTCCCCTATTTCTACTCTTCTATAAAACTAGTCGTTGGGGGCCACCGTAATACTTACCCATCATGGATATGTATATGAAAATAAAACAAGTGAAACTATTTATACAATGCATTGCAATTCATAAACAAAATTTAAATATTGTTAATATACATAGTAATGCTATATTAAAGAACTGCTGATGTGCCAATTTCGACAATTTATGTATGATAGGATTTATAGAATGAAGATAACTTTCTTTTTTGAGTTTTGATTACACTTTCAAAAAATTTGAAATCACTCAACAAAATTCTGCACCGAATTCAAACCATTAAATTTTAAAATATTCGGCTAGGTAATTTTTGCGATGTTATACACGGACAGACGGAAGGACCAGATGACGACCGACAATTGCGATTTTTGACACTTTGTTAAATATCTACAAAATACATGAGACATTATCCGGAAACTTCAGGTATGTAAACAGCATATAAGACGTCATATATTTCTGCTAAGATTTTTTTTCTACCTAAAACCCATAGGAGACCGTAAACAAATTGAAAAAAAATGAATATCTTTTGGATTACCCTGTGAAAACTAATGTTGCAAAAGCGTTCAAATTGTAGCACATGATTAGCAGCTCTTTTGTTATAAACTGTGTGCATTTTTAGAAGGACAGCATGCATACTCGTGGAGAAATTGAGGTTTTTATAAAAGCAGTCCCAAATTTCTCCAAGTTTTCTACCTATAATTTCTAGAGTTCTTAATATAAAGGAATGTTCTTTTCAGAAACCCTAAAAAACGACATTGTACATAATACCCTGCGTCAATCGTCTTTCTGTGTGAGATTCCCACGCACAATAAATATTCGTCCCCAGATTTTTAATCATTTCAATATTAAATTTTGTCCTGCAGACGACTACAGAGGTAATTCGAAACGTAGATTTTATAATTAATTTTAATTATACAAGCTCATAAAAAGTTCCTTGATTATGTGTAACATTTACACGTTTATGTGATTTTAACGAGTATATTCTTATTGGTATATTTTATGGTGCAACTGCTCAATATGTATTAGTTCACAATTGTTTTCTAAATGTCTAAGTTTTGTCCAAATTTAGAGAAATTTCTGATTTTTTAAGAGCACAAAGTTACATTTTTAAGTAGTATTAAGCATCACAATTTTGTTGGAAAGTTTACTGATAATAAATAATTTTTCTTTAAAAAATTAATAAATAAATTTTTAAAAAACTCAAAATATCCTTTCATAATTTATTTTCGCGCAATAATTTATTAATTTATAATTTAATAATTTAATCCTTTGATGATTTTTTTTTTGTATATCCGATTTTATAAATTGTTAAAAGATATTTAATTTGTTGTTGTTGTTATTGTTCTTTGACTTAGGTTCTTCATAAGTTGAAATGTTGATTTGAAAAGAATTGTTTGAATTTGGGATGAAATGACACCGACCCAATTTCAATAACAAATTTGGTTTATGGAAATTGTTTTTATAGGGGAATATTATAAGATTTAAAAAACAGAATGATTCACCGTCTATATTCTTTTAAGCACTGCTACTAGAAGCTTCTGTTTGTGCATGAAAAAGTTGAAAATTTTTTACATTAGCCGAAGTTGAAGCTTCTGACGAAATAAATCAACTCAACCAAACTCGAAAACAAATGTCTATTTTATCATCTAGCTGTGTTCTTGCAAAGCCCATGAGAATAATACACATCTTACAGTTTTCCAAGCTATTTATTTTCAACAAACAGACAGATTGAAATAAAATTCTTTTTTCTTCAAACATGATTTTACTGTCTGACCTAGTCAGCTCTCTTATTTCTCTCAACTTCTCTATTTTAAAATGTCGAAACATTCCGGTCGCTCAAATTTACGAGAGAGAGAAACTCATTTTATTTAGATATTCTAGTTTAGATAGATTTTATTTCTTGTTTAGTGTTCTACTTTGAGTCATCATCGTGGTATTATTTTCAATTGCTAAAGTACTACTGTCGTAATTTAATTTAATAATAATGTTAAATAACATTAATAATTAAATTTATTATTAATTTTTGTTTCAATTATCAGTTTTTTTTTTTTTAACACAGAATTGTGAGCAGATTAGAGCTATCAGGTTGTCGTTTTTTCGTAATTTGTACTCTTTTGAATCGTATTGTACGTTTAAACCTTTCCCATACGACAATTTCTTTCGCTGTTTATTATCCTTCTATTTATTATCTGTCATTTAACTTAAAAGAAACATAATATATACTTATCTTAAACAATTCCAAAACCTCACTCTCGAAACCATATTTGAATCATAATTGCACAATGCTCTTTCTTTCTTTCTAACCAATGACCTGCCGAAGTACCCCAGCCAGTCTTGCATTCAAGGAGTGGTCCGAGGGGAACATTGATTTTGTGTTTTCATTAATCAGAGAGTGCAATCTCCTCCCCCCGTCCCCGCGCCGGATTCTATAATATCCTTTTGGAGACACAGAAATCCCTCTAGGAGAAAAGTTTCTGAATTCAACACTGGCCTTCTGAACGGGTTTGAGACCTGTATCGGGGCGAATAAACACCTATCGCCGAGTAGCGGCAATAAACATGACGAATGCTTAGATTTTCATCCCATCGACAGTACCTACTGCTTTGTTGTAAACTTTATTCTGTTGTTTACTTAACATTTTATCTTGTTTTTTTTTTTGTTTTTTTTTTTACCTGCTCATTGCTACTCAAGTTGATCTCGTAAATTAAGGCCTTGGTTCTGTGACGAGACCTTCACTGGGTAAGGCACATCGAGAGGTAACTTGGTGGACTTTGCACCTACGACAGATTTTTCATACACCGAGGTGCCATTAGTGTACATGGCGTACATCAACTGGTTTCTAAACCGATGACCAGTCCCCAGACTCCTACTACCAAGTTTGTCTAGTCTGGACAGAACAACTGGACGAAGCCCTATTCAACTACTGAAATTGAATTAGAGGCCTGGATAAGCTACTACACAGATGTGGTAAAACGGTCCTCCGTGGGCCCTACTGCTCGGGTTAGCAAGTAAAATTCTTTCTTTTTTTCTAACTGGCCAGGCCCCTGCCTATAGTGCAATAACCTACTTTTAGAAGTTTGGGCCTGAAAATAAGGCGAAATCGCCTGACCACCACTGCGCGACGATCTGATTGAGAAGCGTTTATACCGTCTTAATGACAGCATTTTTTAACTTTATTTTGATTGTATGTTAGCTGGTTACTTAAAATGATTTACTTATTAAATTCTTGCTTCATGCTCACCTCGGTACGTGAGTCGATACTTGATTAGGTGGCTAGAATAAGACTCAGAGGGTGACAGGAACTAAGACTCGGCTTTCATTTTATTGTCTTGTTGTTTTGCAACTTCATAGTCGAAGAGCCAACGTCACAAAAACCTAAGGTATCAAACACACACACACATAAAAAAAGAAAAAAAAAACACTATTTTATGGAAGAGTAGGGATAGGAGAATCTAATGATCCTTGTCTGCTAAAGTGAAGTGGTACATAAGCCAAAAATCAATACAGTAGACTCGCGATTTAACGATCTTTACGGGACCTCGGCAAACAGGACATTAAATTGAATGGTCGTTAAATCAAACGTTGCTAATATTGGTTGATTTTACTGCATTTCAAAAATACGTAGCATTCTAATGTATTAAAAACTACTGACTTATACAATTAAAAAGTATATTTATAGTAAAAAATAAAAAAAATGACTTGAATTAGTTCATTAACCTTTTTTGAATATTCATATTGTACTTTTTTGCTCTAAATGGCAGTTGGAAACTTCTTAAGGGTGTATTCCAATATAAATTCCTTATTTTATGATTTATTTTTAAATTTATTTTTTTCTCTCAAACGCATGAAACTGATAAACTCTCTTATTTAGAAATTACATAATGTGCGGTTCTTATCAATTTTTTGATTAATGCAGGAAACATTGGAAAAAATTTTGTCAAAGTTAGTGTTTTGAACCAAATGTTCTGAAGCGGGAGATCTGGAAAAGAAACAAAATATTCATCTGAGAAAATAATTGTTTATAAATCAAATTCTAATTAATTTGAAAAATGAAATCACACGGCCTCTTATACATCTCTTCAAAAATCCTCTCAATGTATCAAGTTTTTACTTTTAAAAATTAGTCTGAAATTGTCTCAGAAATTTACGAGCTGTTCAGGGTGGAAAAATATTTTTTCGAATACACCCTTCAAGTAGTTATTAGAATTTCCTTTCCTTCTATACTTCTTGATGTAAATATTCCAGACAACTTGATGACATCCTCCGTTTATTTAATGCTGGTAGTAAGTATGTGTGGAGCATCGTCAATTTCCTAGGTAAAGAATCATTTGTAATGTCCAATCAGGATTGAGCAGACTGCAGATTAAATCATCTTTTATTTTTTTTTTATTTTTTTTTTCAGTTTTAAACTTTAGTTTTAAGCGTCAACAAAATCTTCAAATGTAAAATTTCGTAACAAAACAACATCTTATCATAACGTTTGCATATTAGATTATTGGAATCTTCAGTTTCGGTGTTCTGTTTTTTTCAACCCCTGAGCAGCTGGTTCAAGTTTCCAAGCTTGCTTCTGCGGAATGGAGGCAAAATTGTGTCCTGAGAAACAGCTTGCCAAGCATTACTTGCTGTGTGAATAATAGGGTGTATCACGAAAACTTTTTTTTTTAATTCAAAATTTTAAGTTGAAAAAAAATTGTTGCTATATATATATATATATATATTTATATATATTTAAGATAGATATATATTTAACTTTTTTTATTGAAAAATATTTAGGTCTTCTGGAATCAGGATGATGTTTAAACTTTTTGGCCTAAAATATAGATTTTTTTATATATTTTTTTTAATACAAGCTAAAATCCATCGAATTTCGACGAAAGAAAATGTTTAAGAAGAATCTGATTCATTGATTTATAATAAACTTACAAAATTAGTTACAATAAAAAATGCACCTTATATTGATAAGCCTAACTAAAATTGGTAATTCCAAATAATATTTAAACTAAAGTCAACAAAATATTATTTTCATAAAACTCAGTTTTATAAATTATTAAAATTCAAACTTTAATCGTAATGTAAACAGTAAAATATAATAAAGATCCATTATTATGTCAAAGTTGTTTATTAAGAGAAATTATTTTGAAAATCAGACAAAGTGTGATAGTTGTATTTTTTGATTTGCTTGATTTTTTATATGTTGAAGTAGATCATTTTTAATGAATAATGTGTAATTTTGAAGCCCTGAAAAAATTTCCTCTTTTCTATAGAAAATGTCAAAGTTCAAGGTTGTGAAGGCCATTTTTCACGAAAAGGGAAATGCTGGTACATTAGGAGCACTATATCTCTCGCAAGCAACAACATCTTGAAACTCTTTTGGCATAAACTGTTAGTATAACCCTATTTGCTTATTAAAATGTATTTGTTTCCATGGGGCATTGTTACATTACATTGTTATGTTGCCACAAAGTATGGTCAAAACGACGTTTTTGTCCATTTTCCGCACTTAATATCTTATTTAAGCAATAGTACCCCAAAATTTTCCTTATAGAATATGAAAGTACACTACTAGGACAAACTAAATAATGTAGTACTGCACGGAGATATTGTTGTTGTTGGTAGATATTATCTGTTAAATATGCAATTTTTTCTAAATATTCAACATTTCAATTGCCATTATCTAAAAAAAGCGCCACGTTTGAATAAAACAAATTATCTCACACAATAGTTCAACATATGGACAAAAACATGGAAAAGAAAAAGAAGTGGGGCCTCGTGATATTTTTTGGCAAAAAAAAAATGACAAAATTTTCAAATAAACAATATTGATAAAATTTCTTCCCTATCAGAAAATGAAAAATCCTAGTTCTCTTTCCTCTTTCTATGTTTTTTCTCTATGAGAAAATGAAATATCCCTTTTTTGCCGCAACTTCCGTAAGCGAAATAGGATTTTTCATTTTCTCTTAGGGGAAAAATGTGATAATGGATGTTGCTTTTCATATAATTTTTGTCTTTTTTTTGCCTGAAAACATCGCGAGGCCTCGCCTGTTTTTCTTTTCCATGTTTTTGTACATATGTTAAACTATTGTGCGAGATAATTTGTTTTATTCAAACGTGGCGCTTTTTTTAGATAATGCTAATTGAAATGTTGAACATTTTGATAAATTTGCACATTTAACAGATAATATCTACTTACAGTAACAATATCTATGTGCAGTACTATATTATTTAGTTTGTCCTAGTAGTGTACTTTCATATTCTATAAGAAAAAGTTTAAGGTACTATTGCTTAAATAACAATTAAGTGCGGAAAATGGACAAAAACGTCATTTTGACTATACTTTGTGGCAACATAACAATGTTATGTAACAATGCCCCATGGAAACAAATACATTTTAATAAGCAGGCAAAGTTATACTAACAGTTTATGCCAAAAGGATTTTACGATGTTGCTGCTTGCGAGAGATATAGTGCTCCAAATATATCAGCATTTTACTTTTCATGAAAAATGGCCTTCACAACCTTGAACTTTGACATTTTCTATACAAAAGAGGAATTTTTTTTTCAGGGCTTCAAAACTGCAGATTATTCATTAAATATGATTTACTTCAACATAAAAAAATATCAAGGCAATTCAAAAATACAACTATCAAAACATCACTATTTTGTCACTATTTGACTCATCCCTATTTGACTGAATTTCAAAATAAGGGCTCTTAAGGCCCTTATTGTGAATGCTTAGTACTCCAGAATGAAAAACAGCAAAATTTATTTCACTATGACTCAATAATAGGATTTCTTCTCTAAGATCTAAGCCCAATATCATTATCACTATCTAAAAAATTACATATGCATCTCTCATATCCGTATTTTCCTTTAATTCTTTCTCTTTACTTTTTTTAATGGTATTCTAATTTGATCATTTAAAAATAATTTAAATTCAAAACTTGAAGTCTCTGTTGCTATTAGCTAAAAAGAAACATTAAATTTTTTATATTCTGCATAGTACGCAATTTATTTTTAAAAAAATTTCACTTTTTATAAAAAAAAAAAAAAATGGCGAGGAAAAGATACAGTATTCTCCTTTTTTTTCCTTTTACTTTTAACAGAAATGCAGTGCTTTTGTTGCCATGATTACAAAAGCAGTATTAAAAACAACAAAATTAACATCTCAAAAACAAATTAGGATACACTTTTCAAACAAATTGCATTTAAAAGCATATTTTTTTAGCCCTGTATCATGATCTAAAAACTGAAAATTTGAGATGTTTAGAAGTTTAAAAATTTTCAGAAAAAAAAAATTAGAAAACTGAAATTTTCTTTCAAGTTTAAAAGTGTTGCCATTCGCAAAATGACGTATGCGTTACGCACAGATACGTTTGGCCTTTATAATACAGATATGAATATAGAGTAATTTTTTTTCAAAGTATAAAAACTCCAAGTATACTAACATGATTTTAGGTGTCGTTTGTTTCTCATGTTTTATGATGTATTTTGGTCTGTTATCCATATGGTATTAAAATATGCTATTATTAAATAAGAAATATATACATAAAAAACCTTCTCTGAAAAATTGTCTAACTAACAGTGCAAATTTCATTAAAATGCATCCAAATTACAGATAAATCTTGTAATATAATGATATCTTAATCTTGGTTTATTAACAGCATTCTGTTTATCACGAAAAATTTAAAGCAACTGATAAATCATTTTTAAAAAATAAAAAGTAAATGTTAAGAAATGTAGATCATTAATTGAATTTTTAAATTGTATCAATCAACCTACGAACAAAGTACAACAATAACACATAAGCACAAAACGCAGAATCACATTATCAAATCGCCCAGCAAATCTTTGGAATCACCCGCGCGAACTTTGAGTAAGGTTAGTTGACATATTTTAAACCTTGAGCGGCTAAAATACACTGGGTTTCACAATGATATGAACACCTAATAATTTTGCGATATCCTGACAAAAATTCATAAATAATTATCAGAAAACTCCATTTTCGAAACAAATGCAGTAATTTTACATAATATATAGTTGTAAAAGAAATATCTAACTTTGAATTCATTGAAAATATGAATTTTTGGAAAAAATGGTGTTACAAAATGATGTGAATAATGATAGTGATTATCACCAAATGAACATGGAATCTGTACAGAAATACTGAATGCCACTCTGAGAAAAAGAAACCTATATATGCAAATTAGTTTAGCATATAAAGATACTGCACAGAAAAGTAAATTTTCAAACCTGATAGCAAAGTGAGTTTTACAAATATGTGTCTTAAAAGCGCTTTAAATTGTCAGATAAAGAGAATATCGTGACGTTTAGGGATCAAGAGATTTCGGCCAGAGTTGTCGCAAAAAAAATTGAAAAGATCTTTTTGTATAATATTAAATTATCTTCCATTAAAAGAGGATAATGGAGCAAAGAAGTCACCGAGACATTCCGTAGAAACTGTCCAAAAGTAAGGGGGGGAAGAGAAAGGAATGAGTAATGGGGAAACAACTTTAGACGAACTTACAAGAGATCCACTGATAGTATTGTCAAAAAGTACATTGTCCATAGTAGTCGAGAGCTCTAAGATGATGAGGTACAAGAAAGAAACACCCAACCACGCACGACTAAAATGCATCAGCAGAATCGCCTGGATTGGGCAAAAGATCACATATCCTGAAAGCTGAGTAATATTTTCGAATAAAAAAAAAATCAATTTGGATAGTTCGGGTGATTTTTCACGTTATTTGTATGATCAGCGGAAGTAACCAGAAACATTTTTAAAACAGTAGTCAGGGTGAGGTGTTCACTTATCATTAATGCTGCGTTTAGATTTCATGGTAAGATCAACGTTGCGTTTCTCGCAGACAGAATGAATGCATTGACCTACCAAGATCTACCTGAAGAAAATTTACAACTTACTTTCTTTTCTGAGAAAATTGGTGGACCTTTCTGGATGTTCCACTAAAACACTGTATCCCTCCACACGACAAACAGCAATTGGAAATGGTTTCTTAATAATGGTGTACATGTAATTTCACGGTCATCTGTTTCGCCTGGTTTAAATCCAATGGAAAATGTATGGAGCCAACTATAGTTAGAGCTGTTTACCCAAATGGAAAACAATATCCGCAATAGAGCTGTTGCAAACCGCACATATTCGTTACTAAGAAACAGGTATTTTCTAAGGTAACAAGTACTGAATTGTTACCTAGAAAACGACTCGTTAATCGTTACCAGGGGCATGCGAAGAGAAAACTGCGCGGGGGCAAAGTTTGAATTTGGCGCTCCATCCTTCCCCAACTTGACGCTAATCCTCCCAAAATGACGTTTGTTGTATAAATTTAGCGCCCCCTAAATTTCTGCACCCGGGGCAATTGCTCCCTTCGATCCTCAATTTCGCACGGCGTTGGTCGTTACCATAGAAGTATTAATTCGTTGGTCGTTACCATAGAAGTATTATTGTATTAGTCTATGGTCGTTACCCGTGTCAATTCAATACGCAACCGAACAAAATGAAACTAACTTCAAATGCTGGAAACGTTCGCTAGCATCTGTGATTGTATGAATGCGACCAGATACTCGAATGCGGTAAAGATGCGAAATTGAGTTCAGAGTTTGACATTAGGCGCAAGTTTCACTAATTTCCGTATCCAGTGTATGCGTATCATTCTGTTTGTGTCAGCCATTTTAAAATCGTGCGAACTTGCTGATACTTTTATTTATTTTATTATGAAAAGAAATAGAAATAAAAAATGGATATGCTTTTCTGAAGCATCAAATGATAAAACAAAATCTGATTTATATTTATGCCAAGTGAATTATTCAGTTAAAGGGAGTTCAACAACAAATTGGAAAAAAAAAAACCTTTATTTGTAAAGTATCTCAGAGTTTGCGTGTTTAGCAAACAGTATTTATCAGTGGTGTATATTAGTACCATCTGAAAGATTTTTTTCAAAATCAGGTTATTTATTATCTGAAAGACCCCCTCTCCTCCCTGGGCTGAGACAAGGGGGGGTAGGGCCAGCGCCGTGCGAAAAGGGGGTGGAGGGGCGGTCGCCCTGGGTGCGGAACTGTAGGGGGCGTCAAACTTATACTACCCACGTCATTTTTGGCCTGTTAGAAGAAAAAATTGGATGCAGTAAGCAGTCGCGTCTGGAAATTTAATTAAAAATGTCGATTTTCATAGAATTTTTTAAAAGTTTTTAATTTGCTTTTATTTAAAAACGGAAAACACTTTTTAATCACATAGTTTCCGAATAAGTACACTTGCAAATTTCTCGAGATCAAAAATGCTTTCACAAATGTGTTAAAAGTTTCCTAATTTTGATTTGAGTAGACCTTTTACAGGATCAGAAAGATTCGCATTATTGAACTGAAGGGGTGGGGGAGAATAAGGATTTTAAGGTATGTTTAATTTTTAAAGTAATTTTTAGAATATTTCTGCAATTTAGTGCGTGGGGGGCGTCATGACATCCTTGACTTCACCGTTAGACTCGCTATTGATCATATGAAAATACGAGCTCCACCCTACATTTTCTTGAGCCGCCCCCTATTATTCACTACTAATTACAGCTGTATGTACAATTGCATTTTAATCAGGGCCGTAGTTGAGAAGGTGATAAGGACTACTCAGCTCCTCCCCCCCCCCGTTAAAACATTTTGAGCCCCCTGGAAAAGATTTCAAGGTCACTAAAGGAATTTATGTTCCAAAAACCTAAATGACATTCTATTCAAAAATCTAATTTAGTTTTGAGGACCTTTCACAGTTTTGAAAAAATATTAAATTGTAACTAAAATAAGTTTTCAGTACTTGCTCATTCTATTTGCTTTTATAAAGTCAACATGATGTTTAAAACTGCACTATGGACTCGAATTTTACATCATCCTATTATTTTCTTAGCATAAAATGTAGTTATTGCAACATTTTAATCAGAAACATAGTAACTACAGTCTAAATATGCAATATACATTAATTTATCTTTCTGCGTCACAGAGAGAGAGAAAAAAATGTGACCCCCCCTACATTTTCTTGAGCCTCTCCCTCATCCTAATTATTCGCTTCTCGCTATAGCCCTGATTTTAATATTTCGTTTACATTTTTAAAATAAAACTTGGAAACTTGGAAATGGATAGATGGCAACACATAACTAATACGAATTCTCCCAAAGATTTCTCTTTCAGTATATGATGTTTTCTAGCACATTCGATGAGACTGTGAATACCCGATTTCTGAACAGTAACAAGTAACGAAACGAATACTTTCTGAGGGGTTGAGAATTCGAAATTAATGATATCATACAGGTATTCATTTTGTCGTTATTTTTACAGCACTAATCCACAATTTCAGAATTAAAAGTTTCTATTAGTCTATATCATTCTATCTTTCAGAATTAAAAGTTTCATCTTCCAATGAAATGAAATCAACTAAAATATAATTAAAAAAACTTGGTTCACTCCATGAGCTATTACGATTTAACAGAAAATCTAGTGCATACGCTGGCTATTAATCTATACTTCTGGTCAATGTTCATATCGTTATGAAACACCTCAAAATGGAAAATGCAGTTCTTTTATGTACAAATCGCAGTTTCAGGAGTGGATACAAATGAAACGGTTTCAAGCTGTAACAGTTACGCGTCACAAATCTGAAATTTGCAACGGGCATGAAAACGGCGATACAAAAGTAACACTTGTGACCGTAACAAATGAAGATAGCGGCGTAACAAAGTTGTTACCGTGTATCGATTATTTTCAACGATAGGCTCTTTTGATTGGCTAGTAGCCTTTGGATTGTTTATAAATAAATCACGTTGCGAAGATAATTTTGTTGTATAAAATGATTCAAATTTTACAATCTAAATGAAGTTATTGTGAAAAGATTCTTCCAGAGTGCCTGCATACTGATTATTGAAGTGTATTGTTCCGAGTATTTTCTTTCTAAACAAACCTTTGCCTGAATAAATATTGCCTCATGTATGTGTTGATTAAAAATATCACATACTTTGGCAATAAAAATTCAGTTTTTTCTAATTTTGATCGAAGATGAAAGAAATGAACCTCCAGTACCAGAAGCAAGTCTTTAATATTGTTATATTCCATTATGGAATATGTTATATGCCATGTAAGCACTTGTTAAATAGGTAAGAAGTAAGATATATACATTTTTATTATTTCACAGCTGAAAAATCTTGCTGTTGCAGGAGAAATTTTTTTACTTTAGCGTTGTTTAATAACAGTATATTTTGCAATTCAGAAGAATGAAATAAAATAAAATACAATGTGGGAATTTTAAACATTCAAATGATCATTGTTAGTAGATTAAGTTATCAGTTTTTAATTTGTAGATTATTTTAAAATTATTTATTTAATGCTTATAATAATTTAATATAATGCAGATTGTTATCTGAAAACAATATGCATTGAGCTTTCATAAATCGTAACATATTATTTTCTCTTTTGAAAGTATAATCATGGGGGAAAAAATGAAAGCATCAAGTATTTTTAAATCGCTTCTTTGAATAACTGAGGAGCATTCAGTTTCCGTGACTTGTGCATTTTATAAGAATAAATTATGCAACTTTTATTTATGCTATAGTATAGAGAAAAATGCAGTTTTGATTGAGAGAAAGCCAGAAAGTAATTTATTGTTTATTAAGTATTGTGCAATGTAATAAAAATTGCTTACAAAAACAAATTGTCTTGATGCTGAAGTTTGTAGGCTTCTGAAAGTGAAACTAAATAACCAAAATGTGTTTGCTTGGGGGTGAGGAATTCAATCTTTTGATTTGTTGATTTTAATCATAATTCAAATGTTCCTATTAATAAATGATTTAAGTTAACTTAAAAAAAAAAAAAAAAAACCTACTTTAAATCTTTATTAAGATATCTTGTAATATGTTTGTTCAAAAATACATTGTAACTGTTAAAAGTGGGAAATGCTTTTTTAAGTTATTAAAATCAAGCATAACCATAAGTGGAGAATTTTCAGAAAATCTTACCACCTAACAAAATGCAACATATAGTTGAAAAATGTTATGAAAAAAGTTATGTCACTGTAAAAATAGCAAATTTCTATTACTACAATGCATTTTTGTTTTTTTAATACATAAAATTAAGAAATATATATAAGAAAGAAAAGTTTAATGTAGAATAAAACTTTGTATTGTGTAATTTAGAAAGTTGAGAAAGATAAGCTAACTAGAAGAGAAAAAAAAAATAACTTTTTGGCATATCTCTGTAGTTTGGAATTTTCGAAGATTACCTAAAAATGTACTTGATCTATCAGAGAATTCACTCGCCAGTGGCGAATAAAATTATGTATTTCCCTACTCCTGAACATAACACTTTAAAATGAAATCATAAGTAGAGAATGTGTAAGTTAAGGTAATAAATAGATAGGATACTTGTAAAATTGTAGCTATTATTAGTAAAGAGAATGCTCATACAATACTAGACATTTATTTATTTAATATTTTCAAAAGTAAAAGTAAATTCACATTTTAAAATTAGATTTCTGTTTATATTGTTTGTTTTACTATATAACAATATTTTTATATGCTTAAAACAGTTCAGATTAACCAATTATTATTTTTTTTTTTTAGATAAATTTAAATAAGTTTTTCTAATTATTAACTTTAATGATTTAATGAAGGATATTTTGATTTAAAATTGTACTTTTAAACTTAAATTTTGAATTTTAAAAAATCACAAAAATCTTGCTTAAACAGTAGAAAGAAATATTATTATTTAATTATGAATTTATCAAGATGAGTAATATATTTAAAGAACCAAAATATTCACATGGTGAGTAGAATGTGTTACATTCTGAGTAGTAAGTATTTCATTAAGAGAAACTAAAAATGAACTTTTTACCTTTTTTTTTCCAAAGGTATCTCTTTGAATGTACTTAAATTTGTAAATAACCCCCCCCCTTCCTGAAAAAAGCTTTTGAAAGCTTATATATTTATAAAAATGGCTCATATAGTTTAGGCCTTCCCCCCCCCCTAACTTCTTGTATAAACAAAATGCTGCTTCTAGGCATAGTTTACATCTCTATATAATAAAGCACAGTATACCCATATAGCATGCCTAACTGTTTTTTTCTACCCCCCCCCCTCCCTATTTTTTTGCATAAGTAGTGAGTTCAGTTATGCAATAGAAGATTTAAGTTAAATCGTTAAATGTAAAAGGTGCTTCAATAGCACCAATTTTTTCAATATCTTCTTATTCGACTTCAATATCATGTTTTTTAACTATTTTTACATTTAACCATTTTATACTCCAATCAAGAAAATTTTCTTTCAAAGCTTGACTGAAATATTAAATGTAACTTTATGTTATTAACTGTAAATCTGTGTTTTTCAAAGGAAAACAGTTTTTTTTTTTTTGTAAACATTGCATATTTTTAATCTTTATCTTTGCTAAATTTTCATAATTAATGTGTTTTATTTAGAACTTTAGTTATGTTCATCAACGCATGAAATTTGCATTCTACATGCATACTAACAGAACCCAGACTAGACTCACTATGTCTTATGATGACTGATGAGATAAGTCTGCTAAAAATTAATTATTCTGCACTGTAGATTTATAGTTTGTACAAAAAGTTAGATTGATTAAAAATGTTTGTCATTTTAGAAATTTATTAATTTATCATTTTTCTAAAACTTTGCTTGTAGCTTCTGTGTACCTTGGATTTTGCATTTATCAACAATGTGTAAAATAAATCAAAACATTATGGAATAATTAAAAAAAAATTGTTTAAACCAAATAACCCTGGTTTGCAATGAGTTTAAATAAATGGAGGTTGTGTTCTAGTGAATTCTACAAGGTACAAAATAAATTTGTTACAGTTACTTGAAAAAACATAATAATTTTTTTTGCTATTTTGTTAATAAATATCAAAGCTAAAATAATAAAATCTGACTATGATAGTGAATTTTTGTTTTAAAAAATCAATATAATTATTAGTAAAATAATTGGGTGAAGGTGGAAGGGATTGTGCATACAAAAAGAATACTTTTCTAGCTATTTTTATTGATTTAGTTTATGTGTGTATAGAGGGGTGGGGGTGGGGGGTTGTAATTTTCACATCTTGGATCCACCTTTGAATATAATGGTAGTATTTCATGCAGGATAATTTATTATCAGTTTTTTTACCTTTGCCTTTTATAAAATTTTCTTAAGTGAAAAAAAAAAAAAAAAATTCAAATATTATGAAATTTGTATAAGACGTTTCAAAGATTTTAATAATTGAAAGAAATGTTTTTTATAAATATAAAAGCAAACAAATCTTAAATTTCATAAAATTAAAAACATGGAAGAAATTTTAGATAAAAACTTAATTCGAAACATACTTTTCCATTCTAGATTTGTAATTAAAAAAAAAAAAAAATCATAGGCTATATTGTTATTCTATTGCAGTGGAACACCCTTTATTCATTTCTAATTTATATGAATTTACTTTTAATCATTTCATTTTGATTTCTCACAAGAGAGAAAGTCTATTGTTGTTGAGAGATTTTAAAATTCAATTAATTGTTCTTGAATAAATTTGGAAAAAAAAAAAAAACTTAAAATTAATTTTTTACAATTTGTTTAAATTAAACATAACAAAAAATAGAATTGAAGCACTCGTTAAAGATAATTTTTAGTTATATTTTGCAGTGGCGCAGCCAGAATTCGGTTCTAGAGGGGGTTTTGAGTTTCTGATAAAAGTGATTGCCTGTTATTTGAATCGCCGATTAATAGAATCAGTACTAATTAGAATATTCGCTGTATAATACTTAAACTCAAAGAGCATTTGTGTGGCAGGAAATCTTCATTTTTTAGCATAATGCGTCTCAGAAAAGTGATTTAGTTCAAATAACCAGTTTTTACTTAACTAATCCATGTAATATGCACTTTCCCAATTTTAAGTAGAATTTTCGCCATTTAATTAAATCACTTTATTAAATGCAATCTGATTCAATAAAGCGGCGGATTGAGAAAAGGGGCAAAACATTTAAAAATTAAGTTTGGCTTTGATTCATATAAGCGGCAATTATAGCAATCTTTCTTAGCTCTGGGAGGGGTTTTAACCCCAAAACCACCCCCTTGGCTGCGCCACTGTATTTTGTTTTTTATATTCATGTGTTAAAAATTATCTTAAACAGAAGGAAAAAGAAACCCGAAGAAAAGAACAATAAACTGTTTCAATTTTTCAGTAAACATATATGATAGAAGCTCATTTTTTGGATCTTAATATGATATTTTTGATAAATTTTGAAGAAATTTATTTTATTTATTTTTATTGATATCAGTGCCTGTTTACTGAATAGGCCCGAGAAGCCCGTGCTTACTCACTGAAATACAAAGGGCCCCCAAATTTACTTTTCAAACCGAATTTGTGGTTGATAAAAATTCAATCAGGATAAAAATATGCATTTTTTTCGTACTATGCTGCAATTTCTAAAACATAAAAGATATTTTGATATCAAATATAAAGTAAAAATAACTGTAGCTTCATATTTGCCTTTTACAAAATTAATTGGTTATGTTTAATGCATTTAAAAAAATATTTTTTTTAATGTGCATAATATATAGATAGTTTTAGCTTAATATTAAAAATTGCTTTTACTCGAAACTTAGATGGTAAAATTTCAAATTATTTAAACATACAAAACATAAGTTTGTAAAAAAAAAAGAGTAATAGGGGGGCCCCCTGTGTGATGTCGGGCTTCCCCTACTTCTAAGTCTTAAGCGGGTCCTGATTGATATATTTAAAAATTGTCTTGTACATGAAATCGTGATTAAAAGAAAAAATATCCTAGATTAGGTTATTTATATTTGAACCCCCCCTCCCCCCAAAATAATAATAACAATAATATGCACTGGATGCATTGAATGGTATTTTTTGGACATTTTGATAACAGACAGTACATCTGTTCCAAAACCTTGTCCATTGCTTGATTTTTTTTTTTTTTTTTTTTTTTTTTTTTTTTTTTTTTTTTTTTTTTAAAGACATGATCTATTATTTTAATACATTCTGAATTATTTGAATGTGAAAATTTTTCATTTATCCACCATATAATTTTATTTATATATTTTTCTTCAGTCTATAAATAAAAACTAGATAGTTTTTTTCCCTTATTGTGCGTATCATTAAGTAAGAATTTAATGATAACATTTTAATTATTATTTTGATAAATTAAATCTTTAAAGTATATTTTTTATCATTCAAAACAATTTAAAAAGTTTGATTAAATATATCCCTGAAATAATTTATATATAAAAAACAATTTAATTAGAAATTCATTACTTTTTCAGATTAATAAAATCATATGCTAAACTATTGAAAAAAATACTATATTATAGTACAGTGAAAAACCATGATCACCTCTTGATGACAAAAATAATAAACCATTCCAAATTGTTTTGAGAGCTTTAATATGTTTTATTTTGTTACATTTTGGTATTATTTTATGTTAATATGTTTAAAAATAATCTTACACGTAAGGTTCTGATTAAAGTAATACAAAATCTAAGTTAATATCCTATTTATATTCTTCAAGAAAAAAAAAAAAAAAAAAAAAATTGCAGACTATATTGGATATGTTGTATTGTATGGTTATATGTTAGGTTCTTCAAAATATATTTTATGGCTTCTCAAATACATCTGTCCAAATACACTTTACCCTTTGTTGTCATAAAAAAAGTAGAATTACAATTATAAATAAATATGAGATTTATACTTTTTAAATATCAAGGTTATGTGTGATTATGATTTGTTCTAATTATTACAAAACAGAAGTAATTTTATTAAAAAAAATATTTTTCTTTTTAGAGTATTTATTATTATTAATCATCATTTAAAATTTATAAATATTTGTATTGAATTCTATCTTATTTTTAACATAACAAATTATTAAACTAATCTCGTATCTTACCTTTGGTTTAAAATTCAAGCCATTATTTATAGCTATTAAGATTTCAAATCAATAATAATTATCATTCAGTTATAAGCATTACAAATTTATATATTTTTTACCCTGTCTGTCTGTTTGTAGTTTAGCAAACAAACTTTCATTAGTAAATAAATTATAATAAAAAAAAAACACAAGTTGTTAAATGTTATTTAAATTTAATCAAAAAATTAAAAATATATGGCGAAATTTGCTTTCAAAATTAAAAAAAAACTACGTGTTTGGATTAAATTTTTAAGAAATAAAATATATCCAATTTTAGCCCTCTTAAAAAATAGAAAACTTAATATTTACAACATTTATAATTTTCGCTATTTAAATAAGATTATTTTTCCAATATTTGCTGATATTTGATCAAAAATCGCCGCATTACGTGATATGCCGACATATTTTGTTTACGTTTTCCGGAGTTGTTACCGGCTTGAGACAGCTTGCTACGCGTCTCACGCTGTAACAAATTTTTATGACAACAATCACAACTTTGTGACGGCAAAAGCCGGTTGGCGTTTCATTTGTATCCCGTTTTGTAGGATTTGTGACTGTGTCACAAGTTGTTACGGGAAACGTTTCATTTGTATCCACTCCTCAATTATATTTTGTTATAAAATAAAGCAATTTGTTCTATTTCTAACATTGATTAGACTTCAGTTTCTTTTGTATCATTTTTCTCTTTTTTATGCTTGAAAAACTGGTAGTTCATGTCATTTTGAAACTCAGTGTAGATGAAATATGTAACGTAAGGCTTTTTCCGAGCATTTCGGATTTTATCTGAATGAACACAGGTATTTCTGTTACAAGAACCATGTTTGGAAGAATAAAGAAATATAGCCGTTGTTTTTACTAGTTTTGAACCATAAAGCTCCTTTTTCCGAATAGATTCACTCCATGCAAAATCTTCTGAGCGTGTGTGCGTCGTGAACTGCACTTCTGATCAGACCCGGTGAAACACCATTATGTAGTCGGTAAAATAAGTAAGAAATAGTTAGCCGAGTCTTCCTGCTAGCAGCCACAAGTCTTGTCTGCTCATGTTTGTAAAATTTATGCATGTGTCGGTCTCTATTTGGGACAGATACTGGTAAAAGAAAAATAATAATAACATCTTTCCTGGACATAAGGTTAGTGTTTACAAAGATTGCTTTTAGTGTTCACAAAGACTGCTCCTTATGAAATTATAATCAACATTGCACATTAAAAGGAAATGTTATTGCGATTCAATGTTTATTTTGTTAGTTTGTTTAATGATTTCTTCAATGTTTGTTTACATTTTACTAACTTTTATAAATCTTAATATATCTTCATAATAAAGGCAGTAAAGAATTGACTATATATCTTCTTTCGGTATATATGTATAAAATTACTTTTTTCGATATTAAAATATAATTCCTATAATTAATGTCATTGTCAGTTTATAATTTCAGATAGAAAGCAGTGAATCGCTTGTTTTTGATGTCATGTTATATCATTAATATTTCTGTATAATTTAACTCTTAATAATGTTTTATTCGAATTTTTAAATACTTCCAAACAGAATTCCAATCTCAATTTTTTTTTTTTTTTTACTTTAAGAATAAAGAGAAAAGTTACTTCTTGATTAAATCTGATTGTATTGCTAAAATAAACAAAAAAATAAATAATGCACAAAATAAATTTATTATTATTATTTTTTTCATGTTTAAGATATTTTGTATTTGAGTTTCACAATTATTGACGTTTTGTTTTGTCCTCAATTTTTCAAATAGAAAACATAATCCGAAATGTTATTATCGTATTTTTATTAAATTTAAATCAAAATTATGAGTAACATAATCTGCAATAAAGATATTTTTCATCTAAATGCGTCGATCTTTTTCTTTTTAATGATAAATGTTTGTCATGTATTTTTTTGATGGATAAGTGAACAATGAGAGCTTTTTATATTATTATTCAAATTAATATAGCATCAAACTAAAATTTTTTTGTTCAGTAATTTCAAACTACAATAGAACTTTATTTTATAATAATACATTTTATATATAGATGAGAAATAGAAAATAATTATTTATAAACATGTTTTATTTTTAATTGTGGGAGGATATATGTATAGCAGTAACTCCTGCATCAAGTCAAATAATCCAATTCTACATAAATGTGTTGATCGTTGACTCTAAATTTTTTGCCGCGGATTGGGTTGATTCATATTTTTATTTTGAAGTCATGTCAGATTCAAGTTTTATTTCTTGTGAATGGGCTCGGGTGTGTACTTGATATTTCCAAAGAAAAGTCCAAAGTATTATTTCAAGTGATAAAAAAAATATTTGTATATGAATGAGTTTATATATATTACATTAGGATTTTTCCAAGAAATTTAAAATTGACTCTAGAGATATGATTATAGGCAGCTTTCCCGTACTTACTTTAAATTACAGATTGATTTTTTTTTCTCTGTATTTATTTTCAGGATCAGGTTTCAGGTTCAAAAAGTATTTTATCGAATTGGCATAGCTTGACTGGTACGATTTGGAAGTATAATGTATGAATTTTGTTCTAAATGCTTGTACAGATGAATAATACAGTTTTGTACATACAATGTACAGTTTTGCTCACAGAGAAATGTAAATTTCATGAATGAATCACAAAAAAAAAAGCATATTTTGTCAAAACAGTCGAAAAATGTGAATTTTATGAACGAATTGCAGAAAAAACACCAATTTCATCTGAAGATCATGGTAAGGCATCAATTTCTTCTAAAGATTGAAGATAAAACACAGATTTTGTGAAAAGATTGCAGATATAATGCCAATTTTGTCAAAATATCATGTGAAAAAAACCTTCAATTTCGTCAAAAGGTCACAGAAAAAAATTTTGATTTTATCAAAAGGTTGTAGAAAAAATGCCAGTTTCAGCAAAAGATCATGGAAAAAATCGCCAAAAGATTGCAAATAAAACATTGATTCCATCTAAAGATACGAATAAAACACAGATTTTGTCAAAAAATCGCAGGTAAAATGCAGATTTTATAAAAAGACTGCATAAAAATGCAAAATTCGTGAAAAGGTTATAGAAAATGCGAATTTATTTGAAGGATTGCAGAAAAAAATGCAAATTTTGCCAAAAGATCGTTGAAAAAAACATTGATTTCGTCAAAAAGATTGAGGAGAAAACACTGTTTTTTTCAAAGGATCATGGAAAAAACATGCATTTCATTTAAAGTTTGTGGAAAAAATGTGCTTTTTGGCAAAGACAACTGGAAAAAAAAGCATAATTAATGTTGTTAGGAATACCCCCCTCAAATTTGCTATCAATTTAATCTTTCCCTATCTACTGTTGATCATGCTGTACAGTTTTTCAGAAACATATTCCCAAAGTATGAAATTGCAAAAACGTTTTCTTGTGCAATCTAATGTTTTTGTTTTGACAAAATATAACTAAATAAATATAGCATAGAAAATATTGTTATGAAATGGTATTACTTTTTTCAATGTGTACACATATGTTATGTATTCTTAAGAATACATCGTAAAAATTGTAAGGATTTCAAAATTGACATGCATGTTAATGAGACTGATTATCTTTTAGAATGATTTGTGCTGCAGTCGGACAATGACATAAGACATTACCTTTACTAATTCATAAAAATGGTGGTTGATTCTTTAGTAAAATTATTTTTCAGTATACTTTCATTTATGCTGTTTATCATATTAATGTATTTATCATTTTATATTTGTAAAATATAATGTCCAAATACTAGTAACAATATTTAGTAGCCACCTTGCAATACTATCTACAGGTGAGTAATGTAAAAAAAGTTTAGAAAAATTGACTTATTGTTCATTTAATAGCATTGTAGGTATAATGATAAGATTTAACACATTTCGTTTTAGGAATGCAAAACTTTCTTTTTTTGTTAATTCTGAAAGATGCAATAAAGTAATTTTTGTATATTCCATTCGACACACACACAAATCCTTCAATTGAGTTTTTCCCAATTTAATCTTTGTATTGGAGTATATGAAATTTAGTTTGAAACATGTGAATAACAGTAATGAAATAATAGTGACCCAGACTGAAATAAACCTGGTATATACTAGGGATGGGACGAATAGTGATTTGGCCGAATAGACGAATACTGAATATTCGGCCAAATTTTAGGCAGAATACCAATTTTTTTTCCAATAAAGAAAATAAATTTTGATTATATATAATTTAAAAAATAGAAGCTCGTTAATAATTATTACTCTTAAATGTGCTTTTAAATGTTTTTTGAATTTGAAACACTTATTTTAACACAAAAAAAATAATGAAATTGCATTATACTCTTTTATCTCAATGTACATTAAGATATCATGTGCACAAACATCAAATTGATTTTCTGTAAGTCAGGATGGTAAGATATTTCCATTAAAATATGAAGAATATACTTCACTTTTACTATCAAATGATACTTTTACCCTTTCTTGCATTCAAAATTAATACTATTCTTAATCTTTTTTTCTCAGAACTCACAAGGAGATATTTTCTTAAATAACCGTTAATAAAGTAAATTTGATCATTTAGAGTTTGTGTCCCTAATGATAAGCAAATTCGTAAGAATGAGACGGTTCTGAAATCAGTTGCCAAGCTTTAAATTACAAATTGCATTAAAGCATAAGGTTATGCTTAAAGTAGAATAAATATGGTAACAAAATCTTTGACATTTGAATCGGCACATACAATATTCAACTTCAATATTTCATTTATTCAACAAGCATTAAAAGGATAAACAGAAATTGATAACAACATGAATGAAGGAAGATATAAATTAAAAATATATACATAATAATGTTACATTTTAAGTCAGTAATTATGCAAATAATTATTTAAAAGTGAAAACTATAGAATAAAAAAAAATATTTTATTCAGTATTTAGAATTTGTTCAAATGCTTATAAAACCATCTTCATAATGGAATTTGCAGACATTAATAAATATTCAAGTGTTTTAGAATAAGGCAGTGTTTTCCTTTTCTTTTTCTATAAATGTTTTTATATCTTGAATTGTAATATATCATATCATTCTCCAATGAAGACATTTCCCGTACAATTAAATCTCCAATTTAGGCAGCATTTTCTAAAACATCACTAAATTTTATAGGAAATATACAAAAAGGCTCTATATTTTTTTAGTAATCAAATAACTGTATACTTTGAAAGGTAAGAATGAGAATGACTTCAAGAATGAAGTAGCCAATTTGGATTAGAGAAAAAAAAAATTCAAAAAATGAAATTCTTTAAATCCTAAATTTATTTAGCAAGATATCTTTCTCTATTCAGCAAGGTATCTCTAAATATTCAGCCGCAGGTATTCGGCCGAAGTATTCGGTCAACAAGCCTTCAATATTTGGCCAACTGAATATTCGGCAAAAGGGCCGAATAGTGGCCGAATATTCGCCCCATCCCTAGTATATATTATACCAAAGATGCACTATAGCTCATCATTTAACCCTTCATGCATTGTTTAAGTGTTGAAATTAATGGCTGACACCGGAATTTGAAAATAACTTTATTTGTGAATAAGAAAAAGCAATAATACATGCCTCCAATAAACTATTTTTTTTTTTTTAAACCAAAATTTCATTGTCTATGTAGCAATTAAAATTAAGTGGTTTCATAGATATATCACTGCCCTTCAAGGGGTTAAGCAAAATTTTAGAAGAGAAATGTATGTAAAAAAAAAAAAAAAATGCTGGACATGTTATAAATGTTTATCATAATTAATGAAATCATTATATTTATGCTGGTAATATGCTAAATTATTCTTCAATTTAAAATACTGCTAAAAAGTGATAGCAACAGTTAATTACATGAATTTTAAATTTTATCTTTTAAATATTTCAGAAAAATATATGGCCATGGTATTGAATCCCATTTTAAAGAGTTCAGGATCAGGAAAGATGAATAATTCAAATTCTGTATCACAGGTATCTTTTAATTCATCTGAAGAATCAAATATTATAGACTATTTGAAAAGTGAAGATGGCTATAAGTATTCAGTAAAACTAAATTCCTTCATTAAAAGAATTACTCATCCGACAACAGAGGTAAAATTTTACTTCATATTTCTATCATTTTATTAATGTGGTGTAAGAATTTTTTGTTTCTCAATTCTTAATCTATTTGAAATATATTTACCACAAACCAAATACTTAAAAAAAAAGGTTATTGAAGCATTTTTTCGATATTCATAAAAAAAATTCATTTACACAGGGCTCGAAAAATAGCGTCCCCGGGAACCCAGAAATCATTTCTGGGAACGTATATTTTTTCACTAAGGTTCCCAGCTGGGAACCTAAAAAATCGTCATGATCGCTACCGATCCGCGCACGCATTATATCGCGTAAATTACGCAAAAATATAAGTCTTGAGCGATCCGTGGGATGCGTAATTTCGTCAAAATATTACAGAAAAAGTCCGAACTTTGTTAAAAAATCACGAAAAAACAGTAAATTATGTTTAAAAAATCATGAAAAATTTCGTCAAAAAATCGCGCTAAAACGGCAAATTTCGTCACAAAATACCGAGAAAACAACAGATTTCGGCAAAAGATCGTAAAAATTCGGGAAGCAACGCAAATTTCATTAAAAGATCGCGAAAAAACGGCAGATTTCGTAAAAAAAAATCGCAAATGTCGTTAAAAAAATATTGAAAAACGACAGATTTTGTTAAAATATTGCGATAAATCGGCAGGTTTCGTTAAAACATTGCAATAAAACAGCAGATTTTGTCAAAAGATCGCGAAAAAAAGGCAAATTTCGTCAAAATACTCACACATAAATTTTATTGGGAACCTACATTTTTCATCTGGGAACCTATACTTTTCATGTAGGTTCCCAGCTGGGAACCTCAAAATTTTTTGAATTTTCTAGCCCTGATTTACAGAAGTTGTTTATTATTGTCACATTTTAAATTTCAATGCTATTTTATGTTGCTATATGTATTTACCATATGTATCACCTGATTAATTGTATATTTACTATATACTAAAAATTGTTAGTAAACATTTTTGTATTTCATCATTTAACACATTTAATATATATATAAAAAAAAAATATAAAAAAATTACTTTTTATAGATTTATTGTATCTGGTCAGTTAAACGCATTTTTTTAAATGAAAAATTTAAAAAATATGTTCCATAATTGTGTTAAATGCATAGATATGTACATATAAATGGAAAAAATGATAGAAGCTTTAAAAATATGAGTTATCTAGACATAAGTTAGTTTGGATTTTCACCAAAAGAAAAAAAAACATAAATTTAGAAATTTCAGAAAAATATAATTTTCATAAAAAAAATTCATAAAAGCAAATTTTATATTTTAAGAAAATATAAAAAGTTCAAAGCTGCTGATTTCACAATTCTATTTAAAACTTGTAACATTACATCAGACTTTCCCCCAGAGGGTTTCAGGGGGGTGTGCCGCCCCACCTGCCCTTTAGTTTAAAAAATAGCACCCCTCTTGCCCCTCATCCAAAAACTTGCGCTCCTTTGTCGCTCATAAAAAAAAGTGCCCTTCTTGCCCCACATTAGACAAAACGAAGTCCGTCAGCAATGATGCACTATAGCATGTAAATTAGGCAAAAAATTGGTGACGGAATGCAAAAATAGCTCTTACGCGTCCAATTAAACGCGTAACTTCATCAAAAAAATCGCGAAAAAAAAAGGCAAATATCCTTTAAAAGTTGCGAAATAACGACTAATTTCATGCATTATTCTCGAAAAAATGGCTAATTTCGTCACAAAATCCTAAAAAAACAGCAGATTTCGTTAAAAGATCGTGAAAAAATGACAAATTTCATCCAAAAATCACGATAAAATGGAAAATTTTGACAAACAATTTGTGAAAAACGACAAATTTCGCAAAAAGATCACGAAAAACGGCAACTATCGTAAAAAAAAAAAAAAAAAATCGCCATAAAATTTCAGATTTTGTCAAAAGAAGTGAAAAAAATGGCATATTTCGTCCAAAAAACCGCAATAAAATAGAAAATTCTGAAAAGATTCATGAAAAACGGCAAATTTTGCCAAAAAATTCGTGAAAAAATGCAAAATTTGTCAAAATACCCCGAAATAACGACAGATTTTGCCAAAAGATCGAGAAAAAATGCAAATTTCGTCAAAGGGGCACAAAAAAAAGTTAATGCCAGAAGTGATTTTTTTTTTTTTCGTTTTTAAACGTGTCAAAATTGGTGTTTTTCGCTATCTTTTGACGAAATCTGCCGTTTTTTGTGATCTTCCAACAAAATTTTCCGTTCTTTCATAATCTGTTTTTTGCAATATTTTAACAAAATAAGCCATTTTTTCTCGATCTTTTAACAATATTTGTCGTTTTTTTGCGGTCTTTTAACAAAGTTTACCTTTTTAAAAATATTTTTTGGATTTTTTTCTGGATTTTTTAACGAAATTTCTGTTTTTTCACGATTTTTTTAACTGCTAGATTCAACTCTATAAAAGTGCCCTTAAAAATCAAAAAAGAGCCCTGAAGAAAGTAAAAAGTGCCCTTTTCAGAACAGCAGTGCCCTGCCCCTTTTTAAACCTGGGGGAAACTCTGATTACATTACAAGATGAACAAGCTATGAGTGATAGGCTTGAAATGAATCGCATGATAGAAAACATCATTTAGCTCCTTTTTTGTTTGTTTTTTTACTACTTGAAAGACTGTTCAAAATTTGAGTAATTTAGGGATAGAAACATTATCTACAGGGATATAGTGGAGGGTATATGGAGGTATATACTGTATACTTTCTGGATTTTTTAAAGGACCACCATATTCTCTCTGTTTCACAAAAACACTATAGTATTATTCATTCTAGGGTATACCCTCTGCCTAGAGCATTTACCCTCTGATTTTTTTACCACTACACCACTGATTATCTAAACTAACATAGTTATATGAATATAGTTATTGATTAAACTGATGCAAATGTTATATAATATTTGCTAGTTCTTTAATTTTACTATAAATTTGCATATCTTTTTCCACTCTTCTTCTCTCTCAGATTATGTTCATTTATTAAAAAATCACACTTTTATATCTCAACAGTTTTGGATTTAGTTAGTTGTATCTTATAAATGAAATACATTATTAAAAATATACATTTATTTCATTCTTTTAGGATGAAAAGCTTATAAAATGGATTCAAGATTTCAAGGATAATATTCTCTTTCTTGAGACTAATGAAAAACTAGTGACTGCTCTTTTGGTAAGATAAAATAAAAATGCATTTTTGCTGTATTTATTTATTTATTTATTTATTTTTATAAATGATTATCTTGCTTCTGTAATCTTAATTTTTATTTCTGATTTTATTTGGTTAGATTTTTTTTCTTCCTTTTTGTATAAATTTAGCTGTGTAATTCAATTATTCATTGAGTTTGCAGTGTTTTGTGTTGATAAAAACAAAATTAAAATGCTCTCTATGATAAGCTTTAAAAATTATTTCTTGTTTCTTTATTTTTAATAAAATATTTTGCATTTAACACAATTATGGAATATATTTTGGTACTTACATACTAACGTCACCGAAATTTTCTTTTGGATTCCTTGTTGCCTTTTTTTTTGTTGATTTTTTACACCATTTTTTAGTGTTTCAGTGCTTTTTAACGCCTTTTAGTGCATTTTCTTTTTTTGCTCATTATTTGACGCTATTATTTTTGTGCACATGCAAAGAACAAGATTGCTCTTCATTGGCACATTAGCACAAGTTCTGCTGCGGTGGCGTTAATACGTAAGCACCTATATTTTTTAAATTTTTCATAAAAAATGTGTTTAACTGAGCAGATACAATAAATCTATAAAAAGTAAATCTTTTAAATCTTTGATTTATCGAAGCTGTTTTACAGGGAGCGACATTATTAACTAAAGTGTTTTCTCAATGGCTCTTGAGCCAATCAGTGCCTTTAATTTAAAGAAATGTCTTAAAATGTGAAAATTATTTACAAATATAAAAACAAATGAAATATTCTGTTTAGTTAATGGAAGTTTGGAAATCTTGTGCATTTTTTTTCAAGGATTATTATTTTATTTATATACAAATGATTACTTTTTTATATTAATTTGTATAACTTAGCTTAAAGAAGAATAAATAATGAGAATGAATAAAAGTTTTTATTATTCCAGAGTTTCCCCCAGGTTTAAAAAGAGGCAGGGCGCTACTGTTCTGAAAAGGGCACTTTTTTAATTCTTCAGGGCACTTTTTAAATTTTTAAGGGCACTTTTATAGGGTTGAATCTAGAGTTTAGCGGTTCAAAAAATCATAGAAAAACAGAAATTTCATCAAAGAATTGAGAAAAAAATCCAAAATTTCTTCAAAAAATTGAAAAAAAAAGTAAAAAAAGGTAAATTTTGTTAATATATCACAAAAAAGGCAAATATTGTTAAAAGATTGCGAAAAAACAGCCAATTTTGTTAAAAGATGCAAAACAGCAGATTTTGCTAAAAAATCGCAAAAAAATGGCAAATTTTGCTAAAATAAAATATAATAAAAAAAATTGAAAAACAACACATTTCACAAAAAGATTAAGAAAAAAATGGCAAATTTTGTTAAAAGATCACAAAAAAGGCAAATTTTGAAAAAGGGGTGCAAAAAAATAAGCACATACTTCGTAATGGAAATGGAATTGCCCCCTTTTATCTCCTACCTCCGTTACTACATTTCAGAAAATTTGCTATGAAATTTATTTAATTTATTTATTTATTTTTCTTTTTTTGCTTAGCATCACTTCTGTGATTCTGTCTGTTAATTTCAAATTCGATATTTCAGTAGAAAAATATTCTTAAAATAATAATATAAAATTCTCCTACCTTTCTTGAGGGTTCTTGAGGGATGTACGGTGGTCAGAATCTTAATTCTTGGCCATCTTCAAAGACAGAAAATCCACAGCAAAAAATAAGAGACAAAACGTAAACACACAAAAAAGAAAAGTTGATTATTTACACACGCGCACAGATATGACATGTTTCTTGATCATTATTCTTAATTTGACTACATCGAAATCTGAAAGGTACAAAAAGAACATTAATAAAAAAGATCGTAAAATAACCAATCAGCTTTTAGTTTGCACAAGAAAGAAAAAAATAATAAATAAAAAAAGAATGTTCTGAAAATCATCGGCTACTGGCGCCAGGGAGTCAGGGAGTCTTCGTGAGGAGTGTTTTCACACTGTCAGATTTTTTCCAAAATTAAGGCAATCATTTCCAAAAATTAAAAAAAGTCAGTCGTAACTCTAAAAATCTTTCATAAAATATATCGCAAATTTTGACAAATAATTGAAAAAAAAAAAAAAATCATTTTCGTAAATTAGTGATAAAAAACGGCAAGTACGTGATAGGATTCGATTGCAGGGTAAATGCAAATTTTGCTAGAGGATCGTGAAAAGATGCAAATTTTGTTCTGGGATCACAAACAAAAAAAAGGGAGAATTTGGACAATGAATCCACTACGTCAAAAATAGAAAGAAAAAATGCAAGAACTACTTAATGTATTTGTAACATCTGTCCGTCGCCCCAATTAATAAGTACATTTAGACCCATATTTCATGGATGACCACATTAGGAACCTGATCTCCTCAAAAAAATTTAACTCCTCACACTCTTCACCCCGTTATATTCTCCTATAAACAATCCTTTATAAATTTAGAAAAAAAAATAAAACTCAAAACCAGATTTACTAACTACCCAAACCTCAAATATTTTTAGGCAGAAAGCATATACTGTCAAAAAATGAGATTTAACTAAAAAGGATAAGGAAAACAAAGAAGAAAAATGCGATGGTATAACCACCACCAAAGAGATCACTTTCCAGCCCCAATACTATCGATCAAGGCGACACAAACACTATTTCCTGATAGAAAATATTTACTTAAAAACATTCTGTCGGACAGTGAGTGAAAGAGAACATCTGAACTGCAATCCCCACTGCCGAACAGAAATGTTAAAAACTGCAATTACTTAATAAATGCTTTAAACTGAAATTACTTTAAAAATTATTTTTAATTGAAAATTACTTAGAGATTATTTTTACTTGTAAATTACTACACTTAAAAATTACTTTATTTGAAAATTACCTTATTTGAAAATTACCTTATTTGAAAATTACTTTAACTTAAAAATTAATCTGCAATTCCTTAATCAAATTATTTTTAAAATTCCAAGATTCATGAGCAATTACATAAAAAGTTAACATTTACTTTCAAGAATTTCTCAATAGGAATTTACTTCAATAAGGATATCTTTTTCCTATCACATCAAGTAAAAATCTTTCACAAGGCTAATTACATGCCATTTAAGATACTTGATTACTTAAAGATTCCATTAAAGAAACTTCTTGAATAATGTATAAAAAAATTCAATAAAAAGTTTAAACCTTTATAATGAAAAATTTGCACTTTTATTTTTCAACTAAGAAAACAAAGCAAAAATATATTAAACTTGTAAATAAGTCAATATAATAACTTCATTGCATATTAAGGCTTATATCTAGTATGGCTTCTATCTTGAATATAATTACACTTGTATCAACTTTAACTCTAATTAAGAAATCTGAGAAGCCCTTTCTCTTACATATTAAATATTCACACAAGAGTACTAAATTTTCACACATCTTTACTATAGATACTCTAACTTAAATTTTTCAGGAACAAAGGCAAATTAAATTACTAATTATTCAAATTTATCTATAAAATTCATTTAGATGAGCCAAGAATTAGAAACCAAATAAGGCTCAACCCAATGGTCATTATAACCTTTGATATATTAATCTGTTACTTTCCCAGATTTCTATCATTAACACAAAGTTGAACCTCTAACATCGGTCCCCCATAATTGACTCATCCACAAAAAAATTTAACAGATAACTCCCCTCTTTAAACTTTTTTTAAAAATAACTTAACATCAATATTTTTAGAACTTTTAACTTTAATATTTTAAGAACAAAACTCAAATCCTCACATGTATTCATCACATCATGGTATGGATCTTCTCTAAAAATCTAACATTAAATATGAAGAATCCCCCAAATGATGAACACAAAAAATTTAAGCCTTAAACCTGTAAATTAGGAATATTAAAATTTTAAATCTCAAATTATAAACAAAGTAACTTATCCTTATTTTAATTTATCAATTGAAATACTTTACTATTATATATGAGACTTTAAAAGAGGGAGAGTAAAAAAAATGTCTTTAAGTATTAAACCTCAGTTTTTCATTCAATTTATTAACTAGAAAATAAAAAAAAAATTTAATCAATATATTAACTTTTAAACTTTAAAAAAACTTAACTTTTAAATTAATCAAATCTAATTAATCATTACTCTGTCCTGAAAACAAAAACCTCTCATCTTTGCTCTACTTAGCTTCCTTCATTTAAATATCAAGGCAAAAGGTCGGAGGCTCCACTAGTTCAAAAAAAAAAATTTAAACTTTTAAAACTTAATATAAATACATAATAACAGTCTTCATTAAATGATGGGGTATAAATACATCATTTCTCACTATATTTCAAAATTTTCTAGAAGAAAAAAAAAACAGATGAATACCATTAAAAATTACAACACATTTAAAATAAAAAAAAATCTTGATCACAAATCGCCACCGCCGTATAGTTCCATCTTGCAAAAAGTTCATTCATCGCTAAAACAAAGTTCAGTCTGCTCCTGGTCAGGCAAAACAGTCAATACCAATTCATTTAAGTCGAGGTAAAAAAAATGGCAAGATTAGTCCTCCAAAACACATCCGGAACTCCATATATTCAAAAAGTCGAAGTTCAATTTTCCAAAAAGTCGAATCCATCACAAAACACTCTGCTATTCTAAGTAAATCAACAACAGCACATCAATGACTTGGCGCCAGCACGCTCCACTTCGGGAACGTACTGACATTAACGTTGACGTAACCTTTAATCACATAGCGGCTCAAAATCTCGTATCGTTGCAGCGATGAATTCTTCAATTTAATAGATGAAAAAACGATCAAACAAAGTACGGAACTCCACGTTCACCAAAAACCTTGAACAATCAACTCCAGATGATTCTCAGTCGAAAACCTCTATCTCCATAGCCATCTTTAAGTTCCAAAGCCTCGAACAAAACTATTCAGGATTCACAGTCCAACACCTTCACTTCCAAGGCCATCTTCAAGACGATGATTAATCAGCTGTTGAGTCATCTTTTAAAAAAATAATGATGATTGCAATCACGGCGTGAGCCAGACCCTATATTACCCTCTTTTAACTTACACTATATTTCACTTAAAGGATTCAAGTATTGAAAAATTTATCAAACATTAACTAACTTTTAATTTCTTTAACTATCTTAATCTAAAAAAAATTCTATCAAATTTAAATATTTCTAACACTATATATATTAAACTATTTACTTTTAAAAAATTACTTAAATATCTAATTAATACAGTTCAAAACAGATTAACTTATACCTAGATTAACCATCAAAAGTTCGCGGCCCCCCCCAACTAAAGTTATCGTTAACACCCGTGAAGGGCCGGAGTAAATTCCTTCTTATTAACTAACTAAACCTGGTATTAAACAATCATATTAAAGAAATTTATAACTTAAATCAATTTCTTATATCAAATTAATAAAATATAACATAAGGTTTAATTATCAATCAATAAATTCAATTTACATTAAGTTAAACCACTGCAATCTTCAACTCCGCCATCTAAGGCTTAAAGAAACTTTATATTTTTAGTTTTAATTAAATTTATATTAAAAGCCCATAACCTGTTAGTTTACATTACGAAGACGTAATGAATTGGGGTTTAAATATATAGCAGAGTGCTAAAGTACAGTGGAAAGCGTTATTGCTGTTTTTATCAAACCCCCCAAAATTAAATTATGTTAACTATGATAAATAAAGATATTATTAATTTAAATTAATGTTTAAATTAAATGTAAATACTTTAAACAAAAATAAAGATAACATATTTAAAAATAAATATCTATTTATTAAATTTCAATATATATTCCACAGAAACATATTTAATCTATATCATTATAAAACAACAATTAAATCCATTAAAATCTTTAAATCACATAACATTTACCCATAAAATTAATTTATTTATAGAGGAGAATATTTGAAAGAAAAAGATTAGACTCACGACATGATTGCTTTTTATGCATACTAACAACCAACAATCCAGGACATTGATGCAGATATTTAATCCATTCCAAGGAAGATCCTACTACTTCATTAATGGAAGTGCTTTACCTAGGAAATGGCCTGACACAAGAAAAAAAATACACCTGTCCTTATCATCGGCATACTTCAGCCTCTATGGTAATTACATAACAGCAAGTCTCTACTTGAGAATATGACAATTACCAGTTCAAGCAGGGAAAGAGGTTTAACACAAACACCAATTTCGCTCTTTCCGATAAATACTTTAAATAGCCTTCTTGGCACTCAAATATCAAAAACATGGCTCGTCATTTCATTCCAGGAGACAGTAGCTAGAGCTCTGTATAACACCAAGATGACTCACACTAAAAAGTCCTTTAATAAGGAAGACGAACTTAAAATCAGGAACCCAGCTGAACTATATCATCTTTAAATGTTTTCCATACTGACCAGACAGCCGATAAAACTTTACTCGAAACATTAGAACAGACGAACTAACAACGGTAGATAGAAAGCGTGAATGAACCTATAAGAACCTGCCCGCTATTCTATTTATATGCTACCGGCAGTCTAAAACGAAACTCCACGCATGACAGTCCATCCTTCTACCAGTTTCCAGAACGTCATATGCAAAACTAAAGATGACGTGGATCGCGATACGATCTACGATCGCGACGCCACCTGTTATTGCTTCTATGAGTTACTCAGTTAAACAACTGGGATTAGGTCGGGAATTACGTACGGAAGTTTAATATGTTGCCGGTGTTTATAAAAAACAGACAGGTGATTTTAGAAACAAGTTTCTTTTAAATTTATTAACTATAGAATTATACTTTATGAGAAAATGACTATGTTTGAAAAGGTAAGTTAAATTTATTTAGTTACTTTAATAAAATTATTTTAAATAAACTATTGAAATGACTTTTATTTTTTTAAAAGATTATGACAGCTATTGTAAGTTAAATAGAAGTAACTAACATATGGAGATAATTAATATAGGTACTTAAGAAATGAATTAATAAAGATATTTAATTTGAAAAGTATTATAAATTAGTGCAAGGGTGATAAGAAAAAGGTCCTAATATATCTGACAGTTTTCACACTCCCCACCTTGAGTTCATTAGGGGACAGAACTCAATCACTGCAGTTGGAGTCTTTCAGGCGGCCGTACAATTCGACCACGGCGAGTAGTCAAACGATTTTGCAGTACTGCATCACTTTGATTATCGGCGATTCCATTCACCTCCAAAGAACAAAGTTTCACGAATTAGCATTCCAGTTGCAGTCTTCAACTTTACTATGCGCACAACGCCATCTTGACTGGGTATAAGTTCGACAACTCTACCAAGAGGCCAGTTTATTTGGCTAGAATTTTCCGTCCATATCAGGACATCTCCTACACACAAAGGTCTTGATTTTTTCGCACTAAAGACCGAACATTTTAATGTGCCGAGGTATTCGCTTCTAAATCTTGATTTTAAATCGTTTCTAATTTTAATTCTATAATGGTATCGTTTATTCATTTCTTTGTGGTCTAGAAATTCTAATTCAGGCATACCTATTTTAGTATTTTCCTGTAAGAACATTGAAGGAGTTATAACTTGAAGATCTTCATTATTATCTGTAACATACGTCAAGGGGCTGGCATTTATAATACTTTCACAATCGCAGATAACGGTATGTAGTTCTTCAAAATTTAAAGACGACTTGCCCAATACCCTTCTCAAGATTCGTTTCAGGATTCCAACAAGCCTCTCCCAAAATCCACCCCACCAAGGTGCAGAAGGTGGAATAAATTTCCAATCTATACGTGAAAACGCCGTAACCGCTTTTACTTTTTCATAGTCAATTGTTTTCAATAAATTGTGGCAGCCAGTAAAATTTGTGCAGTTATCTGAATATATTATTGCAGGACGACCTCGTCTAGAAATAAAGCGTTTCAGTCCTAAGATAAAACTTTCGGTTGAAAGAGCTGTCAATAGCTCGAAATGCACAGCTCTAAAAACTGCACACGTGACAATCAAAATCCAGACTTTATATTCTTTTTTCAAATAAAGAGGCCCGCACAGATCTATTCCTATTATTTCGAAAATTGCGGCTTCTCTGACATGATCAAGAAGTAAGACACTTTCTGCTACATCAGGTGGTTTTGCTGAGTGTCTTTTACAAATGATACATTTGCCGATTACCTTTTTGATTGTTTTCCGACTCTTCAGTACCCAGTAATTTTCTCGTAACGCAGTCATTAGCAAGGGTACGCCACAATGACCGAATTCTAAATGTTTCGAAAATATCTGTTCTACGACGTAATGATTTGAAGGGAGTAAGATAGGTAATCTAAAATTAAATTCATCTTCTCGTTGAAATATCTTTGTTTTTACGCATATGATTCCTTCCGAATCTGTAAAAATATTCAGGCATTTCAGTCTTTGATTATGTTCATTCACAAAGGATTCTTTTTGCACAAGTTTTAATAATACTGTTTCTGCCGCTTTTAATTCGTTGTGTGTTAATTGACCGAATATTCTGTCGGTACTACCCCTTTTCGAATTTTGGTAAAATCGCAAAATCCAACCAGTAACTCGCAAAATTTTATTGTAAGAAGAATAGCGATTATAAAATGGTGCCTCATCACTCTCTACATTAGGAGCGGTCACAATAGTTTTTCTTTTTTCAGAATTCACTATATCCATATTAGGAAAAATATTAGTACTAGGCCAATTTTCCTTTGATTCTGAAAGCCATGATGGTCCTAACCACCACTGAGATTTAATAAGGGATTTTGCACAACAATCGCGTGACGGTAAATCTGTTGGATTCATATGTCCAGGTACAAAATTCCATGAAGTGTTGGGGGTAAGCTTTCGAATTTCTCTAACTCTATTTTCTACAAATGTAGCCCAAGGACCTTCCTGTTTTATCCAGTATAACACGTCCATTGAATCAGACCAATAGAAAGTATCAACATTTTCTAATTTCAAATCGTTTTTAATACTATTAGACAATCTAGCTCCAATACAACAGGCCAATAACTCAAGGCGTGGAATGGAAATGTCCTTTAGAGGAGCTACTCTAGAACGAGCCTGAATAAGTTGACAAGTTACACGATTTTCTACTTCATTTCTTAGATAAATGCATGTAGCGTAAGAAAATTTACTAGCGTCGCAGAAAATATGTAAAGATAAGTTTCCCTTTTTTAGAGATAAGTTAGACAATCTTCGCGGGATCTCAAGATTTCCCAAATCATTAATTTCCTTAGTCCATTTTCTAAATTCCTTAACTATCTCATCGGGCAGCTTGGAGTCCTAAGACGCCTTTATTTTCCAGCATTTCTGCAACAGTAATTTTGGAATTAAGGTCACAGGGCAAGTGAAACCGATGGGATTGAATATTTTATGAGTTAAGGACAAAATTGTTCTTTTAGTGATGCACTCATTTTCCAATTTAAAATTCTGAAAATCACACGATAATGTATCACTCTTGGTGTCCCACATTAAACGAAGTAAGGGAATTTTATCCTCAGCCGCATCACTCAAATGACCCTTTTCATTAAAGCCTAATCCAACTTCTTCGCACCGATTATGACACCAACCACGAAGATCAAATTGTGCCGAAGCTAAGAGTTTCCGTGCTTCATTGCGAAAATATTCTAACTCTTCTAACGATTCTACACTAGCTACACAGTTATCTACATAGAAAGATTCTTTAAGTTTTATAGCAACATCTTTAATGTTCTCAGGTGCTTCATCTAAGTGACGTGTTAGAGTAGCAGCCAAAAGGAAGGGGCTACAACTAATCCCAAAGACAACCCGACAATGTCTATAAATTTCCAGGTTTTCTGAATTCCCATCTCTCCACCAGAAAAAACGTAAATAATCTCTATCCTTTTCATTCAGTGATATCTGTAAAAAAGCTTTACAAATATCTGCTACAATACCTATCTTTCCGACTCTAAATCGATTTAGAACAGAAGGAATTAGTTCAATTAAATTAGGTCCCTTCTCTATACAATCATTTATGGAAACAGAACCCTTAACCTTAACATGTGCTGATCCATCAAATACCGGCCTAATTTTGGTCGTAGAATTAGGTTTTATTACAGCTCTATGAGGGAGATAATGGACTTTGGTGTTAAGTTTTTCCTCTCCTTTCACTCTTTCAATAATCCCTTCCTTTTCCCACTCATTTAAAACTGCTTCGTAATCTTTCAACAAACCGCAATTTTGGAGATTCTTAATATTATTTTGCAGGCGTTTTATCGCTAAATCTTTATTACTTGGAATGGGAGGATGCTCACTTAACCAGGGAAGACAAACTTTGTACCTACCATCAGTTTCGCGTCTTACGGTTTCTTTAAAATGCTCCAAAACTAATTTCTGGACTTCTTCCTTAGTTTGTTTTTCCGCAGGATCTACTATGCCTAAAGAATCTAAATTCCACAAATCTGTAATTTTGGCATCGTTTACATATAATGAAAGAACCAAAAAAGAACTATCCCTTTCATTTCCGCCAATTTTGCCCATAGTAGTCCAACCTAGTTTTGTTTGCATCGCAACCAAACCACAAGATAAATTTTCTATTTTTCCTGTAAACAGTTCTCCCACAACATCTGCTCCCAAAAGTATATGTATTTCATTTAAATTTCTTTCATATAAACAATTTTTACCTTCAGGGCAGATATCGCTCAAAAATATATTTTTTCCTTTTAATTCCGCAATACAACGAATGTCTCTAATTTTGGGTACATTAGCACAAATTTTTTCTTGTTCCATTACCTCAATTTTAATCTTTTTACCTCCCCTTAAACCCCTTAAATTAACAGAATAAAGTTATGATCTACCGTTGTTTCGGTACCTCCAAACAACCCGTGAGTAATTCTGACCTTTCTTAAACTTTTTAATTCCATCTTATTGGCTACGAACTTTGAAATATACGACTTAGAAGACGCCGTATCTAACAATGCGCGTACTATATATTCACAACCATTATTTCTTACATAAACATATAAAGTTTGTAAATAAACTTCTTTCGGCAAGTTTTCATTCGCAAAAAAGGCAGTATCCGACACTTCGGTCTGTTGTTTAGATTTTTCTTTCTTTACGTTTCTATAACAAAACAATGTGTTATGATTCCCGTTGCAAATCCGGCATTTTATATTTTTTTTGCAAAAACGCGATAAATGTTTTTTCATTTCTAGGCACTTAAAACATGCTCCCCTTTTTCATTAGAATGTTCTTAATTTCATCATTAGATAACTCATTAGTTCTATCGCAATCAACCGATGAGTGATGAAATGATTCACAAAAAACGCAGTTTATTACGTTTAAATTCTCTTTTTTGTTCGTTGACTCTAAATCATTAGCTGTGGGATAATTTTTTTTGTTTATTGTTATTTCGAAACGAATTAAAGTTTTTCTTTTCAGGAGGAATAAAAAATTTTCTATCTTCGTTCATTGGGTTTATTACTAAATTAGACTTTTCTCTTGCTTTTAAACAAGTAGATAAAAAATTCATTAGTTCTTCAATTTCATAAAATCCTTTTTCATTATCGGACTTGTTAAGTTCTATTAACAAATCTTTCGGAATTGTTTTCAAAATGGTTGTACATAATACACTTGAAATGTAATTTAAATGTGTTCCTAAGCTTTGCAAACTTCTCAGTTCTACTGATAATTTATCAAAATATTGTCGGAAAGCATATATATCATTCGAAGTTCTCAATGGCTTGATAGCTAAAAGATTACTAATATGATTGTGTATTAATAATTGTTTATTAGCAAACCTACTTTTCAGCAATTCGATAGCCGCATCATAATTTTTTTCGGAAACAGGAAAACCTTCAATTGTGTTTAAAGCGGTCGATCTTAATTGCGATCTTAAATAATTAAATTTATCAACTTTATTTAACGACTTATTATCATGAATGGCCGATTCAAAACTGCTCCAAAAGGAAAACCATTCATTTATATTTCCATCAAATATTGGTATATGCAATTTCGGTAACTTAACTTTTACAGAATTATCCACTTTTTCATTAGTACTGTCTGAAAATTGTTCTTTGTTACTTTCTTGTTTTGATTTTAAATTTAAAAATCCGGCATTTAATTCTCTAATTTTCTGATTTGCGCGTGACTTCCATAATATTACATTTTTGCTATACTTTTCAGCGGCTTCTAATTCTTTCTCTAAATCATCGGGATTGACTAATAATTCAATTGAATTATCTGTTGTCTTAAGTGACTTAAATTTGTCGGTCAATGTTTCAACATGTTCTTGCAGTTCTTCAATAGACACATCGTCTGATTTTATGGAAGTTTCGATTTTATTTAGAATTTTCGTAACAGCCGATCGAAAAATAGTTCTTCTTTTTTTAAGTGTTTCTAAATTTTCAGCCATTTTTTTCTCTTTTTCTCTACTTAATTAGTTTATTTCAAAATTCAAATTCTTAATTATTTCAAAATATATTACCACCGTACATCCCGACAGGGATGCCATGTTAATTTCAAATTCGATATTTCAGTAGAAAAATATTCTTAAAATAATAATATAAAATTTTCCTACCTTTCTTGAGGGATGTACGGTGGTCAGAATCTTAATTCTTGGCCGTCTTCAAAGACAGAAAATCCACAGTAAAAAATAAGAGACAAAACGTAAACACACAAAAAAGAAAAGTTTATTATTTACACACGCGTGCATATATGACATGTTTCTTGATCATTATTCTTAATTTGACTACATCGAAATCTGAAAGGTACAAAAAGAACATTAATAAAAAAGATCATAAAATAACCAATCAGCTTTTAGTTTGCACAAGAAAGAAAAAAAAATAAATAAAAAAAGAATGTTCTGAAAATCATCGGCTACTGGCGCCAGGGAGTCAGGGAGTCTTCGTGAAGAGTGTTTTCACACTGTCAGATTTTTTCCAAAATTAAGGCAATCATTTCCAAAAATTAAAAAAAGTCAGTCGTAACTCTAAAAATCTTTCATAAAATATATCACAAATTTTGACAAATAATTGAAAAAAAAAAAAAAAAATCATTTTCGTAAATTAGTGATAAAAAACGGCAATTACGTGATAGGATTCGATTGCAGGGTAAATGCAAATTTTGCTAGAGGATCGTGAAAAGATGCAAATTTTGTTCTGGGATCACAAACAAAAAAAAGGGAGAATTTGGACAAAGAATCTAAAAAAAAGGAACGTTTCATCAAGAAATCGTAAAAAACGACAAAGTTCGTCAAAAGATCACAGAAAAAAAGTGTTTTTTCTGCGGCCCTTTGATGAAATTCACGTTTCTTCACCGACTCTTTGGGAAAAAAAGTATTTTTTTGCGATCATTTGACAATATTCGCTTTTTATAGGCGATCATTTATCAAACTTCTGTTTTTTTTGTTCCATGGCTCTTTGACAAAATTAGTGTCCTATCGATGGTCCCTTTATGAAACTTGAAGTTTATCCAATTTTTATTTACATCGTATCTGTGACTCTTTGATAAAATTCGCATTTTTTCTTAGTACTTTGACAAAATTCACGCTTTTGTCTGCGACATTTTGGTGCAATTAATGCTTGCTTCTGCAATTCTTTGTCAAAATTATCATTCTTGATGCAATTCGTAAGCTTTTTACCACGATTCTTTAATGAAATGCACATTTTCTTTCGATTCTTTGATAAAATTTGCATTTTATTTTTCCCGCAAACGATTGACAAAAATTTTTGCCGACCATTTGTTGAAATTTGTGATAATTTTTATGCCTAAATTTTCTGATTAATGATTTTTTCCATTTTCGGAACAGAATGTCTGACATTTTTGGAAATTATGGAACAGAATCATCCCTGGTTAAAAAAACAAAATTAGTTTTATTTATATTTTTCCTCTCTTTTAACCACTTTTTTAAATTGATGCATGTTCTTTTTGGATCAGAAGGCATCAACCGGAAATTTGACTATCGCGACCTTGACCTATCAAGACTTGTCTTCCGCAATGCAAGCTTTGAGAACACACAATCCTAAGTGTATGAATGAAAAGACAACTGGCATATTCAGTACAGACGCAACAACAGTAAGGGCCAGTAATGCTGCTGAACTTGAAAAATTCTGGGTCTCCAGGGCCCAGGACACCTAAAATTCTGGATCACTTTTTTACAAAAGCATGTCCCCACTAATAATAATTCATATTTTTAGATGCAAAAATGAAATGCAATAATTATTGTTTTAATAATGATAAATAAATAAATAAAACCAAAATTAATTTTTTTTAAAAAAACTATTAAAAGAAATTTTCTTTACTTTTTAAAAAATAAATGTGCAAGATACAAGTTTAATTATGAAACAATGCTTGTTTGAGTATACAAGATAACAAGTATGACTATTGTTCACATTTCTTTTAAAAAGGGGCAAGACAGATTTATTGCAAAAGACATTTTCTTTGAAACAAAGAATACTTTTGTTGTATAAGGTTTTTTTTTTTTTTTTTTTTTTTTTTTTTTAATAAACGTGCTTTGTTAGGAGTCACATTTAGTAAGTTTTGGACAGTTAAAAGCAGAGCAGGCTGGAACAGAACTGAGCGAAGGGGGCGGTCGCGCTGGGTGCAGAAATTTAGGGGGCACCAAATTTATACTACAAACGTCAGTTTTGGGTTGTCACAAGAAAAAGTTGGGGGAGGGGGGAGTGTTAAATTCTAATTATGCCCCGAGTGCAATTTTCTCTTCGCGCGCCTATAATAGTGAAGCAGGAAAATCCACTATTTAAGCATTAAAAACACAATTATGAAGCAGGAAAATTAGTTTTTAGAACAGCAAAATTCACTTCTGGCATTAACTTCTTTTTGTGCCCCTTGACAAAATTTACCTTTATTTGCAATCTTCTGACGAAATCTGTCTTTTTTGGATATTTTAACTTATGTTGCACTTTTTTACGAATTTTTGGCGAAATTTGCCTTTTTGTGAATTTTTTGACTGAATCTGCCGTTTTATCACAATTGTTTGGCGAAAGTTGTCGTTTTTCCTGATCTTTTGGTGAAATGTGCCATTTTTGGTGAATCGTTTGATAAAATTTTCCGTTTTATTGCTATTTTTGGATGAAATTTGTTGTTTCTTCATGATTTTTTGGGATTTTGTGACAAAATTGACCATTTTTTCAAGAATCTTCCTGGAAATTAGTCGTTATTTTGCAATTTTTAAAATGAAATTTACCGTTTTTTGCAATTTTTTTGACACTCTATAGCGCGTCCACATCATCTTTGAAGGGCTACGTTTTTTCAAATGTGGGGCAAGAAGGGCGCTATTTTTTGAATGATCGACAAGAGGGGTGCTAGATTTTGGATTAGGGGCAAGAGGGGCACTATATTTTAAACTAAAGGGCAGGAGGGGTGGAGCACCCCCCTGAAACCCTCTGGGGAAAACTGTATTCTGTTGAAGATTTTAATTAAAGTTCTGTATTGACATGCAATAGTATTTATTTATTTATAAGATATTTTTTCTACTAGATAAAATTTTGATGTCTGAACAAAAAAATTAAAACTGATACAGCAAATGAAATATTTTTTTTTTTTTTGTTTTTCCTTAAGGAATTTCAATTTACTAGCCGTCCTTGGCGACCAGTTTGGTCTCCCTTGAATGTATACTAAGCATTAAATCATATTGCTTTTATTCATAATTTATTTAAATTGCTCAATTTTTTGCCAAACTAGAAGATTCTGCTAGAGAAATAGACACAGATGTCATATACACACTGCAATTGCAACAAAATGGCAATTGTATGTGCCTCACATGGCAACCTGGCTATTGTTATTTATTTATGAATAAACTGTTTATTTTCTTTTTTTAAATGATATAAATTATTTTAATCTATAATTATTAACTAAACTTTTTTAAAATTATTATTTCCTTTTTAAAATAATAGAAATTAGTTAAAAAATATGTATGTAACTGGTATATCAAAACAAAGTTTTTGTCAAACTGGTGTCAGAAAACTAATGTGCCAATATGTGCAAATATGACATCTGTGCTGAAAAATCAAGAACTCAGTATTTTTTTGCTAGCCTGGTGCAGATAATTAAATCGCTAAATATTGTACCCAATTCATTTTTTCATGTTTCAATAATTATTTAAAATAAAATAATATAATCCTTTCACTCATTTCATTTATAATACATAACATTAATTTGTAACTGAAAAGTTTAAAATTCAGGAATTTTATTTAATTTTTTGAGTAAAAAGAACAGAAAAAATAAAAATGATATTTTGAATCTCCATAATTGCAGCGAAGGAACAAAACATAAATAAAACCATTTTACCACAGCCTAAATCTTATCAAAAGACTTTTGCACAGTACTCATAAGATGCGTTGCATTTAGATTTTGCCATTAAACGATTAACAAATAATCTTGATTATTGTGCCACATACGTTAGTGTAATATATATAAAGATTCAATCAATCACCATTTGAATTAAGGTAAGCTGGGATAATTGGACCCACAAAGTAACTGCGCCATAGGTTATTTAATAGAAAACTGTTCACGTCTTTTAAATTTTAACTTTGGTGAACATTGCCCTCCCATTTGTACTTTTTAAAACAACATGTTCAACTCAATCATAACTCGTCTTTTCTCTGATATGTTATCGAAAATTTAGATTTCTATTTTTAAAAACATTTTCATTTATTTAATTAAACATCTATACATAAAATTTAATAAATATAAATTTGTGACTAAATTTAGTTGTTCAAGCATTGATAAGGGCAAAATTCAAATTGCCATTTTCATTAAACTTAGGTCTTTTTTATTCATTTAAGGTTTTATGAATCGTGATACTGATTTTTTTTTTTTTCTTTCTTAGAAGAAATATTCAACATGCATATTTTAAAGAGTTGTTTGCTCCATGATATTATATCACATGCTGTTTCTGCTTATTTGTGTAGAATTTTAAGTATTATTTTTCTTTGCTCTTTCTAGCATTTGAATTGGTATACTAAAGATGAAGCATTTGTAAATATTTATCAAGATTTTATTTTAAATGTGGTTACTGCTCATCCAGTTTTCTTAAAACAAGTTTTGGCAATGATTTTAAAAGTTTTTTCTACAGGTATTTTTTTTTCATTGTTTTAATTTTTAAAAGGCTTTATTTTCATAACAGATTTAAGACATAATACTTAATATTTATTATTGTTTTGCCAGTTCAAGACTCCAGCGAAGAAATTAGTGAAGCTGAAACAAAATACTTTGGGAATGCTCATAGACTTCTATTTAAGATACTGAAATTGGTTCCTTTGTAAGTTTTTTTTAATTTAAAAGAATATTATTGGTACTTGTTTACTTTCTCCATTGGCCATTTGTTGCAGACAAAATCTGTTGTCAAATAATTTGAATTTTATATATATTGCTATTCACCATAAGAGTGGCATCACATCCTCATTTGAAATTGCAGAATTGCATGTTACATGTGATGTAGGTATTCTATTGTTATTTCTTTTGTACATAGATCAGTTTAGTTTTTTTAATTAGTGATGCATTTAACTGCTATTCCTGTATTTCTTTTGCATTTTGAAAAAAGTAAGAAAAATTATGCATTAAGCATACATCATGAAACACTTTCCAGCATTTCTTAAAATCGTTAACAAAACTTTGATATTTAAGTAAATAAGGTGTTATTGTCCATAGCCAAATATGTATTCCAATACTTTTGAACAGACCTGATTTGATCTGTAGGTTGATATATACAGTAGACTCCCTCAAATCCGCAAAGCTTGGGACCAGAGGTTGTGCGGAATTTAGAATTTTGCGGATTTTTGGTCATTGCTTTGTTTACATTTTTAAGCAGTAATTTAAATGCAATAAATAGTGCAATCGGAACTATAATGAATGCTTACAATATAATAAAATAAGTAATAAACTAAAAAATAAGAATTTAAAATGATTAAAGCAATAATAGCAAAAGTCAAATTAATAATCAATAGTGTATGATTAAAAATTCATTATAAAGATACAATGTACTTTTTCCAAAATTATTCAACAAAACTTGCCTCATAAAAGAAAATTATTAATTCACATCAAAATCATGAAATAAGGATTTTTTTTTTTTCAAGTTTAGCCAGGCTTAATAACCAAAAAATCTTGATTGAAGCATAAATATATTTCGTAAAAAGATTGTGATTATCAGTGATGTCAGAAATATCTTGAATTTTTTCTAAAAAAAATGATTCTTCCTTCATGAAAATAACATGAATAGAGTATTATTAAGAAAATTACAAATTAAAAAATATATGGAATTAATACAAAACTAAAAAAATCAATCCAATCAAAACTAAAAAAATCCATTTGCTTCAATATCTGAACTGAAAGTTTCATTGTTTTCATCCATAAAATATGCGCGGATTTTAGAGAGTTGCCGATTTCTGGTTTGCGGATTTGAGGGAGTCTACTGTATTACAATATAATGGGGGAAATTTAGTTTAGCAAGAAAATGCATAACTGGTTGAAATTTCCCTTTCAGCAATTTTTACTAATAGATGTAAATATGTTTATATACTTTTGTTCAGACCTGTATTTTATATAGTACCTTTATTACACAACAGTATTTAGATAAAATTTAATTCAAACTAAAACATTCTTAAAACTACTGAAATCACATTTCCAGAAATTATCATCCATAGATGACCATGTATCCAGTTCTTTCCGTGACACTGTATATTAGTTTTATCTATGTTCTACAAACATTTATTAATAAACTGAATGTAGTTCAGTGTAAAAATGCATAACTTATTTTTTTTTAAACCACCTTTAAGTAAATTATGTTCATATTCACTAACCTTTACAAAGTCATTTGTCTAGCCCTGTATATCAACTTTAGCATTTATACATACCATGTAATCTGTATAAATGTATTGAAACTTAAAAGCATATATCATACCATAATTTCCAACCTATAATCCGCAGCCGCAATTTTTAGCCTTTTAAAATAATTTTAGCAGATAATTCACACTGGTGTATAATCCGCAGGTTATATGCCGGACTATACGAGAATTACTCATTGTTTTCAGCATTCAAAAGAAATAACAATAAACCAACCTATTTATTTAGTTGCTGTATTGAAATGATAATTGTAATAAAATATTATAAATAATTGCAATTTAAAAAATACAAATATTTTTTTTTCATCAAATCTTATATTTAAAATGTTGAATGTCCTGTGCATACCTATAATTCTATAATAATTGCTGTTTTTAAACAATTTTCAATATCTTTCTTTTTTTTTATAACATTTAATTTAAATTTTGCAGTGTTAAATAATACATTTTCTCATTATGATTTTTATATTTCTGCAAGTTATGAAACAAATTTGCTCGTAATTTCTGATCTACAGTCACAGCAAAAAAAAAAAATCTTGACACTTGCGATTTTAGACGTTTTGTTAAATATTTAAAAATATACATAAGGAATAACTTTGAAACTCCAGATGAATAAACAAAATAGTACAGGTCATTTATTTTCGAGAAGATTTTTTTCCAAAATCCAATAGGGGAGTCAACAAATTGAAAAAGAACGAATATCTTTTGAATAACCCTGTCAAAACTAATGTATTAAAAGCGTTCAAACTGCATATTATGATTATGTGGCTTATGGTTATAAATTGTGTTCATTTTTAAGCGGATAGCATGTATACTCAAAGAGAAATTAAGGTTTTTATAAAAATGGTCCCAAATTTTTTCAAGTTTTTTGCTTATAATTTGCAGAGTTCTTAATAAAAAACAATGTTCTTTTCAGAAAGTATGAGAAATGACATTGTACATAATACCCTGTAATCAAAATTAAAAAATATTAAAAACTGTATGAAAAATGAGCAGGTTTGCTAAATAAATTTTCACTGTGCATGCATCAACTCTATTAAAATTTCATTTGCATATTGTGTTAGCTAAATGTATAGAGCAACTTTTGTTGAAGTTTCAAAATCATAGCTTGAAAATTCTGAAAGTTATTGTCGATAGAAGAAGATCAAAATTTGTTAATTCCAAAATGAAGCAAAAAGATGAGGAGCTGAATCCAAATATAGTAGTACGTGCAATATTGTGTAGATACTAATCAATGGAATATGAATACAGCCCCTCATCTTTTTGTTTCATTTTGGGCATATCAGATTTTGATCTTATTCTTTCGGCGATTCAGAATTAATTTTTTTAAAATTTTCAAGCTATGATTTTGAAACTTTAACAAAAGTTGCTCTATACATTTAGCTAACACAATATGCAAGTGAAATTTTTATAGAGTGGACGCGTGCAGTGCACAGTGAAAAATTATTTACTAAACTTGCTCATTTATTATGCAATTATTATTTTTTAATTTTGATTACAGGCTGTTATGTACAATAAACAATATCGTTTGTCATATTTTCTGAAAAGAACATTGTTTTTTATAGAGATCTCTGCAAATTATAAGGAAAAAAACTTGAAAAAATTTGGAACTGTTTTTATAAAAATCCAATTTCTCTATGAGTATACATGCTATCCGCATAAAGATGAACACAGTTTATCACCATAAGCCACTTAATCATAATCTGCATTTTGAACGTTTTTGATACATTAGTTTCAACAGGGTTATTCAAAAAGATATTCATTCTTTTTCAATTTGGTGATCATCCCCTAATAGATTTTGGAAAAAAACCTTCTCAAAAATATATGATTTGGGTACTTCTAGGTTATCTCGTCGATCAAAAAATTATCGCCAAACTATAAGATTAAATGCCAATAATGGATGATCGTGAATGTCACATTCAATGACATTAAATAAGATTCACGTGTTTAAAATGTCATTAAGTGATTTTAATTTTGTTTTTTTATTTGAATTTTTATTAATATTCCACTAATTATTTGTTTTTTCATTATTTAAAATAAAAATTATGTCAATATGTATCATTTGGCTATTAGTTTGGTGATTTGTATAATTTGGCAAAATTGGCCGACGGGATAATAGAGAAGTACCATGATTTGTACTATTTTATTTATACATTTGAAGTTTCAGAGTCATTCCTCATGTATATTTCTAGATATTTAACAAAACATCTGAAATCGCAAATGTCAAGATTTTTTTTGCGGTGACTGTACATCAGTTTTACTGATTACAATGATCAATATTTAATCAAATTAATCATTATCGTATCGTAGTTGTAGTGTTTATAATTTGCATGGCAGGATAATTTTTGCTGCATAAAATTATTATTTGACAGTTCTTTGTTTCAGCTAAAGGAATGAGGTTGCAATTTTTGAATGAGATGAGTTGAGAAATATTTGTTGTTCACAGAAACATGCTGCCAAACCGTAAGAAAATATAACATAAAAATCAGAAGCCATTCTCATTAGTACGTTTACGTCACATTAGAACCAATCACAAGAACTCCATGAACGGTCAATAACAGACAATTGTGTGATAGCTGTTTACATTCTTATTTTATAACTGCTGGATATTGTTGGTGAATTTTATTTTAAAAAAAAATTCACCAGATAATCCACACTTAAATTTTTTGAGGTTTTTTAACAGATAATCTGTGGATTATAGGCCAGAAATTACGGTAATTAAAAATGCATTTTTTGCCATCATAGCTAATATACTGTACTTCAAATTGTATATGCTACTTGAAATCTTTTATGTGTCTTTGTAAATGCTATGCATTTTGTGTTACACATGAAATAACTTATATTAAGCCTCAATAGTCTATATCAATTCAATTATAAATGATATAGTTTAATATAATTTTAAAAAGTTGCAAACAATTCTTAATATACCATTACATAATGAAATTCTTTTGTGTGGCCCTGTAAATGAATAATAACTTTTTTTTTTGCACTATACATAGTCTACTGAATGTGTAGATGGTTGCTGGGAAAGTAAACAAATAATATATTATGTTTAAAAAATTCTTTAGAAGATCTATTTTCTCATATCAATTTTCTTTCCTTTAGATCTGAACATGCACTGTGTACACTAATGTCTGAGAAATTCCCATACATGAAAAACTCTACCAAGGTGCTGTTATGCTATGTTCAGAATCTGTTAAATTTGTCATCATACTTTCCATCTAGAAGATTGACAATTTTAGAATGTATAATAGAAAAGTTAATTCATATAGATGTAAGTAATTCATGTATATATATATGTGTGTGTGTGTATTTTATTTATTTATTTATTTATTTTTAAGCTGTAAGATTTGTTTATAAATTTTACTCGATAAGAATCAATTGCTGCCTGGAAATTTACTAGTTGTAAAAGATTCTGAAAGAATTAGATTCTATTTGTCAGTAATTTAATCCTCTTGCACACAAATTATTAAAATCAACCTTTAAACTAGTACAATTTATGTTATTTTACATTGTTAATTGCATATGAAAATAACATTCTATGTATGGGAACTTTATATTTAACCATATAGAAAACTGATTTCTCAACACTGAATTTATTTAGAAAATAATAAAAAAAAAAATAAAAAATAAATAATAATAAAAAAAAAAATCAGACATTTGTTATGCATAAAAGATCTCTAAAGCTTCGCAACTTATACAAGAATTTTTGGACAATGAAAGCAGTTTTCTTGAAATATGTGTTCTTAAATATGACAAAATTTAGTACAATGACGCAAAAAATAAATATATAAAAAGGAAGTGTTTTCTGCTAAATCATTTTTGCTGTTTCTTCAATTATTCATTAAAAACAAATATCCAATCAAATCTTGCTATCAATTTCAATACAGTAGAATAATAATAATAATAAAACTTGCAATTTAACAAATTACTATTTAGAGAACTATATTTAACTTAATTTATTTCATTAATTTATTATAATTATATTTATAATAAACTAAAATTTTAGACTTATAAATAAATTCTATATTTAAATAATAATAATAATAAACATCATTTTTATGATGATCAGAACGTGGTTTACATAATAATAGAGTCCTATATTATGTATGCCATAGATTAAAAATTAATATTCCTGTACCAATCATATACAAATTTTAAAGGAAATTTTAGTTTTACAATTTTTGGTAGTGCAAATTTTTAAATTTCTAAACATCACACATTTTCAATTTTTACATTGTCATATAGAGAAAAAAAAAGTACTTTTAAATGCAAATTTTTTAAGTTATTAATTTTTTTGTAGTTTTTGTAATATATATATTTTTTTTTCTGTCATTGTGGCAACAGAAGTATTTTATTTCTGGACATTAAACAGGAACCAATCAGAAAACAAATAAAATAAAAAACAGAAGTATTCCATTTTTGGATTATTAAACATGGAAAAAGATAAGAAAACAAATAAAATAAAATAAAAAGTTGTGGAATTCAACCAATAAAAAAATTCAGATTTCCCAGTTCTTTACCGAGGACAAGAACAATTTTCCATATGGTGTAAATGCTTTAGAGGATTTTTAATTTTTTTCTAAAGCAATTTTACGTACTTGAGTCTTACTTTTTTTTGTAAAATATGAAGTGTGCTTAAAATGTAATTTTACTCTCACATTATTACCTGATGCTTGGCTTCTAAATAAAACTTTTTATCCCTTAAAGTCTGTTTTAGTATTACTTTTTGTGTGCTTTTGGTCTATTTAAGCCTTATTCAATGACTTGGAAATTTACCTCAAAAGTGTTTTCATTATGTCAAAATTCTGAAACACACCAATCTGAAATGTTTTTAGATTTTTATACCCACCTTTTTTTTTTAAATCACTGAAAAAGCTTTTATTATGTTTGTGTTATCTTTAAATATAGCTAATTTCTAATTTTATCTGTCATTTTGTGAAATCAATGTGGAATCAAGTTAAATCAATGTTTATTAAATTAGGTGTATTAATATTTTATGTGTTTTAACAAAACTATCATATTTTCTAAATTGTACAAAATCTACATATTATAATTCCATGTTAAATAGAAAAAAAATCTGTACTACTCTGTTATCCCATCGACCAATTTCGCCAAATTATACAAATAGCCAAATTATACATATTGACATAATTTTTATTTTAAATAATGAAAAAACAAATAATTAGTAGAGTATTAATAAAAATATTTATAGAAAGTCGAAATAAAAATCACTTAATGACATTTTAAACACATGAATTGTATTTAATGTCATTGAATGTGACATTCATGATCATACATTACTGGCATTTAATCTTATAGTTTGGCGATAATTTTTTGGTCGATGGGATAACCTAGTAGTATCAAAAAATCTTTATAGATTAACATACAACTTTTCAAAATGCAGGTTCATTGCTCAAGAAATGTAATTGAGGAATCTGAAATAAAGCATGAAGAAGATAAGAGTCTGCTTATGGTAAGTTATTTAAAGTACTGTTTTATTTTTTATTATTCCATAGACTAGTAGGGGTTAGGGTGGTCCTTATATGGTGAAATTTAACTTTTTAAAAATTTCTTTTGTCTCACTCTGCAAATTTGTTCCATTGCAGTAAAAAACAAAGTAGGAAAAGCTTGAATGAAAAATAAGATTGAGAGAATAAAAATAAAACAAAATGATAATTTTTATTAACATGATAAATTAATATGATATTTAATATAACACAACACAAAACACTAAATAAACATATAAAATACTTAGCATATGAAAGTATTTGTAATTAATTTGACTTGTTAAGAAGCTCCTCGACTCGCTCAAAAAGATCCTAATGATAATGTTAAGTCTATGGGGGTATTACTGCTTTCAATTATCTTGCTCATATTTTAATATTTTCACATGATTTTTTTTTTTTTTTTTTTTTTTTTTTTTTTTTGCATAGGATATCTGAGGACGATCTACAACTGAGCTAGTTTAAACTTTTTTTTATTTAGGCTTTGGATTTTTTTTTTTTTTTAATTAATTTTGGAACCAGTTGAAACTGGTTGTGAAATTAAAACTATCATAATGTTATAAAAATATAACCAAAATTGAAAAAGTAAAAATTAGCCCAATTGTAGATTGTTCTCTGCTATCCTATGGAAAAAAAAACAACAAAAAAAAAACATAAAAATATTAAAATTTGAACAAGATATTTGAAAATAATGCTGTCATAGATTTAATATTATTGCCCCTGTCTTTTTGAGTGAGTCCAGTGGCCTCTTAAGTCCAATTTTTTGCAGTAAGAATAAGCTTCTAGCGCTCCTCCACAACTTTCATCAATAGCTGAATCTGTTGTTCATTTCTGTATGGATAGTGCATTTTTTGATCAAAACAATGCCTGTCTTAGCATAATTATTTACCTCTTTAATAGATTTCACCTCTCCTAATGCAATGCTATAATCAGGATTAATCTTCAAATAATCAGGATCAACTTAAAAGAATCTTAATGGTAAATTCATTTCTTTCAAGAGCTTCAAAGAAGTTTGCTAACAAAATCTTCAAACTTTTTTACATGAAAGTTTTTAATGAAAACATGTATCATCCTTTAGTATTCAGATAGAGCTTGGTGCAATGCAATGGAATACAAAACTAGCGACATTAAAAAGCATTGTATTATTGTTTGTAAACAGCATTATTGTTTGTAAACAGCAGACCGGTTTCGGTAGCATTTAGTGTACCATCGTCAGTGCTAGCGGAGATAAATATGATATATGAGCAGATGCTCATATATATATATGAGCAGATTTCTACCTCCACTAGCACTAACAACGGTATGCTAAATGCTACTGAAACTGGTCTGCTGTTTACATACAATATTTGGTGCTTTTTAACATTGCTAGTTTTGTATTCTAATGTATCATCCTCTTTTCAAGATATTTCGTATCTTTTTTTATTATGAAGGACTCAACCACCTGCTTTTTGATAAAACAGATACATGGTTTATAGTGTCAAAGTTCAATCCATTTACTTTATCTGCAATATCCCATTCATCCAAAACTTTATAAATTGTATGGCTCATTGCAGGTGGAAGTTCAGCAATTAAGAGCACTTGAGAAACTCCTTTTCCAGAAATTATAATGGCTAGTCTATCTTTTTTTCTCTTTACTTGTTAATTCTGTTTAAAAGTTTTCCTTCTTAGTGGATAGAAAAAGGGAACATTTATTTGTAGCCCTTCTGATAACTTTTATGAAAAAAAGGAAAATTGACAAGATGTGCTAGCTAATATATTTTTGGAACACACATATTTTTGTTGTTGAATGTCCTTGCAATTTTCACAGTTACTCATTTGAAGAATAACTAAATTATTTTAACTAAATTATTTACAGCATCTAAATATAATGTTACTGTGGATTTTGATTGCTCTTTTAGTGATAATCTTTTTGCATTACTAATTTCTTCCAACCTATTGAGCTGTATAATTTTACAAAAATGCTTATTTAATATGTTGTTATATTTTGCTAGAAGAATAATAACAAACACCCCTTTTTCAATTATCTAGATTTTGAAATATATTTATCTTCCAATCTTCTTTTTTTATTTTTTCAAAAAGATAGAAATTTTAATTAAAAAGCAATTAAGCATCCCAGTGAAAAAAGAAAAAAAAATACATTTTTAAATGATTTTAAATTTATTCATAAATATCTGGTTCTATCTAGATTGTTTGACTCAGAGGAGGGGGGGGGGGTGGAAGGTGTGCAGCTATGTATTATGTCCTGTACTCCCACTTTTTTTTTTTATCAACAAGAAAGTTTTTATTATGTTTGTGTTTTCTTTAACATGTTCCCTGCCGCTCACGCGAAAGTGCGTGATATGGCACCAACGTTAAGGGGCCACTCACGTGGTGGCGCAGGAAAATCTTTCACTGATTCTTTGTTATAAAAAGTAAATCGGCTTCTGGGAAAATCCACTTCTACAGTGCGGCATTAACTATCATCACATCTTCATGTAAGCGGCAGCGAACGTGTTAAATATGGCTAATTTCTGGTTTTATGTGTCATTCTGTTATCAGATATGCTTATGCTCAACACATCTATAAGTTATAAACTTTTTGTCATGTACCAACTGTAAGTTTTAAAGTAACATTCTAAAGAATTCAACATGTGCTGTCATCTTTTACTTTGCTTGCATGTACCTTCAATTATAACATTTCAATAATTTAAATTCCTACTTTATTCAATCAAGTAAAAAATATTCTTTCAAATTAAGTCTAAAAACTGTAATTTAATTTATAAAGTTTTATTACTTTTACCATGTTTCAAGCATGTAATTTTTTTTAAATTCTATTAGTACATAGTTATAAACATTTGTTTGCTGTAATGTACAATTAACATTTTCAGTAACATTAATAAATATATGTCAATACATATAAAAGACTAATGAAAATTAGATTGTAGCATAAGCTTGATGAGGGTACAATCTCATTAAATTATAATTTACTTAATTTATTTTTCTTTCAACCTCTACTTTAAAATTAAATATTCTTCAAAGTTTGTTTGGTGTTTATTTTCTCTTTTAAAATAAAAATATTTTTTTAGGATGAAGATGTAAACTCTGAATCTCCTGGTGAAATAAAAATGGCAAATCCTTTAGCTCATACATTAGATGTCATCATTGATGCTCTTTACCGATTTATCCAGACAATATGTTTTCCCAGAGGTAGACAAATTGTTTTAAATTAATAATTCACACTTGTCAGAATTTGTTGCATTTTTCATTTTTAAAAATTTCTAGTTCATATGTTATTTTACAGCAGGTATTGTTATTATTTCATAAATTATCAATATCCAGATCCCTTTTTCAAATATATATATTTTTTCTTTTTTCAATAAATAATTTATATTACTTAAGAAAGGTGTTACAAAATATATTAAAGCAAATAACTTTTGACATGCTTTTGTTCCAATTCTGATAAAAACTCTTATCCTAATAAATCAAATAGAAGTACAAATATTCTCACAGTCAATACAAATGACGTGCGATAATGAAATGTAAACAAAGCCATGCACTCTATTATAAAACATTAAATTAAAAATAGATCATGATTTAAAATTGTTTTCCAATGTGACTCTGCCTATTAAAGCTTTCCACAAACCATGAGGAATTTATTCATTAACTCTAACCATAACTCAGGAATAATTCAATGCTGCTGTTTCTTTTATTATTCCTAAGTTATGGTTAGAGTTAATGAATAAATTTCTTGTAGAAAGTTTAAATAGGAGGAGCCATATTGAAAAATAATTTTAGATCATGGTCTATTTTTTAATTTAATGTTTTACAGTAGGAGCATGTGGCTTTGTTTACTTCTCATTGTCAAGTGTCATTTTCAGGGGTGGGGAAATACATCATTTTGCTCGCCATTGGCGAGTGGATTTTCTCACAAGGCGAGTGCATTTTTAGTTTTTGAAAAACTGTAGGCAATAGGCACATTATCAGAAACATTTTTTTAATCTAGATATTTTAACTTTCCAAATTATTACAGTGTAAATATGGAATTAAGTTCTATCTAATATTAACCTTACCTCTGTTATATATACAATTCCTAATATTATAGAAAAAAGAATTATGAAAGGGCATTGTATTAATAGTAATTTTGTCTGTAATCGCGTGCTATTTTGTCATAACTATTTTCAACTGCGTGTGTGTTGCATCTTAGCGGGCTGGTGAAATAATTCCTTGGCTGGTAAGAATATGGAAAAATTCCCCACCCCTGGTCATTTTTATTGACCATGAAACAGTATTTATTTTTTATTATGATTATAGTTTTTATTAAAATTGGTACTGAAACATGCCAAAAGTTATTTGTTTTTAATATATATTGTAACACCTTTCTTAATCCTTTAATTCTCATGATAGAATACGTTCTGGAAATTAAGTAGTTCAGAAAATCTAACTTGACACTAAAAAGCTTTAATGGTTAATTTCACTTTATTTAAATACTGAATGTAAACAATGAATAAACAATGCAAGTTTGATTTGGAAAATAAGTGCAAAATAGAAGAAAAGGTAATAAATGAAAAAAACCTCGCGAGCAATAAAAATAAATTATAAGAAAAAAAAAAAAAACACTGCAAGAAATATTGATATTCAGGTGTATAACACTTTTTCTCAAAAATAAATTTTAAGCTATTTAATCACTATCCCATTCTTATTTGCACTTTGTGATTATTGCTTTGTACATTTGCTGTTACTTGCATTCTATAAATAAAAAAAAGAAAAAATCTGAATTATTTATTTATGTGTTTTAAGAAGAAAGATTTGGGTTAATTATGTAATGCAATATTTTTTAAGTTAATATTACAATAACAAATTTCTGAATTTTTATGTTGTTTGTTATTCATTTTTATTTATTTATATATATTTTTTTAATTTATTTAAAGTTTTTAAAATGTAGTAATTTTTACTTAATTCTACTAATTAATGTATTAAAAAATTAATTACCATATCAAAGCACATTTTATATATGTGTGTTTGGTCATAGAACTTTTTGAGATTGTCAAAAGAAATTAAACTGTCAGACATACTTTGCTGAGAATCCTGATATGGTGGCATTCAACATCTTTTCAATGTACATCTATTTTTCTTTTAGACATATTGCCTGCTAGCAGTTGTTAAATGAATTATTTATTTTATAATATTCAATAAAAGTTTATTGATTTTGTAATAGAAAAAAATATTAGTGTATTAAAAATCAAATGTAAATTTAATATGAATTATCCGTGAACCACATTTGAAAAAAAATAAAATAAAAGCCTGCTTTTGAAAAGTTATATATAAAATAAATAAATAAAAACATTTGGCTTTTTTGACTTGGCTAAAATCTTGTAACCCTGTAATTTATTGAACAGTACAAATATATTTGCAGTAGAAATATATTTTTACACACATTTTTAATTGTTTATTCAACAGATTTTTTTTCTCTTAATTTGCAAGTATTTCATCAAAATGCAATATAATGTGCTAAGTTGACCACCTTGTATGTTGTTCACCTTAAGTTAACTTGTTTATGAAATAATCCAAACATACCTTTTTTTAAGTTTTGAATCTTTATAAGCGTTTATCTTTATAAGTACTTTTATCCATATAAGTTATATATACACCTATTTATTATAGGTGCAGATTCCCCAAATTTTTAAGGAGCCAGTGGCTCCTTAACCCAAAAAATTCACTACATTGTGAAAAATTTACATAAAAGCAATAATGTTTTTATAGAGTAAAAAAAAGAAACAGGAATTCAAAGTGAAAAATAATTTGTTTAATGTAAGTATAGACATATACAATAAAACATGTTCGCACACTAAATATGTCAAATATGTACAGTTAATTTAATTGTAAAAGTCTTTTAATTTGGATATAATAAAATAATAAATAAGAATAAAAATATAGTAATAATAAAGTAAAAAAAAATATAATTTTTAAACTATGTACATTTAAAAATATAAAATTGGGCAAGATACAAGTTAAAAAAAAAAATGCATAAGCTCATGATAAGAGAGAATATTAGGGAAACAATATTTCTTATTTTCATTTTGTCCTACAAGAGTACATATAAAACATGTTGGAAATTTCATGTAAAACATGACAAATGAGGTGTATTCGTGCTATAATTAATTTTATAAGTCTTCAGAACTTGACGCATTAGCTGTTAAAATCTTTTGCAAAAATCCATGATCCCACAATTTGATATGGTTATTGTATCTTCAATTCAGTAATACGAAAATATTAGGACTTCATCTTAAATAGGGCATAATCAACATAAGAAACCTAGAATCATTAGCTGTCATGAGATATCATAAAAATTTGAAACTCATTCGAAAACCACTTTTAAGCTACTTTCATTCATACTCTGTAACTTTTGCAGATTCTGTTGTGTTACCCTATATATGATTACAGCATTTATACACACAACATAATATGTAAAAATGTAGTTAAAATTAAAAACTTATATCACAATTAAAAATGCACTTCCAGCAAAAATCTGAAACATACAGTATTTCTGGTACAGTATAGTATCCGAAATCTTTTTTTAGTCACTGTAAATACTGTTAGAATTTTCTATTATACAGTAAGTAACTTGTAATAAATCTCAGCAACATATATCTATTTCATTATGTATGAAGTAATTTATCATGATTGAAATATGCCGAAAAAAATATTTTTTCATGTATCATTGTGTAACAAAAATCTTTTATATAGCTCTGTAAATAAATAATAAACATTTTTCGTGTCACAAATTGCACAGATTGTATATTTTAGTACATTTCAGTAAATGTACATTGATTTTATCCTGTTTGAAAGGCTGTAACACCATTAAAATAAATTTAAAACATTTTTTCCCTATTGAGAGTAATGTAGCGGAATACTTTTGATTGTCCTTGTGATCAAACTATACATCCAGTTTTCATAAAATTCATAAAAACAATTATATTTTTTCAATTTCAAATGGCTCAGCTGGGTAGGTTTTGCTCTGTTATATGCAGACATACATTTGGACTGAATGACGGCTATAGGTGCTACATAATTACATAAATACGAAAGCACCTAAAAATTGAGAATGTGTGAGTCTTATTATTTTGCACTATAAAAAACAAAATTCTCAATTTTGGATTTTCTGAAAATTTAAGAAATTTGGTTCCAAAATTTCAGAGATAAAAATCTACTTCATCAATTGTTTTCAGAAAAAAATTCCAATTTCATCAAAGGATTGCAAGGAAAAAACACAAATTTTATCAAAGGATTGTTAAATAAATCAGGGGTGGTTGTGTTCAGGTTATATACATGAATTCAGGTATTTTTTAAATTTACAGTACCAAAATTCCAGTTTTTCTGATAGTTCAAGTCATAAAATAAAATCAAAATTTCAATTTCATATGATTGCTAAATATAATTAAAATTTATATTATGTAATTTGACCTCCCTGTGGTAAATTATGTTCTCTTCCCCTTTTGTTTCCGTACAGAAACATTTATTGCTAAAATTTCGGGTATTTTTGTATTAACCCACAATCACTCTTGGTAAATAAATAAAACGGGAATTTCATCAAAAGATTGCAGAAAAAACACTAATTTTGTCTAGGAATCATAAAAAAAACCTCCCACATATTTCATCAAATGATCACACACACACACACAAAAAAAAAAAAAAAAAAAAAAAAAAAAAAATTAGGCAGTATTCTAATTTTTTCTCTGACCAATTGATGAAATTTCAATTTTTTTAGTTACTATTTGCAGTTGCTTTCTAGATTTTATAATTGAATTTGCTAACTTTTATATCTTTTTGACCAATTGACAAAATTCCCATTTATTTCTGTGTTTATTATTATCATTTTCAATCAACCAATGGATAAATTTTTTTTTTTTTTTTTTTTTTTTTTTTTCCTGTTGGCCATTTGACAAAAAAAAAAAAAAAAAAAAAAAAAAAAAAACAGTTTATTACATGGCAAATTGACAAAATTTACAATTTTATTTCATGAACGATTGATGAAATTCAAAGTTTTATTTGGATCAATGAAATTTGCTGATCTTTTTTATGACAATTTTTCTAATGTTCATGACCGATTGAGAAAATTCTTAATTTCATTTCATGACTGATTTACGAATTGATTTTGCAGAAATCTGTTGAAGAATAAACAATAATTTGAGGAATTTTGCTCATTTGAAGAATAATAGAATGCCAATATCTAGTGTTTATCTGTAAAAACATAAACAGTGAATAATTCCAGAGTTAAAAATTTAATGAGTCAGGCCGAAATATATTCTTTTTTCAACTCTGATTTTCTGTATTCAAGTTGATTTTGATATACCACTGTTGTTTAATTAATTTGCGGTGCATATAATTTTTTTTTTTTCTTCTCCCGATCCCATGGTCAATCACAGTTTTTTAGAAGAAAACAAAAAAAATTATGGTTCTGCAGAAATGTGCCATCCATGATTATTAACATTTTTTAAATATGGATAATATGCAATAAAGAAAAGTGATAAATATATCAGTGTTATTGAGGTTACACAATCCCATGATAAATAAGGAGGGGGAAAAATGAAAATCATTTGGTAAAAAAGGGGCATACCTATAAGAAGCATGGCAGCTTAGACACTAAAGCAAAAAATTTAGTTGCCATGTGGCGACTGGCAAGCACGAATTTGCACTTATATTTTTTATGTAGACTTTTTACTAATTTATATAGATTCTACTAAATTTAAGTGTTCATTAAATAATTAAAATTATTTTAGCAAAGAAAAAAAATCTTTATAGTGAGACCTTTTCATTTTTGATAAAATACTTTCCCAGTATAGGGGCCTGATGAGATAGAGATAATGAGCTTGTAAGGTAAGGAAAATTTTATACATGTTTTTTGATAACCTATCTATTGTCTCATATACACAAACATTTTTTTCAATATTTATATAATTTATTTAATATAAACAAGCAATTTCTCTACTTTTATATGTAAATAATAATTATGTATTTATAAATGCATATATAAACAATCATAAAACTTTAGTAAGTTTATTTTCATAGCTGTTTACATCATTTGGCGACTTATTTTCTTTTGTCAATGTTTTAAATCTACCCTTATACTGTAAAAGTGCAATTTTAGGTTCTTTCTGACAAGGTGCATCCCTGAATAGTTTTGGAGTTTAATGGTTAAATATAAAGGGGGGGATGGGAGAAAAGTCTTATGTCCTATATTTAGGAATTATTAATATGAATATTTTTTTATCTTCTCTTTTTAGGTGACAGACTCGACTGGGAGGCAACAAAAAAACTTTATAAAGAATTTTTAACGGTTTTCGACAAAATCATTCTGACTACACATGGAAGCTGTCATTGCCAGTTTATAATGTTTTATATCTGCAGTTTCAAGCCAGAATTATCTGATGGATTTATTGATTATTTATGGAAAAAAGTTCAAAATCCATCTGTTGGCCCTGTCTTTAGGCAAATTTCTTCTTTCTATATTGGTTCATTTTTAGCCCGCGCTAAATACATAAATATTAGGTTTGTATAGCTGCTTATAAAATTGTTGAATTTGTTTTCTATAATAATAAATTTATAATTTATTACTAAATGTGATTTGAATGATATTAGTATTAAATTTTAAGATATTATCAAATCTATTTAAAAATCTTGTCATTGTGATGATTAAATATAAAAGTATAGTATATTTTGAGCATTATAATTATTCAGAAATGACATTGCTTATATTATACTCAACTATTACATGATTGACTTAAATATAGAGATCTGCGCAGACCCATTGCTTATACCCTGTCTGGAAAATAAAGGCAAAATTAAACTGGCTAGGACAGTAGAATAAATAAACTATTTTAATAGACTGAGCCTGTATAAAAAATTTTATGCATTAAAGCACATAAAACACAGTTTTAATTAATAAATGTTCTGGTCTGTATCTTTTATTTCATCACACAAGAGCGAACACTCTGGTCACCATTCTTTTAACACACTCTAAAACAAAACATTTTTTCTCTATTCAGTTCACTTCACATTTCAGCCAAAGGGAGTTCACGACGCCCTCTTACGAGACTTATGAATTCTGAAATTTCAACAATAAACAGAGCCAATAAATGAGTTGGATCAAGCTAACCAGCCTGATATAAAAATTTATATAAATTCAATATAATATGAACAGTTTTCAGTTTGATGAGTTTTAGTTATCATGAGTATAAATCTTCTATAATGAGCTTATGCTAATTTGATAACAGTACCATGTTGAAGTTGTATTAGATGTATATTTTTTCCCCTACATAGTCAAACCAAGCTGGAACTGGACTTATTTGTTTCCAGGATTTGTTGAGCAGGCAATATGCCTTTTAATAGTAGTAATGACTTTTTCTTAACAGAATTGTCGGTAATGTACCTTAATAAACTAAGAAATATTTTCAAAAATCTATTAAAAATGCATGCTTTAGTTGAATTAGGAACACTTTTTTTATTCTTTTAAATGGATTTCTTAATTAATAGCCCAGCTAATTACAGTAAAGCATCGTTTATATGACGTTTACATTTATACGACATTTTAATGTGGTCCCAATTCGTTACTATTCATTTTAATGTAAAAATATATCTTTTATACGATGCCCAAAATCGTTTATACGTCGATTTTTCGATTTTGTATGTAGGTTTATTTTTGTTCATTTTTCTTGTATATTTTAAGAACGAGTGGAAGTTTGCAGCTATGGATGACACCAAAGAGCGTGTTTAAATGCACTCCACATTATAAAAATGTGGGCTGCTGTTTGATTAGTCTGAAAAATCAGCTTAAGTGAAACAGATTACACTGGGAGGGGTCATTCTTTTTTCGAGGATGGTCACCATTCCTGACCTATTTTAAATTGCAAATAGACTATCCTTCTAACTGTTCTCAGTATTAGCGACTTTTAGTTGGCCACGTGGGGTTTTTGTCTTTGACTTTAAATGGAAAGGAAATGATGTACTGCAAATGAGAAATCTTTCGGTGAAACATAAACATAAGTGAAACATATATAAAGGTACACAAATTTAATTTGCTAATTCCCCCCCCCCCCCCTCCCTCCCTTTTATTTTATTTTATTTTTTTTGCTTAATTTACAAATTTATGCAAATCAGCACGTTAAACATTAAAATTAAGTGAAAACAACATTAATTCTAGTTTTCGAAGTGAAAATCGATAATACGTCGTCAGGGATGCCGCGGACGCGCTATAGCGCGTAAAATACGCAAAAAATCGGTGACGGGACGCAAAAAAATGAAGCTTACGCATCCTGCGGGACGCATAATTTTCGTCTGAAATTCGCAAAAAAGGCAAATTTCGTTTAAAAAACCGCAAAAAACGAATAATTTCCGGCAAATTTCGTCAAAAATTTTGCGGAAAAAATGGCTAATTTTCTTACAACACTCTAAAAAATAAATGTGTAAATTAGTCAAATTTACATACATTTATGTGTAAATTTGTAAATTTACACACTTGCCATGTACTTTACACATTTTTTTGCAGAATTTTACCTGTTTTTATGTGTATTTAGCTTTTGAAACTAAGTGTGTAATTTGTTATCACTTGAAAAACATAAATAAGCATGTAAAAGTAGAAAAATACCTAAATTGACACCGATTGGTGTGTTAATGTAATTTACGCATAGTTCTTATATACACTGATAAGTGTGTAAATTTCTAAAATCACACACTTGTCATGAAAATTACACATTTTGTAAAAAGAATTACTTGTTTTTATGTGCATTTATTTTGTGATATTAAGACCGCAAGTTGTTGTCGGTTGGTTACACAGACAAATGTGTAAAATTAGAAAAATACCTGAATTTATAAAATGATACATTTTTGCAAGAATGAGATTATTTGTAAAATGATACATTTTTGCAAGAATGAGATTATTTTTGGTTAGAAATTGAATTAACCGTATAAATGAACTTTCTTAAAACTGAGCCCAATATTTTTATTAAATTAGTTAGTGTTTTTAATTTCAGTATTTGTGAATTTATTATCTTAAAAATGTAATTAATTTGTGTACATCAATATAATAATAATAAAATTAAATAGATCGCATTTTTTAGATCATTTATGCTTTTTTGTATGTTTCTGTATTTATAAACAAATTTTGATACTTCTTAAGATGTATTATGTAAACCTGTAATAAAAAAAATATATATATAGGAATGTAAAAAAAAAAAAAAAAAGTCATGTGCGCATTTTTTTTTTTTTTTTTTTTTTTTTTTTTTGTGTGTGTGTGTGGGGGGGGGGGGGGGAGGGCGTTTTTTGAAGCAAGCTATTTTAAAGTATTACATATTATACTTCAGTATAGGTAGATGTGCCAGTAATGGACACCCTTCTAGTAATGTATCAACAATAAATCACAATAATGTAATCACAATGAATAAATAAATAAATGCAAACTAAGCTTTTATTATTTTTTCTTAGGGAGCAAACGATTTTAATAAGCTGACTTAAACCAGTAATTAAATCCTGATTTAAATCAACTTTTTTTTAATCATTGACTAAAATCATAAATTTTATAAAGATTTAAAATGACAGAAAAAAGTATTAAAATCTAAGGTTACCATAATTTGGCAAGTTTCTACAGGTACTGACTTTTGAATACACAAAAAAGCTTTAAATAATTATTTCTAAGCTTAATTTCTGAGTATTGTCAAAGACTTAAGCATGATAATTTTGTAAAAAACATATTTTTTATCCTATAAGTATAAAAATCATTTAATTTAAAAATGATATTCAAATCTGGTATAAATCTGGTGTAAAAGTCATAATTTCCTTTTAATAATCAAATTATTGTTTTTTTTTTTATATATATATAATATAGACGAGCAAGTATAATAATTTTCTGCAAATAAACGAATAAAGTAGCTATTTATCTTATTTTCTCATTCGGCTTTTGCAATAATAAAATTAAAGCAAATATTGGAACTAAAAATAGAATGAAATAATGACATCCGCTGAATCGCTATTGTAAAAGAAGGCATGAGAAAAAAATATTATAAAATATTAAGCATAGCAAGAGCTTTTTCAGTAAAAGTTGAATGTGTTTACTTTTTCAAGTGATATACAGCCAAATAAAAATTTTCATGATTAATTAAGGCAGCAAAACTGTCTGAAACACTAAATGCTAAGAACTTTCACTAATGCTAATAATGGTGCTGTTTGATGTTTTGAGAATTTCATATATAATTGGCTATTCCTTATATTTACTTTGTATGTGTGTATGAATGTGCTGACATATTTTGGGGGGTTAATATATGCAAACGTGGATGTAAATTTAGATTCAGACTATTGGCAGATTGCAAAATGAGATGCAAATAAATTTGTTAATTTTGTTATTTGTGTTACTAATTGATGAAATTACTTATTTGCCGTTGTTATTAATTCTGTAACTATTTGCTGTTTCCTCTAAACACTTTTTTAGGGTGGAAAAACTTTCTTCTTATGAAATTGGCAAAATGCTACCTTATTAAATTATAATTAAATTCACTTACAGTAAACACAGCTTTCTTGTAATACAACTTCCAAATTACACATTATTTCTTAATCTAAGTTCCCAAGATCTTATAAAAGTGATAGAGAATTATTTCTTTAGAAAAAAATTAAAACATGTTATTATTTAATTGTATTTTTCAATTTGTTATTCATAAAATTATTAAAATTAATGGAACTTTGTTTATCATAATGAAAAACTGAATGCTTTTTATAATTACTAAACACATTACTCAGTATATTTCCCCATGAAATAATGTATTTTTTGGAACTAGCATCTTCCCTTTTTTTCTTTCTAGAATGAGCACTAAATTGTTAATAATCATTTTAGTAATTAAAATATGTTATATACTAATTAAAAATTATATTACTAATTTTATGCTAATTAAAAATGTATATAATGTTCCTAAATACAGAGATTGTTGTTTGATAATTATTAATTTTAAATAGTGTTAATAGTTTATGTTAAATGCAGTTATTAATAATTGGATTAAATGTAAATATCACTAGTATTTAATATAGTTTTGCATAATATTGCATAATATTATCGCAAAATATTTAATGTATATAATGTTATTATATGCTATAAAGGAAACTACTACTAAAAATAGTTCATAGTTACAGACATTATAAAACTATACTTTGTAGTTTTTATAATGTCTGTAACTATGAACTATTAGTTATGTTAGTTAAAGGATAAAGACACAGATTATGTTAGCAATTAAAGTTTTTTTTTTTTTTGGGGGGGGGGGGGTAGACTAAAATCCTTTGTAGTCATTCAGTATTTGAACATTGGGGACAATAATCATAAAATTCCAATTTATATCAAAATAATCTGATTCAGTTCTTTCAGGTATGATGTACTACTCATAGTACATGTCTTTTAATGGGGGTATTATTTTGTTTTAAGAAATCTTTTTGCTGATATTTACATGCATTAATGTTAGTATATGTCTATGCATTTACTATATGACTTCATTTTATGCTTAAGCATTTAATAATAATAATTATTATTATTATTATTATTTGATTAATTTTCTCTGCGCTGTTTGCGATTCTTTTATTTCAAACATCATATTACACTCTTTAAATTTAAAATAAAAGTTACTTTCTTGAAAGAATCATGTCTAATAATGCGCAGAAAGTAGGAGAAAGTTCTAATCAGACTTCGAGTCGATTACAGAGGACTGTAATCGATTAAGATTACGATTATTTTCAATTTCAAAAAACAGATTATGATTATGTCTCTATTTGTGCAAGTCTGATTACGATTACATAATCGATTATCCAGTTTTTTTATTTCTAGATTATGATTACATTTGGATTATGATTAATATTTTTTTTTTTTGGATTACGATTACAGTTCGATTACATTAATTCCGTAGTCTACATGTTACAAACTAGAGTTACAAATTTACAAAATATGCGTTTCCTTTTATTCATTTTTAAAGGAAAAATAAATCATTTACATTAAATGAGCTATTCTTTTCTATATAAATAATATGTTTTCCTTTTTGAATATTTTAGAACCGATTTCATTATTATAAATTTATTTTGAAATTAAGAGCATTTCTAAGGAAGTTTGATTGACAGAATAGGTATGTGTAACATGCGAAATTCTGATTTGAAATTCACGAATACCGGTGTACGTAGAATGAACCCCCCCCCCCTCCCCTTACATACACATTAAAATTTGGGGGGGGGGAGAACCTGTGTTTCGCAACCTTTTTTTTTATGCAAAATTTAAAAATGAAATGAGGTTAACTAAGGTTATTTTCCTCAAAACATTCGTTGCAATACATTTAGGGATAAAAACAAAACAAAAATTAAAAAAGGAAGAAAAATTAAATAAAATAAGCTTCTACCAAAATTTTCGAAATGGGAGAATTAAAACAATTCATTCTTTTTTCTTTCATTTGCATGCCTCTGTCCCCTTGAACCACATATTTAAAACAAAATTGAGACACATGAACTCATGAACATTAACAGGCAAAACAGGCATTAACAGGCTGTCTTTTGGTAGGAGTGTATTGGGGGAGGGGAGAGGGGGGAAAACAAACCTTTCTGGGGGAAAAAAATAACTACCTTTTTTCCGTATTATTTATTTATAACTCATTTAGAGATTTTTTTTTTTTTAGTTTTTTTTTCTTTTTAAAATAATCAGATAAAGAAAATTTAGTGGCTACATTTCAAAATTCAGCGGTTCGTCATTGAATTTGCCGGCGTATATGTTAGAAGAATTTTCCAACAACTAGGTATCATTACCATTGTCCTTCACCCTTAAAGAAATCCTACTTACACCCGTATATTTATTGACAAACCAGTCTTACTTTCTGTTTTTGGGGGGAGGGAGATTCTGATACAATAAACACACACACACACACACACACATATATATATATATATATATATATATATATATATATATATATATATATATATATGATCAATCTTTTATTATTAGAGCTTTTGTAAGAAAACTGATCTATATGTTTAACTTATCCAGATATATTAAAATACAAATTTTGAATAAACAGACTTTATACTTATGATTAAAAACACTATATAGTTAATTTAATGCACAAAATTCCTTTCACTACAATTTTAAAGAAAAAGATAACATATAACTATGCAATATTTCTAAAATAAATCCACACAATATGTATATATCTATTAAATTACCTGCATGTGGGTGTTCAAATTGAACTTGATTTTTATGGAGACCCTGACATCTAACGAGCACAATTTATATTTGTATTTTAAAAATTTCACTCCTTTTTCATTCAAATCTGATACAGATTCCGTGAAATAATCTTCAATTTTTTTGTTGTTTCTCTTAGCCATCTCTTTCTCTAGAACCTTGTAAACAACTACTTAGATACAAATAACCACTAAGAAATCCAGAATGCGAATGAGCTGTTAGATAAATTGTCACATGCAATTTAAGCATTTTTTTTCTTTCTTTTTCCCCATTTTCTTTATTCTCCAATTTCCTCATTTGAAAGAGGGTGATGTCTGTCCCATAGCTAAATGTCCATAATAAAACCATAAATATAGTATTATTTTTCTTTTTTCTTTTCTATCATTTTATCTCTCCCACTCAACGCAACAAGATCCCTGAAGACCCCCCCAAAGTCAGACTATTTCTATGTTTTTATACTATAATATACCATGAGCAACCCTCTATAGCGTTGACTACATACAGTGTAAAGTATGCATTCTGTTTCAATGGAACTGCTCCCTGACCTATGACCTATTCTCACTTTAGGGGCGATTTAACGAGCTCCAAACGTCGACTACTCTTTCCTTGGTGCAATGTTTAATTCACCGGCCAAGTCTTTTATGGATATGGCAAAATTAAGAAGGAAAAAAAAAGATGTAATCGTAAAACGTAATCGTATTTTTGTACTCGATTACGATTATATAGCTTTTTGATACAGATTACATTGCGATTACGATTAGATTATGATTGTAATCAAAGGGAAATCTTTTGATTATGATTATGTCGCGATTATTTCGAAATTAAAATTTACGATTACAATGTGATTACGCAGTTTTTGTAGTCGATTATAATCGATTACGATTACACGATTACGATTACTCGAAGTCTGGTTCTAATATCAATTAAATCTTATTGCAATGCAATATTTTCTAAACATTTCCCAAAATTCTTTTTTAGCCTATGGCCATATGTATATTGAATAATACGCAAAATAACAACATTCGTTATCTTTCAGATTATGAAATATTGGTGAAACACTAATTAATGTACTTGGATAGCTAGTATTAATATTATTAATGTAAAAGTATGTATTATTAATACTATTAATATTACTAATATTAAAATGTATTATTAATATTATTAATAATAAATATTTCTGAAAAAATTGCTCTTTTAAATATTAAAAACAATATGAGTTGTTATAGCAGTAAATATGAGCGAGAGAATTTCTTTTTAATTTAAAAGACAGAAATTGTAAGGAATTGAAATTATGCACAGTCTGCGCATAAATTGTGATCTCACGATTGTAGAACTATAAACCAACTCTAAAAGAAATTACAAATTGGTAATTAAAATTTCAGTTTATCATGCTTTATATAAAAATGGGTATATCGGTGATACGAAAATGATTTGTCTTTTATTTAGCGTGGTGTGAAAATTGCCAAAATACATTGCTGGTACACTATTTTCTGGGCATCAAACAGAGCTAGCAGAAAAGATAATCTCAATCAGTAAATGATATTGTCCTTTGTACAATTTTTTTAATCATTAAAATTATCATTATTAATAATTGGGAATTAATTCCCAATTTAAACATACTAAAACATATAATGTTAACGCTAAATACATAAAAATATGTCTGCTGGAATATTACACAAATATCTAAGTATTTTGATTATTACACACAAATCTGTGTTTTGCATGTTCAGCAGAAATATTTATATGAAGAGAATGCTACACAAAAATCTGTGTATTTTGCATATTATACAAAAATTTGTGTAATTTACATACTACACAAAAAATTGAGTATTTTACATAAAACACAAAAGTATGTGTTTCTTGCATTATACACAAAAATACATTTAATCACAGAAAATTACACATATGAATGTGTGAGAATATTACACATAAATCTGTGTATTCTTCTGCAATTTACACATTAAAGTGTGTATTTCAAGCCTTATCAGATAACATTTACACATTTGGACTTATCATCAAATTACACTTTAAAATGTGTATTTTCAAATTTACACATTAGGCGTGTATTTTGGCAATTTACACACATAGACATGTCGTTTTTGTATCATCGATATATCTATTTTTATGTGTAAATTTACACATTTTTTTTTAGAGTGAAATTCCCGAAAAAAGGCAGATTTCCGCAAAAAATCGCGAAAAAACGACATATTTCGTCTAAAAATTGTGATGAAACGTCAAATTTTGTCTAAAGATTCGCGAAAAACGGCAATTTTCATGAACAAATCTTGATAAAATGGTACATTTCGTCTAAAGATCGCAAAAAAGCGGCACATTTCGTCGTGAAAAAACGGCACATTTCATCAAAAAATCGCAAAAACGACAAATTTCGTTAAAAAAAATTGCGAAATGACGAATAATTTTCGCCGAATTTCGTCAAAAGATTCGCAAAAAATGACTAATTTTATAACAAAATCTCGAACAAAAGCAGATTTCCTCAAAAAATTCGCCAAAAAACGACAAATTTCATCCAAAAATCGTGATAAAACGACAAATTTTGTCAAAAAATTCGCGAAAACAGCGATTTTCATTAAAAAAATCGTGATAAAATAGCACATTTCGTCAAAAGATCGTGAAAAACCGGCTCATTTCGTTAAAAGATCGCAAAAAAATGGCAAATTTTGTCAAAAGACCGCGAAAAAGCGGCAAATTTTGTGAAAAAAATAGCTTTAAATGCAGTTTTCGTCAAAGGGGTACGAAAAAAAAAATGACAGGATAGAATTTTTCTTTTCCAAAAAGTAACTTCCCTGCTTCCAAGTAGTTCTTAGCTGCTCCAAAAACAGATTTTCCTGCTTCATAATCTGTTTTTGATTGTTCTGATTATTTTGAAAAGTATTCTTTTTTTTTTTTAGAAAAAATGTCTTTTTCAATATATTGAGTTTTACCCCTTTTTAAAAGAAACGTGAACAGTGGTGATACTTGTTATCTTCTACACTCAAATAAGCATTATTTTATAATTTCTATCTTGCACATTTATTTTTTAAAAAAGTAAAGTAAATATCTCTTAATAGTTTAAAAAAATAATATTGGCTTTAATTATTTATACATTAATTAAAACAATAATTATTGCATTTAACTTTTCTTTTGCAAATGATCAAGTTCAATTTTTGCGTCTAAAAATATGACTTATTAGTGGGGACCCGCTTTTTTTAAAAAGGGACCCAGAATTTTAGAAGTCCTGGGTCCCCGGGACCCAGGATTTTTCAAGTCCAGTGGCATCACTGCGTCGTTATCGTTTATACGACGTTTTTCCATAGTCTCTTCAGCGTTGTATAAACGATGCTCTACTGTATTTGAAATTTCATATTCAATGTCTCATGTGCACCAGGACTGACCTCCGACTACTATCGCATAAATTTTTTGCTTTGTTTCGGCTGTAGATTTTTCTAGCCATCACACACAGACCAGACATTTCAAAATTTTCTTTTATTAGTTTAGATAAATTGATACCTGCTAGTTTTAACATTTTATTTAAAAAAAGAGTAATTTGTGCATATGTATGTCTTAGAAGTTACCTCTATAATGCATTTTAAGTTTCTATATTGACATTGTCAAAAAAAATCATAGTAAAAATGTAACTTTACAACACTTTGTCCCATTTCACCCATTTAGAATTTTATTTTTATTTTTCTTTGGAAGCATGACATCCTAATAGAAATTGGTATACAAAATTTAAAATTCTTATCTCCCATTGCTTTATCATATGATATGTTTACTAGTCGTCTTATCATTTTAAATGTCCAATCTTTTAACAAATGTTTTTAGTAAGCATTTGTCTTTACACTAACCGTATTAAATACCTGAAGCATATCTGAAAGCTTGACCAGATGATGTGATGGCCAGATTTTATTCATTTTCTGGTTGGTCGATATTTAATGTCCAGAAGTGAAGTACTTCTGTTGTCACAATGATAAAAAAAGTATTAAAAACTACAAAACTAAATGAATAACTTAAAAATAAATTGAAATATAGCTTTCAAACAAATTGCATTTTAAAATGTATTTTTTAACCCGATAAAATGATGTAAAAGTTAAAAATGTGCGATGTTTAAAAGTTTAATAAATTGTAAAACTTAAATTTCATTTCAAATTTGTTTATGCTTGGCCCAGAAATATTAACGGTTAATGCATAGCTTACGTAATGTATGATTCTGTTATTACATAAGCCACATTTTGACTATCATAAAAATTATGTTTATTATTATTTTAAATGCATTAAATATAGAATTTATTTATACATCTAAAAATTGAGTCTTTGAAAATATAATTTTCCAAATGGTCATTGTAATTTGTTAAATTACAATTCATTTTATTTTATTTTACTTGCACTTTTTAATTTTCTTTTTTCACACTTTTATTTCTTCTGTTTTGCTGCTTTTGGTGATGATTTACTCCATAATTTAGCAAGCATGTCAAATTTCATGTTTCTGTTAGACTTTCGGAATGTTTGTCATTCTTGTATTATTTTGATGGCAATTATACAATGATCAAATTTAACCGAGTTTTAAAGATATGTTGCATTTATTAATATTGATAGATAGAATTATCGAATCAGTTGAATACTTCTAAAGTAATATTGATTTCAGAACATTTTCATATCTTTTCTCATTATTAATTTTTATTTATTTATTTTTTTAAGAAACTGCTCTGTGTGCAAATTGTTTGTTTCTGTCAATAACTGTTTCAAATGAATTATAACTTAGAAAGTTTTGCATTTATCACACCCTTTTAATTTTCAACTTTTTAAGAAACTGTTCTTAGTGAGTTTTTACCTATTAAAAGTAACCACCATGGCCAAATTTCAAGCCCGCTGTCTCTTTTTTTTTTTTTTTTTTTTTTTTTTGTCTCAAAATTTTTAGAAATTTTTCTGTGCAGCATTTAGACTTTAAAAGTGTAACATCCATGTGAAGCTTCTAGTTTCTAACTCTAATAGTTCCAAATAAATCATAATTCAGAACTCTTTCTCTCATTTCATGCTTTTAAATTTATACTTAAAAAATATATATAGGTACTACTCTGTTATCCCGTCGACCAATTTTGCCAAAATATACATATTGACATAATTTTTATTTTAAATAGCGAAAAAACAAATAATTAGTAGAATATTAATAAAAATACAAATAAAAAGTTGAAATAAAAATCACTTAATGACATTTTAAGCACATTAATTGTATTTAATGTCATTGAATGCGACAATCACGATCATCCATTATTGGCATTTAATCTTATAATTCGGTGATAATTTTTTGGTCAACGGTATAACCTAGTAGTACTTATATATATATATCAAGCTTTTGCATTTTAAAAGTGATCATCATATCTAATATTAAATGTCTAGTTCCAACAGTATCACATAAACTGAAATTTTAGAATGTTTTTTGCTCTGTTCATTAATTTGATAATTGTAGTTTTGACACAAAATAGCATATGTTAGAGCAGAAATTATAATTTTGCTACCATTAGTTTTGAAATAAGTTCAGTAGTTCAGAGATTACCTTCTACAAATAAACAAAAACACATACAAAAGTTTCTTTAAAATGTTAGTACATAGATTTGTCAAAAAAAAAAAAAATTAAATTAAAATTTTATTGCTATATTTATTTATTTCAATTGCTTTATACTTGTTTTTAAAATTATATTTGTTTGCATTTTGATTTTACTTATAAATGTTTTTGTTTTAGTACTGTTACTGCTTGTCTAGAAATAATGTGTACCTGGATTCATAGTTATATTGACAATCACACATCCCAAGATTTGGGTGTACATGGAACATTTCATAGTGTTTGTCAGACAGTATTTTATATATTTGCTTTCCGCAGCCAAGAACTTTTTGAAGCCGACAAAGGTATACATCATATATTTTTATCTAATACTTCATTTTCATCATGTATTTACATTTGATTTTGTAAATTTTATTGGTGTTTCATAAGTTTAAAAAAATGTATTTATTAATTGTGATATTTTGTTCATTTAATAGTTTCCTTACATCTTATTTAAACAAATTTACCTCCTTAGAACAATCTGTTTTTTAATTGTTGACAGAGTCTTTTAAGTATTGAAATAAATTACAAAATAATTGGTATCAATTTTTCCTCTGTGCTTTAAGCTTTAACTTCATTAAATTATTTTGTGCAATAGCAATACAAGCATCAAGCTCTTCCAAACATATTTCCCAGTTTTCTTCATTGTTCAAAACTTCTTTTTTTTTTCTGTGCATTTTTTTGTGGCATAACATGAATTCATCCATAAACAAACTCCAAGCACTGGACACATCTTACACACATTGTCTTCAACATTTCTTTTTTGCATATGGCATTGGAATTGGTATTTCTTTTAGCACGTTTTGTGTTCCATATTTTCCAGCTGCTGTGTGTGAAGTAGATAGCATGGTCCGCGAGGTGCTATCTTTTGAGATGTATGTATGTGCTAACTTGTGATTTCAAATATGTTTTCTCGCTAATCTTCTATCTGCTCTGTCCTTTATCATCTGACTCATTTTCAAATATTTTCTATGTATATTCTATTTCTATATTCTATGTATTTTTCTATATATTTTTTCAAGGAAATACCACAAAATATGACTAAACTGCTTCAATCTATTCATTATTACATTAAAAAAAATGTCATGGAGGAGGGTGAAAAGAACTATATCTATTAGATGCAGGCTCAGTAACTTTTCTTAGTATTAAGTTCGTAAATATGAAATTTAATGAGAAAATACTTGTACAGCAGTTTAAATAACACAAACTTTCAATTTAAAAAACCTATTTACAGAAGTTTATTTACATAAAAGAAATAATATATTTATTACTCTCAAAGAGAATTCAATTATTATCGATATATTTTGGTTCAGTACAAATTTACATCTACCAAAAAAATAAATCCTCTGTCAACAACAACAATGAAAAAGTTTTGTTGCCCCCAGCAACTAAATAATAAAATTAGCTAGTAAATCCAAGAAGGCATTCTTAACATACTGCCCCCAGCTGAACACTTAATTCAGCATCTAAATTAAACAATTTAATAAACATAAGAATATACTTACATACTTGACATGAATTTCTGATAACATTCTTACACAGATACAAAGAAAAGTATAAGAATTCTGATATCTAAGAAAATAAAACACATGAAATGGATGCAAACTAAACAATGATAAAAGTAAATATGAGCAACAAAGAAATATAAGGGTCTGAGTTTTTTAGTGTCTATTAATCCATCAAGCCCAATTCTAAGTTATATAAAATTTGCATTGGTCTTTTAAGATTACTGTTTTCAGTCTTTAATACACATGATCTGATTTTTTAGTCACGGCCATGTATGAACTCTTTAACATGACTACACTTCCACATGTGTTTAAGGAGCTTTTCATCATGAATTAACACTATATCATTAACTTTGAACGGAGGTGATGAATTCATTTGAAAAGCAGATCTAAGTTCTAAGAAGTATTTGTCTCTCCACCTTTTCCAAAAATGGTCAGTAATTTGTTTGTATTTATATTTTTTCGTCAACGAAATCTTATTCGATTTCTCTTGAGTGCAAAATTCATAAAACGATTAAAGTCATTAATCGTTTACCAAACAAATAATGAGAGGTAGTTAACTCCTCTATTTGTTTTTATTATTCTTGATGAGTTCATCAACAGCCATAATTAATTTCTTCCATAAAGTTTCCCTTTCTTCAGTTAGTTTCTCAATATCAACAATATTAAAACTGTTGTTCCTTACTTCTGAAGACTGATACTTTTTATTTAAAGTCCGTAAATCATTTTCTAATAATCTAATTTTTTTTCCTTATTTAATTATTGTTTCTTTTAAACTTGTATTGTTACTTTCAATAGTTTCACTAGATTGAAGATATTGGAAACTTTAATTTCAGCATATTTTTTGATGGCTTCATTGCTCTGAGTTTTAACTTAGAGGAAGAAAAAGATGTGGAAGATAGACATATTTTCTGTTGTATGGAAAAAGTGAATGAAAAGAATGTGTAGGGAATAAGTTTTTCCAAGAAAAAGTGTTTTCTGTGCGTGAAAAGAAGATGAATGTATCCAATTTTGCGAGCTGTCAGTTTGATATCTCGTTTTGCTTCTAAATTTAAATAAAAATATCTTAATTTATATTAATTGCATTTGATATATATTTGGTACAAATATTTTTGAGGGTTTTTTTTTAGGAAAATTTAAAAAATAAAATGTGATTATCTGAGAGAGGGTTATTTAGGAATCCCAACTGAAATGGTTATAATAGTCAAATGACTGCTCTAGCGTTATGATAGTCTATATCAGGCTTATCCAACCTTTCATTAGTCAGGAGTACGCTTCAGCTTTTGGCATTCAAAGGAAGGTGCCATTATTCACCTGACTGAAAGCATGCGGCAATATTATGGCACAGTATTATTAGTATACACGTACATCTAACAAAATGCAAACGAATCTTACAGCAGTAGACAAAAAGATCCTTATGATTCTGGAGTTAATGTATTGAATTTCAAATTACACTTTTTTCTATGCAAAGTTTATCTCAAAAATGCTTGTAGGGTAAATTGGCAGAAACTTTAATCACACCTATAATAACAATAAATAAATAAATAAACTTGGAAATCAGAGATATTGCTAGATTTCTTTTAGGATCTGAAAATATGTTTTGGCTTATTTTGAAGGCTGGGAAAATTTAGTTATATAAAAAGAACAAAAATAAGCATGGTAGAGACCAACCCATGTGGTACCAGAGAGATGGTTGGGAAGTGCTTTCATGAGATGGAAATCATTTTGCATTGTTTTATTATTTTTTCTAAGCAAACTGAACCCCCCCCCCCCCCCAACATCCTTAAAATTTCAAACGTTAAGAAGGAAAAATTAAACCCATTTACCAATCATATAAAACAACCAATGGGCTAGTGTAACAATAGCAAAAAGAAAGAAGCTGATTTTCAAGTACATGTGTCTACAAAGGAATGGGAAAGTGAAAAATGTTTATTTTTCTGTTACTTTTTAAGGAAAAAAAAAGGAGCTATTTGAATTATTACCAAATTTAATCAAATTTTCAAAGTCTGTTTCTGGTTTAAAATGTATTTCGCAGGTTTTGAAAATATATCTAATGCAAGTATTGATTTTAAAGGAAAAAAATCTTTTAATAGATTTTTACTTCTAAAAAGTCTAAAAACTGGAAATCTTTAAAAAGGCTCCTAGAAAATCTCCAAATTGTGCCATGGTGCCTGTGGATGCTGCATTGTTCAGTCCTGTTTTATATCAATATTTGTTAAGAGTGTGTTGCACATTATATAGGCAGCAATTCAGAAAAACTTTAACAGATTTGTAAATTACTTGAAAAAATCCAGCACAATTGCTCTTTTGAAAGGGGAGAGGTGGGGGGGGGGCTTCTTTTTACGAGTCTTATATGTTATTTCTGCAGAAAGGAACTTCAATCAGATATGTTTTTATATCCTAATTTACATGAATTTGTTGGAAGAAATCTTAAGTTAATAAAACCTGCATTTGTCCGAGATAAGAAAGGGTCTAGCTTGCTGATATTAATCTGGATATTAATCCAATGCTTGGCTTAAATTAAAATTGACTATTTTCTGATATATTCGTGAAGTATTTTCATTCTTAAATGCACAAAATTTACAGTTATTCTGATTCCAATATGAAAAATCTTCTTTGAAGACTAAAAATCTTTAAGTTGGAAATTTATATTAGTGTTGTAGAAACAATTGTTTGGAAAGAATCTTTATTGGAGTGCAATTAATTAAAACTCAAAATGCAAATCTGTGTGATTTTAAAACACTTAGATATTAATGTCTGTAAATTTCTTGCACTTATAAAAAGTGAATTTGTGATTTTCAGAAAAAAAATAGCATTGTTCAGTAGTATTTTTATAACACTTTCCACTACAGTTAAAAAGTATTTATGAATTTGGTTTGTCTACTATCCAACTTTTCGAACTACACCTGGCTTGCCATAAATTTCATGTATATTAGTGAGGTTTGTTATGGAATGTTTACAATTCAAAATAGTGTGTTAAGATTCATTTAATCTTTTAAAAAAAGAAAAATATATTAAAATAAATTTTAGAATTTTTTCAAATTATATCTTATTTAAATTGAACAGTGTTTGTTGTCTTTATCATAATCACTGTACAGAGATGTACTTATTCTTTTTTTATTGAGATTATTTACACTTTTAATGACAAATATTTCATATAAAATTTAATATAGGTTTGTAATCTCTGTCATATCTATTAAATAAACTAAAATGAGATCATTGCCAATAAAAATGCATAGTATTAGTTGTTTTGTTTTTTTAATTTTATCTGTAGACAGAGAATAGGGGTAGGAGATGGGGAGGGGGGGGGGAAATCTTATCAATCCTAAATGTAATTTTTCTCAGATTATTTGAGGTTTTGTCTTAGCAAGTTTTATGTATACCTATAGACACTTTCTACCTTTCCTCCCTTCCTAAAATTTTCAAAATTTAACTCCTATTTCTGCAATAGATTTTTTTTGCTAATTTTTCTGTTACTATTGAATTTACCAAATTTTGCGCAATAAAAGATAATATTTTCATTCATTCTTTTAATGGATACTTTTGTATTATCGTTGTTTTATTTCTTATTTTATAAATCAAGATTGTCTTGCAATTGCTCAAGGATATTAATATTTAGTAACTGTGAAGATTTTGATCTTTTTCTGATTATATGAAAGACATTCTTGTACAAATCAAGTAGTAAAAATTTGAAAAGTTTTCTCAATATCCAAAACTTTGTGACATTAGTCTTCTATCAAAATATTCACATAACTGTGCTAAATTATTATTTTATCAGTTGTTGCTAAATTACCTACTCTAGATCCTCACAGACAATCTCAAGTCAACATCAAGGTACCTTTATAATGCTATGGATCCTATCATATTCTTTGGTTTGAACTCTTCATTTTAAAAATTTTCTCATTTTTAGCATTTTTTTTTTTTCAACATGTATGTGATCTATAGATGTTGAAAAAATAGATGTTGTTCAGAGTTTTCTCTGAAACAAATTAGCAAAATTTATTCAGAAAATTTTATCCCAGTGTTTATACTGTTTTGCAAATGCAAAGTCTTTTATTATTATCTTTTTTTATAAGTCTTCCTTTTGCATAATCCAATTGTTACAAAGAGGAATTTTCTAAGTATTACATCAGTTCTCCAAAATTACTTTTTCCATCAATTTAGAATTTTAATGCCATATCAAAAATTTTACTTAACTTTTTTCATGCTTACCTAACTTTTTCCTTAACTTTCAAAATCTGTAAATCAGGATAGTCATTACATTTTTGTTTAGTTTTGAGAATTGTAAGTTAGTTAGAGATTTCTGATAATTTTTTTTTTAATTCCTATGAAAATTTTACTCTGTCATCATCTCAGTAACTCTTCTTGAGTTTTATTAATCAAATCCATTAACTTATTTTCTTCCTGGATTCATAAATAAATTGTTAATTTATTAACTGTCCAATTTGTAAAAATTATCAAAAAACTTCCAAAGCCACTAGTATTTTAAACTATATATATATACAAGGAACTAGATTGACTTTTTAATAGCTCATATTCTTTAACTTTGAGGGCAAACTTACTTTTGTGATGTACATTTTTTTTGTTTCATGATAAATTGAGCAGAAAATTTTACTGCGAAAATAATATTCTATTGTTACTTTTAAATTTAAGGCTCAATTCCAAACTAATGAGAAATTTCTTTTTTTTTTTTTGGCCAGTATGAATATATCAAATTTAATCCAATATCCTTTTTATATCCTGTTTTGATTTTTTTAATGTAACATTTATTCATTTTATTTTACAGGGTTTCAATTTTTGAAAAGTCTTAATTTTGACCGCATTGTCACTTGTCGTCTGAACCCTTTAAGATATTGTGATAGGACTATTGTACATAACTTTGCCAATATAGCCAGAAACTTTCAAATAGCATATGTTTATCCAGTCATAGAGAAGAATAATAGGAATTTATTATATTCAAACAGTGAACAAAACAGTGAATATTACTGTGCAGGAGCAATGATACAGACATTTTTTCCATTTGATCCCTATCTCTTAAAAAGGTAAATTAGTAAATATTATGTAAATTATTTGTAATATTAAATATTATGTAAATATTATTGTTTCATTTGATGTTATGATTATAAATACCAAGTATATATTCATTCCATATATTTTGTTTTGTCATTTGTTTGTATATTTTGCTTTGTCAGTTTAGAATTTTTAATAATATTGCCTGGATTCATTACATACCTACAAAGTTTTACACATTTGGGCTGTTTTTTAGACATTTACACTTAGGATACTTTTTTTTTATACATTTTTGCAATTTTTTTTCCAAGCTGCATTTCCCCCCCTTAAATTATGAATTATTTTCTAATTACTTTTAATTATAAATATTTAACTCTTTCCAGCACACACCTAATTTTAATTATAAACTTGCAATCGGATTAATTTGGAACTTGTACCAAGAATATTTTAGTGAAATTTTGTTTTTAAAATCAAAGCTTTTTACTGAATTCTCATATAACCAGTATTCCTTTCAATGTTACTTTTGATAATCATGTTTTAAGTTAAACAAAGTTACTATTGTCTTTCTGTGTTCTACATCCCATTGCAGCCAAAATGTTTAGTCCTTCAAAAAGGTGGGAAAATTGTGTATTAGAAAAAAAAGAAAAATCTTATGTCACTTTTTAAAAATGTTTATAAATATAATATCAGTTAAGTAGCATTAAAATAGGTTGCACATTTTTTACAAATTCATTAGAAATGTCGTTCACTCGCTGTTTCAGAGAAGTTAATTAGAAATTTTGTTCATTCTGTTTCATATATAGCCTTTAAAAATGTTGTTGATGTGCTATTTTATCAAAATTCATTAAAAATGTTATTCACGTATTATTTCGTGCATTTCAGTTTTCTCAATATGGCAGGTATGTCATTGACAATTTTTAATATTTTATAAACTAAAAAATGTAAACAATAGCCACTCCATTAACCATTTATTTATGAAAAATTTGTTCCTCTTCATTAATTATCTTCATTAATGTCTGAAGATATCCCAAACAACTTATTTAATAACAATTTGCTTTTTAGAATACATTTTTAATCTTTTGTTTATAAGGTTGAGACACATGTTTTACCAGAGACTATTTCATATTATATTTGCACCACTTCTTGAAAACTAGCCTCTGCCATTAATTTCAAGAGAAATCTGCCACAAAATAGTTTTTTTTGAAAATTCTGGTATAAATGAATAAAAAATTCTGGCAGTTCAAACCTGTTATCAAAAGATTAGATAAAACAGATTTGATAAATTGGTTGTTATATTTTAATTAGCTTAATTAACAAAAAATACTGTTATGGAAATCCCACAATTCTTACAAAAACAATGTAAGTAAATGTATTGTGATCATATCTGTAACTAAAAAGTGTTTTGTAATTGCAAATTTTTTGAAAAAAAAAAAACCTTTTTTAATAGGAGAGAAGTTTAATCCATGTAAATGGTTGAGAAAATAACCATATTAAAAAGTATTTAGCTTTGATTTTTTTCACTGTGCTTACTTACTGAATGGGATCCAACAAAGTATTTTGTATGAAAATTACAACCTATTTTTATTAGAAATCAAATTAAATAAATTTTATGATACATTTCCTGAAATTCATAACTATTGTATGTGTACATAAATTTCACACAAAGATTCACATTTATATACATAATAGCAGAAGAAAGGCAACTTTAAGAAATTACAGAATACAACATTCTTTTCTATTACAGGAGTATGAGGATAAATGTGAGGCCTTAAGGAGGCATTGGATACGAAAACAGGGGGGGGGGGGGGGGGTAGGAGGAAAGAGATCTTTAAAATTGAAAAAAAAAAAAAGAATCTTGTCACTTTTGACCATTTTTTTTATCACTTGACACTCCTTTAATGAAAACTTATATCTGTTCTTGGGGGGCCCCCTTAAGCCCGAGGCAATTGCCCTGCATGCCCCTGCCTTAGTCAGGCCCTGGTAACCATGTTCTTGTGACCTTAATAATGCATGTAAATTTCGTTACATTTAAAATTATGTAATATTATCAAAATACACCACAAATGATTTTTCCGCTTTAGACCATAATGTAAAGTCTCCTTTTGAGTGCTCCTGTGATTCAGCTATAATTGCTACCTGGTTCATTTTCAGTGCCGCACATGCTATGGCAAATCTCAATAACGTATGTTATTTTCGTATGAATCCCACTATATTTACTCAAGTTGAAACACGGACAAACAGACGGCAGATCCCAGGCACTCGGCATCTGGTATACAGACAGGTTGAAGCCATAAACACTTTTAGACCATGTTAGAAAGTGTCAAAAAAGGGGTAGTTTCCATAAAAAAAAAAAAAAAAAAAAAAAAAAAAAAAAAAAAAAAAAGTGTTAGGAAAAATCTACTACAAAACTGTGTTTTAGGTGGCATTTTTGTATAATTTGCACATATATGCTTTGCATGCCATAAAAATTTATAGAAATTTATTATTAAAAAAAAACATTCTTAAAAGTGACAACATATTTTTACTTTTTAAGAGCTAAAAAAAAATGTGGAATTAATATCCATTTACAAACCTGTCCCTAGTACACTTCGAGCACATTATGCGAAATTGAGATATTGTCTGAGGGAATGTAGTTTCTCACAATTACGTTAAATCTTTAGATTTTAAGCCCGAAAGTGCATTTTTAAAGTGATTTTTATTTATATTTTCAGAATTGAACTATTTTAAGAATTAACACACAAAAATATTTTTTTTTACTAGTTGAGCTTTTCTTACTTTCTAAGAATGATGAAAAGTATTTTTCATTGATCATTACATCATTTACGATAAATATAAATTATTAACATTTTCTAGTTGTTTAATATTTAACTTTAAAAAAAAAACTTATTTCATTTTAAAATTAAATATTTATATTAACCACGCTCATACAATAAACTTAATTTTCTTTAAATAATAACTTTTGATATCATAATTCAATCTCATTTCATTGCAACATCAGACCATATTTATTTTATTTTTAATATATGACGTCACAGTCGTCTCTTTTTAGCACTTACTCAAAATTACATTGTGTTATTAAAAATAAAAACTTGAAAACTTATACTTTGTTTCAGATATGACGTTACATTGATATTTTTAAAATTCTTAATGGAAAGTATTCCTGTGATGTCACAATTGGTAAAAAATTTAATTTTATAGCCTCGAACTGAAAGAAAGAAAAAGGTTCATTTTGATTACGGATTAATGTCTGGAAAAACTACTAAAATATTTATATTCTTGTAAAGTGTGAAGTTATATTCTTGTGAAGTTTTCTAAGTGTAAAAGAAATTTTATATAATTGTCTGCGTGATATAAAAAGACAAACAGTATTCCTCTGACGTCACAATTGGTAAAACTGCGGTTTTTAACCTCGAACCGAAAAACAGAATAGGGTCCATTTATTTATTTCATTTTGTTTAATCATGTGAAAATCTTTCAGTTGAAAATTAATTACAGAAGAGAAATAATTATTCCGGTTTTTTTATTTTTTGGCAACGAAAAAAGAAAGATGATTAAATATTATGGAAAAATTTTCAATTTAATCTGTATGAAAAATAGTGAAATGTTGGATTATTAAGAAAAATATTTGAATAAAATAAATAAAAATTAGCCTATGTTCATTTCAGGTCAATAATCTATCTATATACAAAAATTCAAAGACATTAATCCATCCGTTTTGAAGCCAATTTCATTCCAATTTTTCAGACACACTTTCACATTTATAACATATATAAGGATGTAAATATGTATTTCACTCTTTTGAGGCTTTGTTAATTAAATTCTATAAAAGAAATATGTTTTTAATTTGATTGTATCTTAATTATTCAACTTTCTTAAAAAAGGAGATTTTTATGTTACATAAAACCTTTACTTATTATTTTTTTCAGTAAATTGATTAATGCAGATGGTTTGCATGTTTCTTGTCTATACTCTTTTCAATTATTTACCATATATACTTGTTTATAAGTCGAAGAATTTCTGGCGATTTTCAGCAAGCAAATTAGGGTGAATGACTTATACACAAGTCAATTAGAGAGAAAAAAAAAAGTGAATACTGGAAAATCCTGGCTTTTTATGTGTATGAAAAATAAAATAATGTATCATTAAATAACTTTTTTTCAGTGATTTGTTTTTGTATACTTATTACTTTTTCACACTGATAAAAAAATCTGAGGTTTGATTTTATACAAAATTGAAGTAAAAAGTTAGGGGATCGACTTGTATGTTGGTTTTTGATTAATTTGCAGAATTTATATTTGAAAGTTAGGGGGTCGACTTATACACAAATATATATGGTAAAATAAACAACATTTCTTGTGAAAAAAATATGAATTACTCTGGAATATCTTTTCCTCTCAATGAAAGTTTAATATTTTCTTGTAATTAAAAAAAATGTCTTTAAATGTTAAAATTGGTCTCTTTAACTATGCTTAAATAATTTAATTTTTCTTTCTAAGCAATATCCCAGTGCCTACATAATCAATAGTTTTGTCAGATATCATAATTTCTATATGTTATAAGACTTGTTCTTCTGAACCATTGTGCAACATGCTATATGTTCAAAACTTATCAGAGTGTTTAATCACTTTTAAATTTTTGCTTCAGTTTTACATATGAATAGTATATTTTGCTTTTTTTGTACATAGTAACATATAAAGTTTGAATTGTGACATTTCAAGTCCCTGTTACATTTAAAAATTGTATCATGCCTATTATAACAACACAAATGTTAGAAGATCTATGTGTCATAATATAACTAAATGATTAGCCATACTGAAGATTCAAAGTTCTCTGACATAAGTTAAAATATTGAACTTTATTCATTAATGAAAAATTAATTATTGTGCTATTTAAAATTTCACATATGTTTCCAATGGATTAACATCCAGAGTTAATTTAGTGTTACGTTTTTCAATGCTTAAGTGAATAAGTAAGTATACTTTGTGAAGCCAATTTATATAAAAATATTTGCTGGTGAATCTAAAAGAGGTTTTATTTAACTAACATCTTATAAAACATTTTTGAGCCAAGTCAAATGTAAAATACTGCAAAATGTTATCTCCTGATTTTAATGCTTTTGTTTTAACCAAAATGTGTGTTGTCACATTTCTTCTTATCCCCTCCCATTCCCTTGTCATAAACTGTCACAATTTCACTAACTCCTCTCCCTTCTGCAAGAGTGACATCACTCATTGTGGATGGCTCCATTTGCCTTTTATTCATAACAGTGTCAGTAACAGATAAGTGCCAAAATCTGTTCTCAATATAAATTAAGAATAAATAACTGAGCTATTTTATTTAGACAACCTGTTTCACTAAAATAGACCATTATTGAACTAGAGTTATAGAATTAAATTATTCATAGAATTATTTAATACTACTTGCTTTTCACTTCAAAATCCAGTTCAATATGTAAAATATTTCAAAATCTCTATTTAAACATCATTTTTAATGCTTGAGATTAAAAGGTTAAGAATGTTATATTTTGCAAATGAATACATATAGTTAGCTTTTTAAACATTTTAAGCAAAATTAAAAGTAATTTTTTATTCCCGGTACATATTTGGAAGCTTAGATTTTTAATATAGATTTTTATTATATGCTAGAAAACTCGGCTATAATATTTTTAAATGCCTCAATTGACAAGCTGAGGCCCAGCTTTCTTTCTTTCTTTATTATTATTATTATTATTTTATCTCTTTGCCCCTTTCCCACCATACTGAATCTAAAAAGCATTAATTGTCGCTCACTGTGATGCATAATCTCTTATTTTTAATTTAAAAATATTCACAAAGTAAAGAAGTATTTAACTTTTTTGTTTATGCTTTTTAAATAAAATCATATGAAAAAAAATCATTCTTAAATCTTCTGAGGAGCACATAGTTATAAATTTTCCATAAATATGACTTTGCTCTCACAAAAGCGTGCACCAAAAATAAAATTGAATTTTTGCTATTGATAATTGCTCTTCTAGTGTTTCATAACATGTAACAGATATAAAATATAACAGAAAGAAAAATGCTTTATCCAGACTTAATGAAAAAGAGAACATTAACATACTTTTTAATGAAAATAGACTAGTTTACTGATCTAATTTTTATTTAAAGTTGTTCATAAGAGAGTCCATTGAAATTTATTTAAAAAGTTCACATGTTTGTAACGATTCGCTATCTTTTTGCATCCCAAGTAAAGTAACATCTTATAAGCAAAATAATTATTTATAATATAAGTTCTTACTTTTTTGTTGTAGAATGTATATTATTATTATTATGATATACAGTCAAACCCCGTTAATACGCGCCCTGCTTAATACGCGAAACCGCTTAATACGTGAATTTTCTTTGGTCCCTTGAAATACGCATATCTTACGCATATAAAAAAACCCTTTTAATACGCGAATGGTTAATACGCGAACCCGTTTAATACGTGAAATTTTATAAGTCCCTAGAAAGAAAAACCTACGTTTAATACGCGAATGAGCTTAGTTCTAAAAATACGAGATTTTAGATAAAGTATTTTCCCAAACATTTTATACAATAATTATTTGAACAATTATTTAACTTTTTTTATACAACAATTATTTAAACCCAATTAAATTGAGCATTTTTTCATTCAAAACCATAAGCTCACTAGATTTGGACCACGATCCGAGGCTAGCGTTGTGCAAAAGTTAAAGACTAGTTAAAGTTAAAGTTATGTCTGCTTTGAAAAACACCTGTTTTCATTTAGAGAGTATATAAAACAACAGTGTAAAATTTTAATGAAAATTCAAATTTTCAAAAAAATGAAACTGAATGAATGAAAATGTGGCATTTAGAGATTTTTAATACATGCATTTGGGCCTATCATGAGACGCTAATTAAGAATATGTAAATTTAAAAAAAATTGTTACAAAACTTTTTGAAATCAGTAAAAACTTGAGTGTTTTGTCGTGGTTTCGCTCGCTTTCTGTTCGCATAGGCTGTAAAAATCAGATTACGCAAAGCAGAATATGCCTTCAATTCAATGCTTTTCTTGCAATTTTTGTTACTTTAAAAAATGCAAACAAAAAGGAAATTAAATTTATAAAATCATACAAATTTGAATTTCATGTAAGGTTCATTAATCGCGGGTGCGGGTGGCGCGAGTCAGCTAGTTTTTATAAAAAGCAAAAATGAAAAAAACTTTTCCCCATAATAAAGAAATGATGTTATCATATACCTTCCCTAATTTAGAGCACTAGAAGCGATAGATGGAGCATGCGATACAATCGCAAATTAATCATGTGAGTATTTCCAATCGCAATTCCATGAGTGCTGTGATATTTTTAAAAGAAGAGAGTCGCTTTTCACTCCCAGTGTTATCTAGTCTACGATATCCATCTATGCTTTTATAATCTATTTTAAACTATGGCGGATGGAGCAAAACATATTAAACGAAAGGCTCTCTCCATCACTGGGAAGGTATAAATTACAAATCATTACGATTCCCGAACTGTCTCAAATAAGTCTGCGTTCGCCAAAGAAAAAGACATACCTAAGTCAACTTTACGGACTTTAATAAAGAATAGTAATGCTATCGTTAACCAAGCTGTGGTTAGAGGAAGAACGAACAAGAAAATAAAAAAAACGCCAAGTTTGAGGACATGGAAAAGGTCCTTCACGAGTGGTTTGTTCAAGCGCGCTCTACGAATATCCTAATAAGTGGCTTGTTAATACAAGAAAAAGCTTCTGAAATCGTAGAAAAAATGGGATTGCTAGATTTCAATGCCTCAAATGGTAGGCTGAATCGATTTAAAACTCGGTGCGGCATAAAATTCAAACCATTGTGTAGTGAGTCAGCTGCAGTCAACATTGAAGATGTTCACTGTTGGAAAATTAATGTGCTTCCACAGCTTGTAAAAAACTACTAAAATCGGGATATTTACAACGTGGACGAATTTGGGCTTTTTTACAAACTGACACCCTATAAAACAATGACCATGAAAGGAGAAACATGTCATGGAGGAGAAAAGAGCGTCTTGCTATTCTGCTCGGTGCCAACTCTGACGGATCAGATAAATTAGAGCTGCTGGTCATAAGGAAATCACGCAACCCGCGATGCTTTAAAAATGTCAAGAATTCCCCCTGCCTGTACGAAAGCCAGCGTAGAGCATGGACGAGTGGCAAAATTTTTAACATGGCTTCGTAATTTTGATCGGCGTATGAGAAAAGAATCGCGCCATGTGTTATTGCTTGTGGGAAACTGCCCTGCGCACCTTATAGATAACGAAGACATGAATAATGTCCAAGTACAATTTCTACCTTCAAATTCGTCTAGTGTCACCCAATCAATAGACAAGGAATAATTAACAGCACCAAAGTAAATTACAAGACTCGTGTCGTACGGCGATACCTTCACCAAATGAAACACAGCAGCAATCCTTCTTGCTACGAGTGTCGTCCAATTACAGTCCTCGACGCTATGCACATGCTTACTGCAATATGGGAGAGTATCATACCAACAACAATTACAAATTGCCTTCATAAAGTGGGTTTTGGAAGTAACGAGGACATCATTTACACAGAGCCAACCTCGCACCCTAAAGTTGAAGAACATTGGCTGGCCGCACAAGAAACTATAGGGGAAAATTTTGTCGATTTAGACACATTCATTAATATTGTCAAAGATCTAGTTACCTCCGAACTTAGAAGTCTGGATGATATCATCGCCGATGTAAATGTGACTGACAAAGCGGATGATTAGAAAAAAGATGATGAACCTGCCCTTCCGGCCCCATCCCCATTTTCCAAAGTTACAGCGGCATTCAATTTCCTAAGACAATATGCGTCGTCACTGGACGAAGGACCTTCAACAAGAGAACTTTCTTTACCACTACCTAAATGAGGCGGAAAACATCATGGAGATGGAGCGACTGTATGTCAAACAGGCCAAAATTGACAGCTACTTTCCTAAAAAGTATTTTTTATGACATTATTGACTTTAGTAATATTTTAATTGACTTCTTATTATTATCAACACTATTTATCACTGCAATCTATCTTTTCTGTATAGATAACAAAGATTTAAATGTTGTTAACATTAGTTTTAGTTAATATGGTTTGCAGAAATTTTTGTGTTCGTCTTATTCAATTTTATGTTTCATACATAATACATCTAAATTTGAAAAGACAGAATTTTTACTTGAGAAAATAAAGATTATTTGAATTTTTAGCTCTCAAACATTCCTGCTTAATAAGCACATAATGATTAAAATGTCATTTTACGTCTTAAAAACGCTGAAAATTGACAAAAAATGTGTTTTTTTTCGCATAGATTGTTATTAGATAGACCACTTGACGAAAATTCGTGACCTTCGCTTAATACGCGAACCCGTTTAATACGCGAATTTTGATTGGACCCTTGATTCGCGTATTAACGAGGTTCGACTGTAGTTATTAATGAACGTAAGCAAGACTTACTGCTTTTATATTTCACATTGTACTAATTTTATTTTTTCTACATAACTTTATTTCGGACTTATACATTTTCATTTCAACATTTTGTGCTTTTTTCTTTTCATTTTTTTGTTCTTGTAATATAAAAAGAATTAAAATGTGTATGAAATCTGATGCTCAAAATTTATTTTCTTTCATCTGATAATAATCTCTTTTTTTTTTTTTTTTTTCTAAAACTTTTGTAAGGGAATCCAAATAAACATTAGTCCGTTGATGATAAATTTAGACTATAAGGTGGACAGTCAAGATTGTCTAAAGTAAAATTTTGGTTTTGTTATATCTGCAATTCAAAATTTTGCATTGTCCCAGATAATAACACCATTCCAATCAGGATTGAGCATTTTTTAGGACCAATATGTAACTTTAATCTTCCAAAAAAATTCACTGTAATATACTGCCCTATATGTACATCATTCATGAGGAAACTTGATGTATACAATACCCTGTAAATCTGAAAAAGTAGTAAGCATTTAGTTTTTGCTTCACTATAGAGTCACTTCATATCAGTTCAGGCAGATCTATAACACACTATCACAGATTTTGATTAAAATTGTGTATGTTTGTTCTTACTATTAAGATATGATCACCAGCAATTTTTTTAACTCATTGGTAAAATAATTTCTGAGAAAAAAAGTTTCAGCATTTTGAAAACCTATGTCAGTTGGCATGCTTGACTGCTTGGTTTTCAAATGTAGAATGTCATAAATATAATTATATTTCAATATCTATTTGAAAAATCATCTTCAAATAATTTATGCATAATAAATAAGGTATGCAGCTTATGAAAAAAAAAAAAAAAATTGTTATGCTTATAACATTTTAAGTTGGTCTGAAAAAGTTTTGAAACTTTGAAATTGATTTTTTTATGAAAATAAAATAACAAAAAAAAAAAAAAAAAGGTTTTTATGCAAATGGTACAGTTTTTATTAAATTTATTTTTGCTTGGAATTATACTTAATAGTCTCCTTTACCTGATTATAAAATTAAAATAATGGGATTTTGGATGTGGTGGTGGGTTACATATTGATATTTTACTGCCTGATTTGATGTTGAATGACCCTGTTGAAATTTTCCTTCTTGTGTAATTCTTTATTGGATTCACTCTTTTCATAACCATATGTAAGCAGATTGAGCTATTTGCATACTTAGTGCTTCAATGAAGTGTCATTTCATCCTGAGTCAAATTTTAAAAGATTTGATATTTATATTTGTTGAAAGTTTGATAATTGTATTTTGTACAAGTGCATTAGGTATTTTGTTTTTGCATGTAATCTAAATGACTAAATAAATGCATATATAAAGAATTAAACAATAGCAAAAATTTTTTAAACTACTAATATTTTATCATGTGTGTCATGATAAAAGTATCTTATCTCTCTCTCTCTTTATATATATATATATATATATATATATATAATACACATTTTTTCATATTAAAAAAGTGTTAATTAAAATAATAAAACTTTGCAAAAAATCACCATAAAATCAAAACAGTACATTGAACCTCCTTTCAGTTTATTTACGACCTTGTCCCCCTATTGACACGTGTCTACTTTGGCTGATGACGAGCTGTTATAAATTCCATCTTGAAATGCATCCTATGTATTGTTTTAATTTTATGGTAAATTTTTACATTATTTTAATTGTTATTTACTGGCAGTTTTGGGTGCTGTTTCTACTTAAAAGGTGTTCTTTATATTTTATCCATCCTTATATGTATGTGTGTGTTAGTAATTTTTTTTTTTTTTTTTTTTTTTTTTTACATTACTTTAGTAACACAGCATTTATAAAGCTATTTAATATTTTACTGTTACAAGTTAAAAAAAAGAAATAAAATTGCATCAATTAATTTTTTTTCTTTCTTCTTTAACTTTAGATCTAAAAAATGGATTGAACAAATATATAGAACATATAGTCATTGTCAAAAAGAGGAAGAATCAATGGTAAATTTTCTTTTTTCTTATAAAATTTGTGTATTATGTATTTGTTTATAACTCAGGAATATTACTTTATAGCAGATTTTGGCTTTTCTTGTTTTTGATTTTAATTGACCAGTGATTTTGGTGGAATCATTAAATAATATAGTAATAGTCACAACAATAATAATAATTGCATTGATGTATATCACAAAACCCCTCTGAGTATTTCATCAAACAATCCATGAATAAAATCGCACATTTTTTCGATCACTAGCAAAATATTACAACTTTCTTCAAATGGTTGCAGAATAACTTGCAAAAATTCATCAAGAGTTAAAATAAAAAAAAGTTGCAAATTTCGTTAAAAGAGAGAATAAGAATTTTATTGAACAAATACAGAAATTAATTGTGAATTTCAACAAATATTCGGGGTATAAAATCGCAAATATCATTGAACAAATGTATAATGAAATTGTAAATTTCATCAAATAATCACAGAAAAAATAACAAATTCCATGTAACAATTGCAGAATGAAATTGTGAATTTCGTAAATGTATTATGAAAAAAGAATCATGAAATTTTTTGAACAGTTGTAGATGTTTAATAGCATGTTTTGTTAAATGATACTTCAATTTGTGATTTTTGTACAATTGTTTGAAAAAATTTCATTGGATGATCATGGAGTAAAACTGCAAATTTTGTCAAAGCCCAAAGATTAATTGTAAATTTCATCGAACATTCGTGAAATAGCAAAATTTATTCGACAAATGCAGAAAAAAATTACAAATTTGTCCAGTAATCGGATAAAAAAGTCACAAATTTTAATGTAAAACAAATATAAATTTGAATCAAATTGCGATATTTTATACATATTAAAATAGTAGTTAACTACTTAATATTCATGACATTTGTTTCTGATTAGAATCAATGATATAAAATACCTGGATTTTTATTTTTAATTGTAAATACACAGGGGGTAAATATCTATTTTCGGTATTTACTCTTTGATTAAATATAGCTATAAAAAACCCTCATATCACTATTAGCTATAATAAGTAAGTATAAAATAAAGAAAATCTTAGAACTTTAGACTTCTTATAACTTAACATTTTACATTTAAATACCAAATTGAAATGTTTTTTAAAATTATAATTTAGAATGCAAAAAAAAATAAAATAATAATAATTTGTTTATTGAAAATATATTTTTTACATATTTTTTAATGTATAAAAATAAATAAATAAAAGAAGGAGATCATCTCTGTGCTTTTTAATCTTTAAATTTACCTATAAAATGAACAAAACAGTGATTTGACTAGAAATTATATATTTTTTCAAGTTTTTTTTTAACTATTAAATATCTTTATGCCAAAAAAAAAAAAAAAAAAAAAAAAAAAAAAGTACAAAACTGAAATTTTCAATAAGAACATAATTTTGCTATCACTTTTGATTTGGTTGTCAACAGGAATATATTACTTGTATATCCCTGTACCTTCCAACTGTATACATATTACTTGAATAAATTTCTCCATATTGTGTGAATTCTCCATATTGTGTTTCATTCATAATAGTTAAAGCTGTGTTTTTAGAAATATTTTCAATAGTTTTTATTCTATTTCTCCCCTTACATTCCATTTCCTCAATATTGATTTTCAATTGATCTTCACTATATCAGTTACATTTGTTTTTAGAAACTTGCTTAGTTTACTGGCATCATAAAATAACACAGCAGATGAAATGGGAAAATGGTTTTCGATCAGCCAAATATTTTTATTTTGGTAAACAAAAAGCTGTTATCATATTTGTAACATTATAATTTTTTTCAAGATTATGATATTTATCCTTCCCACATCACTAATTAAAATACATGAAAACTTAACTCTACATTTGCATGAAAGGAGAATCATAGAGAATAATGCAAAAATTTCCCAAGCCTGGCAAAATAGTTGGTAGTTATTCTGAGAAATGAGGGTCATCGCTGCTTCCTATTCATCTGTTTTGTATTGTCATAATGAAATCCTACAAAGTCACACTACATTTTGAGATATAGAATTGGTAACCAGCTACTGTTTCTCACAGATTGAATATAACATAAATTAATATAAGTTAAACATGTATCTTATTCCTTCAAAATGTTCTTTGAATAGTTTTGCCAATTTAGATTTAACAAATCTATTGCAAATTAGTCTTGATTAACCCAGGCATGAGAATCTTCTGCAGACCTGTAATCTTCTGCTTTTCCAATTTTTTATACCTTCAAAGAATCATGAAGAAAAAATCCAAATGTCATTAAATTATTGCGAGAGAAACGTGAATTCTGTCAAACAATTGCTAAAAAATTACGATTCTCGTCAAAAGATCTCAAAGAAGAAAAAAAAAAAATTGAATAATTTTGCCAAAAAATAGCAGAAATTTTGCTGCAATGTAAATGTTTGCAACTTTTTTTTTAGCTGAGTGGCAAGTTAAACACTATATTGCCATGTTTGTTAAGTAATCATGTTTTAGGTAAAAACTTGTTAAGATTTAAATTGGACAGCTATATTGCTGTGTAAAATATTGCATCAGAATTATGAACTTATGCTTTCATTTCAGAATTACTTATAATATTTACATAAATTGATTCACTCTGATTCCTCTCCCCCCTCCAGGGTTTAAACAAAAATAATGAACATTTTAATGTGAATAAAATATTCTTTTTAACTGTCTTATACAAACACTATTTTAAATAATAATTTCTCACTTTCCAGTTCACATGTTATTTTATTTTTTTAACCTTTCTGCAATTTTATGCCTGAATTAGCATAATGTTTAAAATGTTTGAAAATGTTCGAGAGCAATTTAAGAAAAATAAGGTTAAAATTGATATTGGCACATGTTGCCTTCATGTTATTCATAATGTTTTTCAATGAAATAATGACATTTTAAAAAATGAAAATTAATTAATTTTAAATTAATTTCTTGTTGCAATCTACCAAATCTTTGAAGATAACCTTGCAAGCAGGGCCACAGAGTTTGAAGAGAGAAAAAAAAAAAAAAAAAAAAGACTCCAACTTTTGAAATTTTAAAGAAATTACTCTAACTCTGGGATGGCTAATGTACCTACATGTGTTGTTTGGATTATTTTTATTCAGGCTGTTTAATTGCCACCACTTATTTTGAAATAGTAATAGTTGCATTATTAAATTTACCATTAAATAAAGGAAATGTCATAAAGATATTGCTGGGACATTGGTTTTCCATCATTCTGTATTACAGTTGAACTAAAGATATTTGTAATTATTTAATATTGTATATTTTTTAAAAGAACACTGCACTATGTCAGATACTTTAATAAACACATTTTTTGTCTGTCCAGAATTTTGTAATTCTAATTAAATCTTTATGGGTTTTAATCCCACTTTTTCCTGAATAACAACATTATTCATGAATTTGATTGCTACAAAATTTTCATGGAATGTAGCTTTTGTAAATTTTAAGGAGTGTATGTTAGTTTTTCTTTCATGAAAATTGAGATAAAAAAGCAATATTTATTCAATTGAAAATGTCAATAATTTCCCTCCCCCTTAAAACTTATTTTAAAGAGCCATTTTGTATGTCAATTGTTATTGATTGAAATTTCAGATATAAAAAATTTAACAACATTTGTAAGTTTGTGGTTTCTAATATTTATTGTTCTTAATTTCTACCTGTAAAATATAGTTGAATAATTTATTTTACTTTTTTTTTATGTATTTATACTCACATGTATATTTTTTTATTTTTTAGGATATTGTTGATGAAGATGCTACAAATATTTGTGATTCTCTTTTTACATATGGTTCTTCGCCCGGTTTCAAAAAATCATATTTATTTAAAAGATGATATTAGATTTTATTGGATAATTTATTTATTAATAAATTATAAACCAAATACTTGTTTGTTATTTATTTTTCAATTGATCTTAAATTATTTTTCATATTGGTATTTTCAGTTTCCTTTATAGTTGATTCTTGTAATGTACACATCAAGATCATTAGTTATTTTTTGTTACCTATAAGATTTTTTTTCTTTAATTGTTAACATTTTTATTATCACCATATTGTACTTTATATTATATTTCTGTATTGCAGTTATTTTCTGAGCCTTAATTTATATGTTATTGAATTATTTTTAAAACTAATTTGTATAAGAATTTTTAAAATCTCAAAAGTCATGGAAATGTCTCAGAAAAAAATGAAAATTGATGCATTTTTCATCGAATATTTTTGGGGAAAAAATTGCAAAAATCATCTTTTTTGAGAAATTTGAAGTGTGATTACAGAAAACAGCACTAATTTTGACAAACGATTGCAAAAATAAGTAGCAGATTTCACTGTATGACCGTTTAATCGGAAAATATTTTGAAATTTAGTCAGGGAATTTTTTGAGATTTGTGTCATGACATTTTTTGAGGTCATGGAAAGTCAGGGAATTTGCCAATTGTGTTTTGCTGGGAACCCTGTAATTTGTGGATTCCACACTTCAGTTCAGATCCTGCATGTTCCACGTCAAGAGTGATTCTGTTCTAAATTTTCCAAAATTTTTTAAAAATCAGGCATCAGTCTGAAAATTTAGACAAAAAATACTATTTATTTTATTTTGTCAAAGAATCATGGGGAAAAGAAAAAAAGATGATCAAAGAATCAGGAAAAAATAAAAAAAAGTCAAACAATCAAGAGAGGAATTAAAAAAAAAAAAAAAAAAAAAAAAAAAAAAAACATCAGATAATTGTGAAAAAGATAAATTTCTTCAGAAAATATTTAAAAATCACAGAATTTCTTCAAATGATTGCAACAAATATGCAAATTTCATAAAAAGACCGCAGAGAGAAAAAAAAATTCCAAATTTTGTCAAAATATCATTGAAAATAAATGCAAATTTTGCCAAAAAATTGCAAAAAAAACTGCAAATTTTGTCAAAGAATTGCAAATCATTTAAGTTTTGTCAAAGAATCATGAAAAAACACATATTTTGTTGAAGGATGCGAGATGAAAATCCAAGTCATGAAAGGAAAAAAAGCATTTGTGTAAAAAAGTGGAAATTTTTGTTAAAATATAGCATGGAAAAAAAAAATATATAAATCAAAAAGTTGTGAAAAAATGCAAATTTTAACAGAGCCATGAAAAAAAAAAAAAAAAAAAAAGTTACTGTTATGAAGGGATTCCTTCCTCTCTTTCATTCCCTTTTCCTTAACTGCCTTACATCTTGTGTTATAATTTTCAGAAAAAAAAAAAAAAAAAAAAAAAAAAAAAAAATCACTTAGAAACGTTGCCATTTTAGGTGCTAATTCAAGTCCTTCCACACTAGTGCAATTTAGTTTTCTGTAACTTTAACTGGGTTGTAATAATAATATAATGTAACTATGATGTAATAATATTGAAACATAACACAGTATTCCTGTGTAAAATTTAATGAGGAAGCTAATGGATGAAACTAGCAATCGCCCACATCCTGAACATATTTGTCGGCGGTTGTAGGTGGGTGGGTCAACCACTGTGATAAGCGGCCCATCTTTGCCGGCGACCCCTACCTACGTTCCAAGTAGTAAGACTCTCTTGCACGTAAACACTGTCGCTGATAAGCGACCACGAATAGCACCAAAACTCTTTACTTACAAATGCTTTAGACTCTTTACCCGAATGCCTTAGACTCTAAATAGAAAAGGAAAAAATTATGTATATATTATATGTTATTTTTTATGTTAAATTATTTTTATTAAAAAATACATTTTGTTAATGATAAATGCAATCAATGCAATCATGTTTTTAATAAACAGTGACAGGTAGAGCATACAACTAATTTGTATGTATGATTTAAAAAATAGCACTTACATAATGTAGATTAGCATAGTAGAGCTTTTTGTTGGTTTAAGGGTGTATTCGAAAAAATGCTTTTCCACCTCCAACAGCTCGAAATTTTCCGATACATTTTCAGTCTCATTTTTAACAGGAGAAACATGAAACTTGTTGGGGGTGATTTTGAAAGTGATCTATAAGATGCCGATATAATTTTTCGCTCAGTTCATTAGAATTTAATTTATAAACAATTATCTTCTCAGTAGGACTGTTTTTTTAGTTTTCGGATCTCCTGCTTCAGAAAAATCGATTCAAAGTGCCGTTTTTGATTGCTTTTTTTTTTTGCAATATTTTTTTCATTTATCAAAGAATCGACAACCACGGCACCTTGTGTATTTTCTAAATGAAACAATTTGCAAGTTTGATGCATTTGAGAACAAAAATTAATTAAAAAATAAATCGGAAAATAAGCAATTTGAATCGAAATACACCCTTAAGTGTCAACTGAAGAATATCCGAATATAGAATATGTTAAGAAAATAGACAAGCAAAGTCCTTGGCTTGAACTTAAGGGTGTTAGTCATTCAGCGGCCAAATTTCCCTTAGTAATGTTAAGTCTGTAGGCATTTGACATATTTTTAGATTCAAAATTTCTCCTCAGGAAATTAATATTTTTAACTTCTTTTTTCAGAGGTCTCTTCTTAAAGAATGTCTGTTTTCATCTTAGTTTTCAAAATATTTCTAAAATCTATGCTTAATTTTATATCAGGTGTTAAAATTTTACTTCCAGTTTGTCAGTTTTAAAACATAAAATATTAAATTGAGCATAAATTTTAGAAATATCTTGAGAACTAAGAAAAGCAAAAAAGATATTCTTTAAAAAAAAAGATCTCTGAAAAAAGAACATAAAATATTAATTCTCTGAAGAGATATTTTGAATATAAGATGTATCAAATGCCCGTAAATCCCATTAACATCCATTACCAAAAGGAATTTGGCCGCTGAGTGACTAACACCCTTAAAGCTGACGTTTACTTTCACTTAAGATGAGAATAATACTTTTAAAAGGTAAACTATTTAAAAGTAATTTACAATATCATATTTCTTCATAACAGCAGGTACAAAAACTGCAGTGAAATAAAATCAATAATATATATAAACATAACAGATACATATTGCATAAAGAAATTAATAAAAACATGCATTCAAACAATTAAAATCATTAACTAAACTCTCCATGAACGCCGTTGATTTTCAGTCATTCAAGTTTACTTGAAAACTTCCCCATATTGGCAAAACAAAAATTAAGGCGAACTAACCAACTGACAGCAAAGCATTTATATGGCATTTGGATCAACATGTGGGTAACTTCTCATCATAGTATTCAATGAGTTGTCAATATTGTTTTGCTATGCAAATATGAAATCTATAAAGATCAATTCAGTTAGATTAAAAATAGTTCTCTGCTTCCAACTAGTGTGGAAAAGGTCATTAGCCAAGTGTGTCATAAGTTTCTTTCAGCATTAATGTCCCACAATAGTCACAGGAAAAGACACAGATAATAATGTAAAGTCCATGGGAGCATTCTTTTCAAATATCTCGCTCAAATTTTAATATTTTTACATAGGGTTTTTTTTTTTACATAGGATAGCTGAGGATTATCTACAACCAGCCTAGTTTTTACTTTTTCGATTTTGCTTATATATTTTTTATATTATTATGGTTTCAATTTCAGAACTGGTTTAAACCAGTTTTGAAATTTAAAGTAATTTTTTTTTTTTTTTTTTAATTCTGAAACCAAAATTGTGAAAGTAAAAACTAGGCTAGTTGTGGATCGTCCTTTAAAAATATTAAAATTTGAGTGAGATATTTGAAAAGAACACTCCCATACACTTTAAATTATCATCCGGGTCTTTTTCTGTGACTAGTGTTGCATCTTAAGTGGGCAATTTTAGTCGCAGGAAGTAGCAAGATTTAATGAAGTAAACAAGCTGTAAATTAGTTATGCGAAAAATGTTTAAAGCTGCTTTTAATCTGGAATGGATAAGTAACTATTATATTTAAGTAATTAATTATAAATAAACTGTTAACCTCTTCAGACCTGAGCATAAAATAATTCTACAAATATATATTTATTAATTTTGCATAATTGAAATAACACCATAGATGACAGAAAAGGTCACTTTTATGAAATCAATACTTTAGGGGACCGGTATTTCAGATTTACAAATATGGATGTAAAAGTATTAAACTCCTTAAAACATCAGTTTAACTATCAGTAATATAAATTTACAGAATAACAAAATTAAGGTCTTTAAACAAGTAAATGATCAGCAAATCCTCAAATTTTTTTATTGTAAAGTATTTAAGTTAAATAATCATGATTATTTCTTACTTTCTTGGCCACAATGTCTCATCCACACTCGGATGAAAATAATATATATTTTATGAGGTAATATTCATCAGTGCTGACATTTGTTGGTTTTGTTTTGAAGCAAAAAACATTCATCTGTATAGAAGTAAAGTAAAAATGAAAAAAAATCGAACAGTTTAGTTTTTATGAGGAAAAGAATGGAGGTACACATTTGTGTACCTCAGGTCTGAAGAGGTTAATGTTATTGTAATAAATATGATATGAATAAAGTAAACAGAAAAATGGTAAATTAAATTGAAATAATATATGAAACATAAGTTAAGTGGTAATGAGAACATAGTTGATGTTCTCATCAAACAGCAACATTTGAAATTTTGGTCAGCGTGAATTCACACTAGTGAGGAGTTTACTGATCAAATTTAGTTAACTGCTTCGTATCGTTTTTTATCAGGAAGCATGTTTATATTATTAATTCTAGTTAAGATAATCAGTGGGTGCCCATATGTACAAGCTTGCAATGACAGTACAGAGAAAGTTTAAACGTATTTCTGTAAAAAAAAGCAGTTTATATTAACTCTTTAAGATCTGATCTACTCAATTGTGCATGTGATTCTAAAGTAAAAGAAAAAAACATTTTCCTCTTTTTGTCTGATTTGAAGCTAAGCCTGCACTCACACAATCGTGTGAATCTTCAATTGACATGATATTATTTGTAATCAAATATGGTGCTATTATTTAGAGGGAAGCTCCAAAACTTTTAATTCCTGTAAAAAATCTTCAGATTGGAAAGGGTTATATGCATTTCAATAAATAAATAAATACAGTTTTCAGAAAATGTATACTTTAAATTTAGAAACTATTGAAATTTAAAAATAGAAAAGCATACTGCATTGCTTGTTTAATAACATGATTTTTTAAATCTTAATGGAAAAACTATATACTTCCCAAAGCATCAAAGCTAAAAATATAATAAAGAATAATTAAATTAAGCGATTAAATAATAAAGCATATTGCATTGCTTGCATAAATTGAAAATATTTTTTAAAATTTACTGGAATAGTTACAATTCAGGAGATATTTTTTCATATTTTAAAAAAGATGAATTTTAAAATGTTGCCAAATGTAAAAAAAAAAAAAAAAAAAAAAAAAAATAGTGCAAATAATATTTATTTTCAATAAAAATTTATTGACACATAAAATAATGTAGATAGAAAAAAACTTTCAAATTAGATTTAAATGATTGTGTATTAAAAGCAAAAATATTGAAAATTACATCATAAAAATTGTAATTACATGTGACTACTAGAAGAAAAGAGAAACTTTAAAATATTAAATTCATTAAAAGCAGTGAATGGGTGAAATTATATGACATTTTAAATGACTAAATAATAATATTGCAAAATAACTTTAATTAAAAATATATTTATGAGACAGTTATTTCATATTTTGAGATGATTTTTTTAACTTTGAAAATTCTAAGGCAACACAAAGAATATTTTAATGCAAGACATTTATTTTACATTTTAAGATGATCTTCCTAACTAACATTATCAGTTCTAAGACACTACACATATTAATTCCTTTCTAAAAACAAAAATATTCTTATGTAAATGTGTAAAATGAGAAAGAAAACTTTGCTGAAAGTTATCTCAGATTTAAAATGTCTTATTTAAAGCAATCTTTTTATAGAATTATTAAAAAAAATACCTAAGGACAAATATTCTGTTTATTTAATTCATTTTATATTAGCTTATTTTCAAATGTTTAATTGATATTGAATCAAAACCCTAAACAGCCTGTGGATGTTGTAGCAGCAGCTGACTCTGTCTTAAAATATCTCAGTCGAAGGAAAATGAATGAATATGTTGGCTTTTAAATTATATTTCAATCTTCTGTAATAATTTTAAAACCAATTAAATTAGTGTGTTGTAAAATTTGTAAGGGCTTTGACAAGTTTAGCTTGTTGAAAGCAGAGTTCCCTAGTTACATATAATTTAATATTTAAAATGTTATTCAGGAATGTTAGAAAAAGATATTACTTCAATCTCAAATGATATCATTTTCAGCAGTGACAGCAAAAAGGATAGCGTAATAAAAAAAAAAAAAAAAAAAAAAAAAAAAAAAAAAAAAAATCATGCATTTAGCATAGATTATGGAATTTTTTCCAACACTACCAGAATACTTTAATGCAACTTCTCAGTTTAGTTAGGTAACAAAGATACTTCTTTGCCTTATGTCCGAATGACTTTTGTCCTTCCTTCCTAATTTGCCTCAGTGTTAGGCATAAGTCTGCATTGTTATCTTCATCAAGTACTTAACTAAACTTTTACATTTAGCATTAAAATAGGTAACATTGGAACATTTTATAATTCATGTTTGTAACATATAAACAGTTGTTAAAAAAGCTTTAGATATCGAATTTTCTTTAAGGATAATGCAATACCTAAGATTTTCATTTCATCTTCATCAATTTCAAATAACCCTTATTTACCCATCAAAACATATTTTAGTGTTTTCTCATTATCATTAATCGACTGTCATGTGCACTCATATCACAACTAAAAGTGCACTTCTAGCATTCATCGTTAATATACAGTGTTTCAGTTGCATTACAGTATCCCAAATCTTTTGTGTGTCCCTGTAAATACTAAGCACTATCTATGATACAGGATCTAACTCATAGAAACCAGCAACATATATTAATTTCATTAATGTAAAATAATTTAACGTGATTAAAATACACTGAAAACTAAAGTTTTGCCCTTTGCCATTAAGTAACGAAATTCTTTTGTGTGGCCCTGTAAATGAATAATAAACATTTCTTGCACCACATATTGTAAAAGAGTTCATGTTTTAATACATTTCATTAAATGCATATCAATTTCTTTTTTATATATGAATTTCAAATATAATGAACGACTAATTTGTCCTTTAAAATGTCCAATCAAAGAAGAATGAGTGAAAATTCACTTACAGGAAGATCACCACTGTTTTTTAAAATTAAAATTCATTTTTTTAAGCTAATGAAATTACCATGCTTTAAGAATCTGGATCAGGGATGCACATGCACAACCTATGGCCCGCCAATCCCAAAATTGAGATCAGTTGTTTCTTCAATTGAAAGCTTACATGTTTTTACTTAATTTTTCAACTGAGAACTGTTTGCATTTTTAAAATTAAAAATAATTGCCATCTTGATTGAGTTATTGGATGACGTAATAAAAGCATGCTATTTGTAACTTGCACATATTCAACTGTCAAGTTGTGATACATAAACATTTCTTAAAGAATGACAGAGAGAAATTCTATGCAAGTGCATCGCATCTACAATGAGACTAAAACTGAGCTCTGAGTGGCTGATTGCATTTATCGAATGATGTCTAGTGGCCGAAGGAATGTATCTTCTCAACTCAACGTTTATCTTTGGAATGCTTGGTGGTCAGCAGTCGTTGATGTTTATTACTTGATAGAAAAATGAGTGGTAAAAAAAGAAAAGGCGATTTTCCAAATCAAAAATTTGTTGATTTGTGGACAGATAAGTACTGTTTTATTAATCATAATGACATGATTATTTGTCTTATGTGCAATTCTACTGTAGCTATAACCAAGGAGTATAATGTGAAACGACATGAAATGAAATACATTGCGTTTTCATCTGTTTAAAGATATGAATGATCAGTAAAAATTAAACACCTGATGAGATCTTTGATAAACCAGAACATTTATTTTCAAAAACAGACATCTGATTTGGATTCCTGCATTGAGGTAACCCTGAATATTACCCAGTTGATCGCTAAACGTGGAAAACCGTTTACTGATGGTGATTTTGTGAAAGATTGCTTGTTAATTGCTTCAGATAAACTTTGTCCTGAAAAAACAAATAAATTTTAAAATTTAAGTTTGTATAGAATGATTGTTCAAAGACATTGAGAGTGAAGACAGAGTGGCACACAGAGTGAAGACAGAGTGACACAGAGAGTGAAGATATTGTAGATCAAGTAAAGCTTGCTGCTTTACATTTTGAATATTTTTTTTCCCTTTTTGCTGAGGAATCTACCGACATTACCTCAACAGTTCAACTCCTTGTTTTCATTCAGGATGTAAAAAAGGATTTCTGCATTACAGAAGAACTTCTTTGAATGTACCCTATGAAAGGCTAAACAACTAACAAAGAATTTTTTCACAGTTTATTAGAAATATGTAATGGAACTGCTTTGAATATGGACAAAATTATTAGCATTACAACAGATGGAGTATGATCAATGACTGGTGGTATTATTGGAATGATAACTCTGCTAAAAGAATATCTGAGACAATGTGAAATAGAGTTACTTCAATATCACTGCATCATACACCAACAAAATTTGTGTGCTAAAGAATTAGGTTATGAACAGCTAATGAAGCATGTTTGTGGAACAATCAAATTTATTCGTGGTAGTGCATTACGCCTCAGAGAATTTAAAGAATATTTGGCTGAATTTGAGGACATTCCTAGTGATGTTGTGTACTACACAGAAGTATAGTGGTTCAGTTGTGGAAAAACACTTAAGCATTTTATTGAATTATTTGATAAAATTATTACATTTCTGGAAGGGAAACCAGGCACTTGGAAGAAGCCAGTTTTCAGTGTGATTTAGCATTTTTAACTGATATTAGAAGTCATTTAAATGAATTGAACACCAAACTACAAGAAAAGAACCAATTTATCTTTCAGTTGGTAAACAATGTAAATGTTTTTAAAAGAAAGTTGTTATTTCAACAACAGTTACGGGGAAAAAATTTGCTCATTTCCCATATTGCAAAAAAAAATGAAAGAAAAATTGACAAAGATGAAATTGGATTACGAAGATCAGTTAAAAATTTTAATCAATTCTTCCCATGATACATTTTTAGATTTTGAAAAATGTCATTGTCAAATTGAATTATTTTCAAATTCATTTACGGTGGATGCCGATTTGACACCTGAAAATGCTCAATTAGAGCTCATTGACTTACAGAGCTCAGGTTTTCATAAAAATGAATTCAAAGAAAAGTCATTGATTGAATTTTATAGGGATATGCTTGATGAATTTTCCTATTTAAAATGCAAAGCATCTATGTATGTAATTATGCTTGGAAGCACCTAGATATGTGAACAATCTTTTTCTATGATGACTGTCAACAAATCAGAGACTAGAAATAGATTAACTGATGAAAACCTTTCAGCCGTTTTACATATTGCTACTGCAACTTTAGAACCAAACATAACAAAAATAGCTTCAAAAATACAATCCAAACCATCACATTAATTGTCTCGTTTGTGAAATAATTATGTATGCATGTTTGGCTTATTAAAATTAATTTATAAATGTATGTATATTCAGAATTGAGTATGTTTTCATCAAAGTGGTATAATGACTTTTTATATTAGATTAGAAAAAAAATGTGTTTATAAATGCAACGCTACATTGGCCCCAGGTAAGGTACTTTATTTTTTTTATTTATTTATTTAATTTTTTTTTTTTGGGGGGGGGGGGGCGCGGGTTGAAAAAGATTGTGCATCCCTGATCTGGGGTATCAGAGCAGGGTTAGTGATCTTAGCTTGTAGCAGGCAGAGCATCCCAGTTTATGCAATTAACAGTAAATAAAATGTATGGTCTACTAAAGTTCCAAATGACTTTATTTTAGGTTTTTTTGTTATAATTTATTGTTACTGTCCGTGATTCACAAAGTAGACACTTAGTGTATGTTAACTAGAAATGAATTCACACTAATTGATCCTTGTATTATATTCCTTTAAATCATATGGATTGGTGAACAATAAACAGGAATTCAGCTTCCTGCTGCAGTGTACTCCTGGATTAACATATATTATCCAAGTATGCAAAGACAGAAGAGAAATATAAGCACCGTGTGTGCTTTTACAAAAACATAAGAGAAACTGAAGTCAGTTCGCTCACAGTAAAATATTGTCCTTGAAGTAATCAACAAAAATGATTTCGCAATCATGTGCAATCAACTACTTATGAATTGTTTTATATCGTTAATGTCACTTTTAAATTATTGAACATTTTGTTGTTTATAAATATTATGGTTTTAAATAAACAGTTCATGTCATTAATGTCCCTTCTGAAATATGGAGTCATTTAATGTTTATAAATATTAATGTTTTAGAATAAATACTTTAAGCACGCAAACACACTCCCACCCTATCAGGCTTTAGTCCTGATATATAGGGAGGAGGGCAACTTTGTGGACTGGTCGTCTCAAAAAAGATCTTCTACACTTTAAAGTTACCACACGGACATGTCCGTCTTTTCCTGGATGCACTTCTGTTACCCGTCCCAATGGCCAAGAGTCTGGCGGCTGGACATCATCAAGGAGTAGCACAACTTGTCCAGGTTGAAGATTATGTTGCTCGACTCTCCACTTGCCTCTCTTTTGGAGCGAGTACAAGTATTCCTTCTTAAATCGCTGGGAGAATCCTCTTTTTAAATTTTGCAGCAGCTCCCAGTGATTTCTAGGGTTGCACGTAATGGATGAGGTCTCCTCCGGTATAGAGAAGATTACATCACCTGTAAGAAAATGTGAGGGTGTGAGAACATTTATGCAGTCACTATCATTGTCATTTAAATGTATAAGAGGTCGGGAATTCAATAATGCTTCGATTTGGCTAAGTAGGGTGGAAAGATCTTCGAACGTTAGGAGTGTCTCTCCTATTACTCTTTTGAGATGGTATTTGGCGGATTTTATAGCAGCTTCCCAAATTCCGCCAAAGTGAGGGGAAGAAGGAGGGATAAAATGCCATTCAATGGATTTTTCAGTTAAATATTGAGACATGATTTCATTTTTAGGAAATGACAACCATGCCCTCTGTATTTGGTCTATTTTTCTTGATGCACCGACAAAGTTCTTCCCGTTGTCACTATAAAGGTGACGTGGGGTACCTCTTCTTGCACTAAAACGTCGAAGAGCTGCTATAAATGCTTCAGCTGTTAGGTCACTTACAGCTTCTGTATGGACCGCTTTAGTAGCAAGACAAATAAATAAGGCAATGTAACCCTTAGTTGTTTTTGCACCCCTACCCTTGCTAAATTTAATGGATATGGGGCCCGCGTAATCAATTCCGCTGGCGAAAAAGGGGCGTTCAAGATTTACTCGAGATTTAGGTAAATTCCCCATTAATTGAGGAGTTGTAATAGTTTTCTTATATCTGAAACATTTTAAACATCTATTAATGCATTTGTTGATGAGCTTTTTTCCACCAACTATCCAAAAAGATTGTTTTATGATGTGCGATAGTAGAGAAGGTCGAGCATGTAAAGTGGCAATATGCTGTTGTATTATCAATAGTTCACTCATTTTATGTTGTGATGGAAGTATTACCGGATGCTTGTGATTAAATGCTAACTGTGAATTTTGCAGGAGTCCTCCCACCCTTAAGATACCCTTAGCATCAATAAACGGATATAAGGAGTGTAATTTGCTTTTCTTAGCTAGAGTTTTTTGTTCTTTGATACTTTTTAACTCTTCTTGAAAGTAAGAATTTTGAATCCAAAGAACGATCATTTCTTCAGCAGATTTTGTTTCGTTAAATGTAAGTACTGTTGAAGGGATTTGACATTCATTAGCATTTTTACATTTTTTAATGAATCTTAGGCAATATGCCAGAATGCGGATAATATTTGAAAGTGAAGAGTGCTTTTGAAACAAATTATCTAGTACATCATTTGAAGGATGCGTGTGAAATGAAAAAATGGGATCCGACCTTTGCTCGGATTTGATTTGTTCATCGAATTCATCAACATTTAAGTCGTCTTTCGGCCAATTAGATGGGTCTAGAAGTAGCCAGCTTGGCCCTTTCCACCATAGCTCGTATTCTGGCAAACACTTTGGGTCAATACCGCGAGAAGCGATATCTGCGGGATTTTCTTTTGAGGGAACGTGTCCCCAGAGCTTAGTAGGTAAAACTTCTGTTATTTGAGAGGTTCTGTTCGCAACAAATGTTTTCCACTTGTGGGGGTGTGCGGATAACCATGAAAGGACTACTTTAGAATCAGTCCATGCAAAAATATCGAGCTTGTAATTCTTTAGTGTGTCCATAACTGTGCGGAATAATTTAGATAATAAGTGAGCACCACAAAGTTCTAATTTAGGGATAGAAATTTGCTTGATTGGTGCAACTTTTGTTTTAGAAACCAAAAGAAAAGCATTGGTTTTTCCATTGCAAGTTTGTCGGCAATAAATTGCGGCAGCATAAGCTAGTGTTGACGCATCGGAGAATCCGTGTAATTCAAAGGCCTTCTCGGATGAAAGCGTAACACATCTTGGTATCGAAAATTGATTGATTTCATTGAATGAATTTTGAAATTTGAGTAATTCCTCGGTTAGATGTTCTGGAATAATAGTGTCCCAGTCCTCTTTTGTCAACCACAGTTTTTGATAAAATATTTTTAAAGTTACAGTACATGGTGAAATTAGACCCAGTGGGTCAAAGATTCTAGCAGATTCTGCTAAAATTTGCCTCTTTGTAAGAGGTGGAGTGAGATTTAGTGAAACCTTGAAAATAAAAGTATCTGAAGAAGAGTTCCAGCTTAATCCTAGAACTTTAGAGCTTCCGTTATCACTAGGAATTATTTCAAAATTCGATTCGGTATTGGAATCATCTTTAAACTCTCTAAGAAATTCCTTTGAATTTGAATTCCATTTTCTTAAGTGGAAACCATGCGCGTGTAAAACATCGGTAATTTCTTTACAAGTTTCTATTGCCTCGCTAACAGTATTTGAACCTGAAAGTAGATCATCCATATAAAAATCTTTCTCTAATGTTTGAGAAATAACAGCCTTTTTTGTATAATCATCAGCAATTTGTTTGAGACATTTAGTGGCTAGATAAGACGCTGAAGCTAGCCCATAAGTAACCGTTTTTAATTTGAAATCTTTTATTTCCTCATTAGAATTAAACCTCCAAACTATTTTCTGATAATTTTGATCTTCTTCAGAAACTAAAATCTGGCGGTACATCTTTCCTATGTCAGCGCAAAAAACAATTTCCGGAAATCGAAAAGTAAGTAAAATTTCAAATATGTCCCGTTGTAATTTAGGACCTACTCCCAAAATTGAATTCAAGGAGTTACCTTTTGAAGTATTACATGATGCATCAAACACAACTCTCAACTTGGTAGCAGTACTAGAAGGTTTAATAACCGCATGATGAGGAAGAAAATATTGTTCATTTTCAGAATCGTTAATGTCATTTTGTGTTATTAATTCCATATGGCCTAACTGTATATATTCGCGCATAAAAACCTTGTATTGCTTTTCGAATTCTGGGTTTTCTTTAAATTTCCTTTCCATCGCCAACAATCGAGAAATTGCGGCAGGTCTGGAATTAACTAATTCTGTCTTAGGTTTAACCCTTTCCGGCACACTGTGCCCGGTCTGGGATACGTAATTTTAATTCGAAACTTGCAAACGTCACCAATAATATTTTAGTAAAATTTTGCTTTTACAATAAAAGCTTGAATTAGGGATTTCAAAACATAAAAAAAAAAAAAAAATTCGTTTGTGAATTCTGGTGTCAGTCGATAATTTCTCATTTACTAATAGATTTTACCCGTGCCGGAAAGGGTTAACAAAAGGTAATTTTACCACAAAACGACCCTCGGAATTGATTGAGTAAGTTTTCTGAAAATGTGATTCAACAAATTGTTCTTCTGGAGACAGAATTTGAGCATTATTATTGAAAACTTCTTCCATTTCCCAAAATCGTTTTAATTCATTATCAATATTAAGTTCATAAATATGCAAATTATGCATTGAATTAGGAGTTGTGTTAAGATGTGACATTTTTCCCGACATGAGAAAGCCAAAGATGGAATTTTGCGCAATTAAACTGCTCTGTGAACATGTTATTTGACCAGGAAGCAAAATAGAAAAAAAGTAATCTGATCCTAAAATAACATCGATTTTATTTGGAGTCCCAAAATGTGGATCTGCCAAGTTTACATTTTTTAAGTGTGAATAATGCTCTTCACTTATTTTCTCAGAAAGTAATGGAGCTGTTAATTCGTCTAAAATAAAAGCTTTCACTGACAACTTACTGTCAGCATTATGAATTGATATAAGATCAATCATTACGTAACCCTTTGTTACTGCGATCTTTGAATTAGAGAGACCTTTCACGGGAAATCTGGCATTTTTCCTTTTGATTCCTAACACTTTCATGCATGACTCTGACATGAACGTAGATTCTGAGCCTCTGTCACACATAATTCTTAACGTGTGCTTTTGACCCATGCAATCATAAATATATACCGTAGCAGTGGGCAAAAGTGCGAAAGATGTTTGAACAGAATTTATTAAAGGAGAAACTTCTTTTTTATTATCATCAGGAATCGAAAGGTCCTCTGAATCAGATTTGCTTTTCCGACTCTGTTTTTCATTTGAACGTGAAGTTGACATCGCATAATTTTGTAGTTTATTCTCGCATAACAGCGTATGGTGTTTAAGCTGGCAATGATGACAGCTAAATGTAGAATTACATTGATATGTGTAGTGTTTGTCAGACTAACAATTGCTACATAATTTGTTTTTTCTCACAAATTGTTTTCTGTCTCTTACCTTTAATTCCTTAAATTTAATACATTTGTACAGTAAGCGATTAGCTTTACAAAATAAACATTTGATAACGCTACTGGCGGGAGCTTTGTGAAAATTAAATTGCTTCTCTTTTTTATGTAACCCTGTATAATCATTATTGTACAATTCTAAAGATAAGCATCTGTCATTAATGAACTGAATAAATTGATCAAAAGAAGGAAAATCATCCTTTGATGAATATTGAGCCCATTCTTCACGTGTTTTATTATCAACTTTTTGAAGTAGAATATGAATTAACCAAATGTCTCTCTCTGATGCTTTAACATCGATTGATTTGAGAGCACGAATTACCTCGTCAGAGATATCTGATATATTGCGTAAGTTAAGTGCATTAGCATGAATAATGGGAGGTATATCCATAAATGTTTTGATAAGAGCAGCGACAATTTGCTTTTTTTTGTCGTATCTTGACAATAATTTTTCCCATGCTTCTGCATAACTGGTTTCGGAAATGGGAATATGTTTTGTAATTGAAGATGGCTCTTCACCGAGCAAACCTCTTAAGTATTGAAATTTTTGAATATTTGTTATACTGGCATTATTATGCACTAACGATAAATATAAATCTTTAAGCGGCATCCAGTTTTTGAAATTACCATCAAATTGCTCAATATTCAATCTGGGTAATTTAAAATTATTAGTTAACTATAGGTAATTGTTCATTAACAACTTAAGAATGTGCATTCATACTATTTATAGAAAATTTTTCAAGTTCTGATTGCAGTTTGGCTTTGGTTTCATAATATTTTGTTTCAAATTCCTCCATTTCCGAGGATTCTTCTGGTAATTGTGCATCATATTTATCAAAATCGAAATAAGCTGTTTCTAGCTTTTCCAATTTATTCAATAAATCATTCTTTTGAAAAACTTGATCTGCGTCAATAAAGTTCGTGATACGTGTTAATGCAAATTTAGCTCTGCCACGTAAATTTATTGCTGCCTTTTCTAAATCTTCTTGACTCATTATTAAAATAATGAGGGAACCAAGTTAAAAACAAAGCCAAACTGATAATAAACCAAAATATACTTATCTGAAACAGCTGGGATGAAGGGTACTCCTTTATGGCGACTTTGAAACATTGTAATCCACAAAAAGCGATGTGCACAGGTACTCCTTATATCTCGAACAGCTGGGATGAAGGGTACTCCTTTATGGCGACTTTGAAACGTTGTAATCCACAAAAAGCGATGTGCGCAGGTACTCTTTTTATCTGGCCGATGCCTCCAAAATGTTACTGTCCGCGATTCACGAAGTAGACACTTAGTGTATGTTCTAGAAATGAATTCACACTAATTGATCCTTGTATTATATTCCTTTAAATCATATGGATTAGTGAACAATAAACAGGAATTCAGCTTCCTGCTGCGGTGTACTCCTGGATTAACATATATTATCCATGTATGCGAAGACAGAAGAGAAATATAAGCACCGTGTGTGCTTTTACAAAAACATAAGAGAAACTGAAGTCAGTTCGCTCACAGTAAAATATTGTCCTTGAAGTAATCAACAAAAATGATTTCGCAATCATGTGCAATCAACTACTTATGAATTGTTTTATATCGTTAATGTCACTTTTGAATTATTGAACACTTTATTGTTTATAAATATTATGGTTTTAAATAAACAGTTCATGTCATTAATGTCCCTTCTGAAATATGGAGTCATTTAATGTTTATAAATATTAATGTTTTAGAATAAATACTTTAAGCACGCAAACATTTATGTATTTTTATCTTTACTTTTCATTAAATATATAAACATGCAACTATTTGGAGTTAAAATTGTATTTATATAACTAAACTGCATTATATAAACAGATTATAACGGTTCAAAAATAATCGATGAAAGTTTTCGTTTCGAAAAATGAGTTTGTGTGAGATTTAATCTCACAAACAGGAATATCAGGTTCAGCATGCTGCCGAGAATGCTACGGTGCTGCTTGCCGAAGAAGGAAATTTATCCAATTATAAACTGCGATGTAAACTTTCCTTCATATTTTCCCAAGACCCCTTGTAAATTGCGCTTTATGGTTGTCATACATTTATATAGTAACTGTACTCTTATCTATACATAAAAATTCATCATAATCGGTGGTTCCAGCCTCGGGGCCCTCCTCTTATAAGCCTGCAGGTACATGCTTGTTTCATCCCAGTCAACTGAATTCTTGGAAAAGGTGTTGTATGCTTTTTGTATAGGACCCTTTTGCGGTTTCTTCATAATAGAATGAGGGGGAAGATAAGGAACTCAATCCTATTTAATAGAAAAGTTCCTGTTTTGCCGGTCACCAGTCCCCTTGCCGAAAAAGTCATTAAAGATAAAAAACACCGTATCGCTACAACAAACAAACCGACAATTCGTAGATTCTTGTGTCTATACCGTGTGACTATCTGCTTCATTTCAAATAGATGTTCTATCAATCAATCTGTGTACAGTGTCAGCAGAATGCCGTTGTCTTCTGCGTTATAGACTTCACTCTGTAAACTCGTTTTTGCAAAGAAAAAACAAAAGCAAAAAAGTTGTTAGAGATTAGTGAAAAGTTAGCGATGTTTTTATTTCAAGATGAATTTTCCTCTGATACCTGAATGAAATATCGCATCATGACACTCTTTTACACTAACAAAATGATCGCAACATCATTAAAATATTACTCTATCAAAATATCATAATCATAAGAAAGTCAAAGGTGCGTTTATAATTATGTAAATACATAGCACCTACCGTCGTCGTTCCGTCCGTCCGTCCGTCCGTCTGTCCGTCGGCATACAACAGAGCAAAAACTACCCAACCGAACGTTTAAAATTTAAAATATATAATTGTTGCATAATTTTGTCAAGTCATTTCTAATTTTATGAAAATCGGATGCATAATTTAATTACAGGGACAATCAAAAGTATTTCGTTACATTACGGCCAATGGGAAAAAGTAGTTTCAAATGCAATTTAATGATTTTACACTTTTTCGAACGTGATAAAATTGATATGCATCTATGAAGTGTGTACTACAATATTACATTCTGTAAAGTCTGATGTATAAAGAATATTTATTATTCATTTACAGAGCCACACAAAAGCATTTCATTACATAATGGTATAAAGGGAAACATTGTTTGGATCGCGTTTTAATTATATCAAACTACTTCATATTTTAGAAAATTCCAGGTTTAGAAAATTCCATGCATTAGTTCTTGAGATAGAGCCTATTGCGATAATCATGAATAATGCAGCATGGCAACGACACCTGATGAGCGATTTGCACCAAAACGTAATCAGCACTACGTTATATCAAGTACTAATTAAATATAAAGTTTTATGAAAATCCATGCGCTAGTTCTTGAGGTATGGCTACTGTGAAAATTATAAATAATCCAGCATAGCAACGCCACTTTTTGAGCGATATACACTAAAACCTAACCAGATCTAGTTTATATCAATGTTTTACAGAGACTAAAGGTTTGTAAAAATTCCACCATGCATTAGTACTTGAAATAGAGCGCCCACAAGATTTTTGTCACATACAGACAGACTCACAGACAGACATTTTGTAAAAATATGTTTTTCGGGTTTTCCGACTTCTAAAACGTGTAAATCTGTCGGAAACCGGATTTCGAATAATTTCACAAATCCAATACTTTCTTCTTGTAAAGATAGAAGAAAATAATAAAAATAATGATTAGTTACCACTTTCAGAGATTAAGATAAATTCTGAAGGATTATTTTTAACATTCTGTATTCATCTTTATCATGAGAGAGATGTTAACGTTTGATTTCAATGTCTGCACATTGTAATTTATTCAATGCAGTTTTGGAATTTATCCAGGTCGCATTTAAGGCTACGAGATTGAGGGAATAATATTTCACGAGTGCTGAAAAGAATACGAGACAGGACGTGATTTTAAAATGACAAATGAAATGGCATTTTAAGAGGGAGATATAAATCAGAGACATATTTTACAGTTCCATTTAATCATGTTCAATGTCTTTTTCTCATTCCCTTTCTGGTATAGCCTACGAAATGTATTTAGACATTTACTTTACACTATTATATAATCAATAAAGTTAAAGCAGTTTTAAGAAGTTTCGTAAAATTTCACATTTTATAATTAATCATTACATTAGTCTCTCGATATACAGTGTATAATTTGAAATACGAAAAAAGCGTAATATACCCGAATATATGCGATATTGCAGGAGATTTGAAAATTTATAAAGATGATATTCAAAAAGTAAAAATTTATATACATCTTTAAAACGTTATAATTCGCATATTATAATTTCCTTAATAAAGTTATTGATAACTTTATGTATATTCTATTCGACTTTTGTGCGTTATTTAAAAAAGTCGATTAAAATAGAAATAATTTTTTGTGAAAAAGATAAAGAGAGCGATATATCCGAATAAGCGAATTAGGTCTTACTAATTTACATTGCATAATTGACGGTAGTATAAAAAATTTTAGAACTTTTGTTTGATACAGCATAAACGTTTATGATCATAGGTATGTAATTTTATAATTACTCACCATTTCAAAAGTCTTAATCTTATTTTCAGAAGCCATATTGAGGAAAACCAATAAAGAATCCTTATATATATAAAAAAGTAATGATTTGGAAATAGACCAAAGAAAATCTACGTAGATACCGCAGGGGGCGGGGGCGGTTCTATCGCCAAATGTGGCGACAAAAATTAGTTGCCTAAAGGACGCCAACTTGGCGATATCTGTAATATTTCGTCAAATTCCCATAGACATCCAGTGAAAACCAATAGATTTGCTTGATTGCAGAAAATAAGCAAATTGAGACATTTTATCGCAACAAAAACTAATACTAGCTTACCAATTAATATTAGCTTAATAAGATTATCTACATTATTTTTGAGTGCAAATAGTAACTATTTACAAAATCCGTAATAATATATTTATATGAAATATATTTATGCTAATTTCTCAGACAAATAAATTCATATGCAAAACATTATAGAATTTTGCTTGAATTAACTAGAATTGTTGGATAAGAATTTATTTTAAATTTTATAACACGCATTTCCCAACTTGCTGATCCCATGACATTTCCATTTATATTTCCTGATGGTGATCTAGGATGAACATACAATGTGTGTCAAAAAAGGTAAGAAAATTGCACCTTTACAGTGCTTTGGATATCGTTTATCATTGCGAAAAATTTGTTTTAACCCTTTACTTAACTCTGTTTACTTAATTCAGTTTACATTAGCTTATTTTAAAATTTTAACCCCCCTTTTTTTAAATCAAAGACGAAAACAGGCCCTGTATCTCTTAACAGCGGCTGATTTGGCCTGAAAAATCTAAATCTCCAATCAAACAAAAATTAATGGAAACCCGTTTACAGAGAGATCACAACTTTTCTTTTAAAGTACTATTCAATCTTTTTAAAGCCGATGAAATTAGCGTGCTTTTAGAATCTGGGGTTTAGGAATGGTTGTAGGCGTGCGTATTTCATAGGGTTCAGGGCTCCCTAGTAATGAAAAAAAAACAATAAGTTAATTGGTTTACGGAAATGTTTCTGAAATAAAGTAATGAATTTGCTATCCATAAATTTAGGGAGAGACGTTCTTTACATTTGGGTTTTACAAATTTCTAACTCTATTTCCCTAAAAATTTCTGAAGATTAAAAAATAACGGTTTTCAGAATCGTGGTAGATAGTAGATACAACGATTTTCGCAAGTGCTTCTTCTATATCAGAAAATAGTTCTATTTTTTTTTCTGCGCAGAAAAAATAAAATAAAAATAAAAATAAAAATTAAGGTATAAAACGAAATAATTTAAAGATTACTTTCAATGGTATTGCTATGGCATATTATTGAAAGAGCTTAGGGGAAGACTGAAAATTGCATTAATTATTGATCTTAGCAAACTGTGTTCATTTAACTGTGTTGGAAAATATGTTTTATTTTTTGAAAATGGGCAAAGTAAAAGGTTTAACTGATTTGCCAAGTAAGTTTATATTTTCACAAGTCTAAAAAACTTTTATAATATTTAAGGTAAGAAAATCCCACACCCTATTCCCTATTCCTTAACAAACGGCATCCTGAATATTCTGTTTTAGCCTCAAATATTTACCTAAATAATAATCATACAATTCGTGGAAAAATTGTGGTATGTTCGAATATTCGGTCATAACATACGGTTAGTACTTTGAATTTTCATTTTTTGTCTTGATTCTATCTAGCATAGATATAACTAGGTTGTACTTGCACGGATCGATATCTATCGATGCTCATATTGAGTTTAGCTAAAATGCGGGCTTAAATTCCACTTTATTCTAATTGAATCTAAGATTCGACACCTGGATTGCATACTGATCATTCCATCTGAGAAATATTATTTCCAAAACTTATTTATTTATTTAGTTATTTTTCTGCCTCTGACATTTAAAATGAAAAGTTATCATTCATAATTAAAACACCACTATTTTAGAAACCTGCACGTGACAAAATTACAATGCCCGGCCCAGTCCCGACTTATGCAAAAATCAACAAAATTAGGCTCAGCCCGGCTCAATTTCTACAATAAAAATCCGATTTTTTTTGAACGTACGAAGAACAATGTGTATTTATACGAAAATTTTATTGAATACCAGACTGTATGTCGAAAAACCATATAATACAGAATAGCAATATTAATTATCACTTATGCTCCTGTTCACTATCTAACTCAACTCTCGGTTTAGTATGGATAGCTTATCATCGAAAGCTCAAATGATATTCAATATTAACCTGATTGCGGACTTCTACTGCAATTAGGTCCAAATCTTACGTTAACCCTTTGCGGCGCAGTGGTTTCATAGATAAACCACTTAATTTTAATTCTCAAACGCCACATTTGCACCGGAATTTTGTTTTAAAAAATTACTGTTTATTGAATGCGTGAAGCATAGCGTTTTCTTATTTTGAAATAAAGTAGTTTTCAAATTCCGGTGTCAGTCATTATTTTCAACACTTAAGCAATGAATTAGCCCTGCGCCGCAAAGGGTTAAATGACTTTTGAGCGGTGAACAGCGACTTTTTCACAGTACAGGAAATTGTTGTAGGTGATGAACATGAGCGTTAGACCTAAATTTCACATCAATTAAAGACTCTTTTTAAAAAATAATTGAATTCTGAACAATGAAAAAATATTGTTAAAAATTTCATACTTGAAATATTTCTCTGTAATTTATTAAACTATAGTTCCAATAATACCGCTAGGAAAAGTTTATTGCTACCATTACCGTATTTACTTGTGTATACCGCGCATGCATGTATAACGCGCATCCCGTACTTTACAAGAAAAAATGGCGATTTTTTTAAAATCTCGTATATGACGCGCACCATAAATTTCGCATGCAAGTGAATGAATGACTAAAGGAATTTCAGTAAATAAAGTCGAAACAAACATTACATTAGGCCAGAAAACAAGGCGAAAATACATTTTTAGACTTCGGATAAGGAGTAGATAATGGTGGGAGGGAAAAAGCAGTGACAGCAATGAGAATTGATAATTAGCATTTAATGTTATTAGTTCTCTTGCATAAAAAAGTGCAAGGAGTGAAATAAAGATGCAGTAATACTTCAAATAAGTAAGATTTTCCGAGTGATTATGTCTTCTTTGATTACATTTCTTGATTATATTGTGTGCCTAGATTATATTTCTTGATTATACTGAGTGATTTCTTCCAGCAATTAAAAAATATTCCGTGTATAACGCGCACCTAGGAGTTATGCCCTAGTTTTTTGGATAAAAAGTGCGCGTTATATACGAATAAATACGGTATTTTATAAATAAGCACGGAGCAGGAATTCTGCTTTTTCATAATTTAGTATCATCCCCGACGAGGAAAAAATATTATCATTATTATTACAAGGTGGAATCCGTCGAATTTCGGCGAAAGTGAATGTCTTACAAAAAACTGTTTCATTAGTGTATAATACTTTTTCTGTTTCTGATGACAGTCGCGTATAAATAATTTTTTTATTTGAACAAAATATTATTCTTTGATCATTTGGCAACAATTTAAAATAATAATCTTTTCTAAAATATGCGAAAAATTTCTCTCAAAATGCTGAAAATTTGAATATAAAATGGAAACAAATCTTCAGATATTGAGTTAAGTTAAAAAAAAAAATAATAAATGCAGCCTGTGTGGGGAATCATGTTTTAACGCCAAAAGGGCGATGAATCCTGATCTTAGTTACGCGTGGCAACCCCCCTCCTGGGCTCAAGATATTTTTTTGTTTATGTTTTTCAGAGAGAGAAAAGAATTAATACGAGATGTGATGACAAGTGTAGATAGAAGTAATATTCTAAAATGTATCGAATTTCATGTAAATAGTGTAAATATGTGTATATAAGATGTATAATATTTTCTTCCAATTAAAAAGAAGTAAGAAGATGCCCGTTTTGAAATTATTGAATATGAATCGCCTAAATTAATTTTGTGTTCGAAAGCCACTGAACCAGCCGACGCGACAATGGTGCATCGGCCGGGAAATAATAGAATGAGAATACGATTATGACGATTGCATATGTTAAACGGGTAAGTTATTTCTTTGATTTTATGAATGATTTGGAAGAAACAGTACTATACAAAATGAATACCGGTGAAAATTTGAAAAGAAATATTACTAAACGCGGATCAATTAGATCCACAATAACAAAATTGATAAAAAAAATTGATAACGAAATTTTGAAAGAAAGTGATTTGAAACCGGAAATTGTGGAGGATTTTTTAGCAACATTGCTGGAACAAAGGATTTCTCTAGAAAACTTAGATGATTTAATTCAATCTGAAGTCGAAACTTCTAATCTAGAAACCGAAATTGAAATTTGTTTAGAATATAAAGAGTCTATTATTACGTGTAAATCGAGAGCAAATAGATTTTTGCATAATTTAAAGAAAACTTCTGATATTACAAATGAACCAAAAGTAATTACGCCCCCCATATCAGATACTCAGTTAAAGTGTAACACTACATTGCCGCGAATTTCTTTAAACAAATTCACCGGCGACATTTGCGAATTCCAAGAATTTTGGCCGCAATTTAAAGTCGCTGTTCACGAAAATGAAGCCCTTCAAGAGATAGAAAAAATTACTTATTTGGAATCTTTGATTTCGGGATCAGCAGCTGCTGCTATTAACGGGCTTCCATTAACTGGTGAAAATTACGCAACGGCAATAAATATATTAAAGGATCGTTTTGGAAAAAGAGAGATTTTAATATCTGAGCACTCAAATAAATTATTAAATTTAGAAGCAGTGCGAAGATCAAACGATATATATTCGTTGAGAAAATTGTATGATGAAATAGCGATACAAATAAGAAGTTTAGAATCATTGGATGTGAAATCAGACCAATATGGTTGTTTATTGTTACCTATTATTTATAAATGTATACCTAATGACCTTTTATTGCAATTTCATAGAGAACAGTGCGAGAAAAGAGATGTTTGCGTAAATGATTTATTATTGTTCCTTAAGCGCGAAATCGAAGCGCGGGAAAAGGTTGTGAATGTTACATCTGTCAGTTTTGAGATTAAATCTCATGAAAATAAATTTAAACAAAATCCTTTTAAACATTTTCTTCAAGGAAAAAATAAAAATCCTTCAGCATTTACATTAAATACAATTACAGAAAATCTTTGCCATTTTTGTTCTCAGAAACATGAAGCAAATTTGTGTAACTTAAATTTTGAAGAAATAAAGCAATCTTTATCGAAACAAGCGAAATGCTTTCGATGCTACAAACGATTTCATAAGAGTAAGTTTTGTAAAAATTCTAATATTCGTTGCACTCTTTGTAATTCAAAAGCTCATCAAAATTCTCTTTGTAATAAAAAAGTAAAAGAAAGGTCATCAAAGAAAAATAAAATTGACCTTGTTTCAACTGAAGGGGATGAAATAGGGGGAGAGCAAAATACGCAGTATGAAAAAATAACTGTTTCTTCACTTTGTTGTAAGCCAGATGAATATGTTTATTTTCAAACTTTAAAGGGAACAATGATTGGGAAAGATAAAAATATTAATGTTCGTATCTTGCTAGACAGTGCGTCGCAACGTACGTTTGTCGGAAAGAATTTGTCAAAGCATTTAAATTTAGAGATGACAGGACAGGAATCATTAAAAATCCATACCTTTGCTGGTACGAAACCTATTGTTAATAATCATAACAGAGTTAAAATTTTTTTAAAGGATAAATTTTCTGACAATGTAATTTCTCTGGAAGCATTAGAAACAGAGAAAATTTGTTCAGATATAATACGTGCTCCAAGTTCAGAGTTAAATGAAAAAATAAAAGAAATGGGTATACAGTTGTCAGATGTTTCAAATGAATTAAGTGATGGGGAGAATAAAATAGATTTGTTGATTGGTAGCGACTACTATTGGTCAATTATGACAGGAAAATATAAACGTATTTCACCAACTCTTGTTTTGAATGAAACTAAACTAGGTTGGACACTTCATGGGAAGTTCTCAGATGAAATTAATGAAAATAATTTAGTGGGTGCAATGTATATATCTATTTGGGATAATAATGAAGATGATAAAATGTCAATTCAACTTGAAAAATTTTGGACTATAGAAGGGTTAGGGATTCAGGAAGATAATACAAATAAAGATTTATGTGATAATCAAATATTAGAACAATTTGAAAATTCTATTCAATTTAATAATAAAAGATATGAAGTTAAATTACCTATGAAATATGACAATGTTGATCTTCCGAATAATTATGATGTTGCCAAAAAGAGATTTGATTGTCTAATTAAACGATTTGTAAATAATCCTGCATTATTTAAGGAATATAAAGAAATTATTGATGAATATAAGGTTTTAGGAATAGTAGAAATTGTTGAACCGCAAGAAATAAATTCACCGAATGGTAATTTGACCTATTATTTACCCCACCACCCTGTAATTCGAAGGGACAAACAAACAACCAAATTACGCATTTTTTTTGATGCCTCATCTCATGCTCCTTCTGAACCTTCTCTAAATGATGTACTCTTCCCAGGTCCCAATTTGAACTCGGATTTATTTGATTTAATTTTGCAATTTCGAAGCAATAAAATTGCCGTAGTGGCAGACATTGAAAAAGCTTTCTTACAGATAAGTCTTGCTGAAAGTGATAGAGATATGACGCGTTTCCTGTGGATCGAAGTACTCCCTCAAGATAAAAATTCCCGAGTTAACTTTATAATTATGAAAATGTGCCGTGTATTATTTGGCGTCACCTCGAGTTCATTTCTTTTAGGAGCTGTAATTAAGCATCATTTGAAGAGGTATGCAACTTTATATCCGGAAACTTGCTCTAAAATTGACTCTTTCATGTACGTGGACGATTTATTGTTAGGAGCACATACGGTTAATGAAGCTTTAAAAATTTCAAAGGAATCTTTAGCTATTTTTCAACAAGCAAATATGTTTTTACGTAAATGGCAAAGTAATTCTACCATTTTAAAGGAACATTTAAAATCTTTAGATATGAATGTTTGCGCTGATACATCAACTGACACAACCCCATTTAAAATTTTAGGGTTAATATGGGACACTGAAGAAGACATTTTTAGATTAGATAATCAAAGTCTGTTAGCATTTGTTCATTGTCAAGATAAGACCAAAAGAACCATAATTCGAGCAGCTGGAAGAATTTTTGACCCTGTTGGGTTTTTATCACCATTTACGATTTTAATTAAAATGATTTTTCAATCATTATGGGAACATGGTATCGATTGGGATCAGAATTTGCCAGAACATTTAGAGAAAAAACGGGATAACTGGTGTGCACAGATTCCATATCTTAGTAAAATAAAAATTCCAAGATATTATTTTCAGGAAATAGACAGTTATGACAATGTAGAAATTCACTGTTTTAGTGATGCAAGTATTAAGGCCTATGGAAGTGTTATATATCTGAGATATAACAACAATAATAGTATAAAAACAAGTTTTGTTACATCAAAAGGCAGACTAGCTCCCATAAAGAAGTTAACCTTGCCTCGCCTCGAAGTGATGGGTGCTCTGATTGGAGCTAGACTTGGAAGGCGGGTAATGTCTGTTCTCAAGATAAGTGAAGACAAAGTACATTATTGGAGCGATTCAAATATCGTGCTTCACTGGATCAAGAGTTCATCTAGTACTTGGAAGCCATTTGTAAGCAACCGAACATCAGAAATACAAAGTTTAACAGATCCAAAGAACTGGCGACATTGTCCCGGTAGCTCAAATCCTGCTGATCGACTCACAAGAGGACTCTCATTTTTCGACCTCGAAAAGGATGATCTGTGGTGGTCAGGGCCTCCATGGTTAGTTAAAGATTCAAAATTATGGCCCAAAGAAGACAGAGAAATAGATGAAGATATGAAACAACTAGAAGCTAAAAGAAATGTGATTTTCCAAAATGTTTGTTCATTAGAACATCAGAAGCCACTTATAGAAATTGAGCGTTTCAGTTCCTTCTTGAAGGCAGTTAGAACATTGGCAAGAGTTAGAAGATTTATTTTCAATTTAAGAAATTCAATCAAACGTAAAGATACATTATCTGCTGAAGAATTGAAAGAAGCTGAAGAATTATTAATCAAAGAAGTACAAATGAAGAATTATAAGGAAGAAATTGAGTCATTAGAAAAAGGAAATTCTGTTAAGAAAACATCACGAATTTATTCCCTGTGTCCATATTTGGATGAAAATAAAATTTTACGAATAAAAACCAGACTTAATGAAGGTTCCTTTGATTCGAATGACACCAACCCAATCATATTGCTGAAGAATGAAAAATTAACAGAATTGCTAATAATGCAAGAACACAGAAATTTGCTGCATAGTGGAGTTTCTTTAACGCTTGCACAAATCCGGAAGAAATTTTGGATTCCACAAGGAAGACAATCTATCAGAAAGAATCTAAGAAAATGTCTAATTTGTAGAAGATACAATGCAAGGGCAGCTGACCAGCTAACAGGGCAACTTCTGAAAGAAAGGATCTCAAAATCCCCTGCGTTTACCGTTATAGGATTGGATTTTGCCGGCCCAATAATCATTAAAACAGATAGTAAAGAGACGTCAAAATCCTACATTGTACTGTTCACCTGCGCCGCAACAAGAGCAATACATTTGGAAGCAGTCAGGGATATGACTACAAGGTCCTTTATGATGAGTTTTCGTAGACTTTAAAACTGTAAACTAACTGTAACCGGAAACTGTAAAATATTTTTTTCTGATAATGCATTAAGTTTTAAAGCTGCCGACAAAGAACTACAACAATTTGAAAAAATCATTAAAGATCAAGAACTTCAAGACTTCATATCAAACAAAGGCATTATATGGAAATTTATCATCGAGCGTGCCCCATGGTGGGGAGGATTTTACGAGAGACTCGTAAAAAGTGTAAAAGAACCCCTAATAAAAATTTTGGGAAGAGCTCTCATCACATTTGAAGAATTGGCTACAATTTTGACAAAAATAGAAGCCGTAATAAACATGAGACCTCTTACGTATACAACAAGTGATTTCGGCGAGCCAGAGCCACTTACACCGGCTCACTTTCTTCAACTCGGAAGAGAAAATATTAGTTTTCCACTACATTTTGCCGAATTAGAGAATAAAAGCTCTATCCGAGAGACATTATTAAGAAGAAAAAGATATCAAACCACCTTGTTGAAACAGTTGTGAACTAAATGGAAGGAACAATACTTGCTGAACTTAAGATCGATCTATCAATTTAAAACTCCTGAGAGACACAAAAATCTAAAGATTGGAGATGTTGCCTTAGTGGACGGTAGTGCTAAATCTAAACTGTTGTGGGACTTAGGAGTAGTTAAAGAAGTTATTCTTGGCAGAGATCAGCTTATTCGAGCTTGCATGGGAAAGACTGCGAAAGGCCTGCTAAGAAAACCAGTACAACTGTTGTATCCTTTTGAACTAGATTGTTGAATGTTAATTGATTTCAGTATTTGAAATTTAAATTAATTACTTTTTTTCTACTATTGTTTGAATATATAAATGTGATTTATTTCTTATTATAAATTCATAGTTGAAATATGTTTTTTTAGTGTGTATTTTGCAATTGTTAATTTATCCATTTTGAAAAAAAAAAATGTTTCATTTGTGTATAATTATGCTTTATTTCAAATTGAAAGGATTATTGAGATATTAATAATAGTATTTAATTTGTTTATATTATGTATATATATTTAGTTTAATTTATTCAGGTAAATATCTGGCCAGATACGTTCATTTAGCTACATGTTATTGAAGTGTCATTTTTTATTTATATTATTCATGATATTATTTTATTGTTTAATGCTTTATATGTCAGTATCTGAAGATTGAAATTTTTTTTCTGTTTTATTATTTGAGTTATGATTTAAATTAATGTTTATTGTAAGAATTTAGTTTTATTGATTTATCATTATGTACTCTCATGAGTCCAGGTGGGGAGTGTGTGGGGAATCATGTTTTAACGCCAAAAAGGCGATGAATCCTGATCTTAGTTACGCGTGGCAACCCCCCTCCTGGGCTTAAGATATTTTTTTGTTTATGTTTTTCAGAGAGAGAAAAGAATTAATACGAGATGTGATGACAAGTGTAGATAGAAGTAATATTCTAAAATGTATCGAATTTCATGTAAATAGTGTAAATATGTGTATATAAGATGTATAATATTTTCTTCCAATTAAAAAGAAGTAAGAAGATGCCCGTTTTGAAATTATTGAATATGAATCGCCTAAATTAATTTTGTGTTCGAAAGCCACTGAACCAGCCGACGCGACAGCCTGTACACCGGAAGATTTTATTGTATATTTTTTAGAAAAAATGATTAAATTCCTATGTATAGTTTTTGCTTCTATAAAACTTTTTTAATGCAAAAATTTTAGCGAACTTTTGCATTAAATGTCTCTTAAATTTTTTTTTGAAAATTGCATTCATCGGTATACTTCTCGAACATTTCTTTATAATGCAACCAATTTTCATGTTTTTATGAGCAGTAATTTTCTTAATATTAGCAAAGAAGCACCCTGGGTCATAAAAAAATCATTGTCAGCGGCCTAGAAAATTGCTTGTAGTAAAAAATGTATTTTATATTGGTTAATGTAACGTTCAAACACATTTCATTTCCCCCCAAAAGTCACTATGTTATTCTATAAAGACATTCTAATTTCTTGTAAAATATGTTTTGTTTAAAACATTTGATCAGTATTGGATTTCAATTGCGTTACTTTTAAAAGTGAAACATTTCCGTGTGTGAAGAATTTCAAAATCATTGGAATAGAAAAAAAAGTAAGAAAAATTATGCGTTAAGCCTACATTATGCAACACGTTCCAACATGTCTTAAAAAAATTTTCAGCATCATAGTTTGCCTAGCATCCTCATTACACGCCATTATTTAGTTAACATTTATTTTAAACTAAAACACAGTTAAAACTACAGAAATCTCATTCTCTGAAATTATCATTCACGGCTTCCATGTATCCAATTCTTTACGTGACCCTGCATGTCCTTTTATTTATATTCTACAAACATTTCTTAGTAAACTGAATGCAGTTCAGCGTGGAAATGCATAAATTATTTAAAAACCACCTTTAAGTAATGTACGTTCATATTCAGTAACATTTAAGAGCGCTTTGGTGTAGCCCTGTGTCTATAGCATTCATACACACCATATAATATGCATAGATTTAGTGAAACTCAAAAGTGCATAGCATAATTTAAATGCATTTTATCCATCCATCAGCCATCATCGGATACATATACAGTACTTCGAAAAGAATACTATTTGAAATATTTTGTGTGTCCCTATAAATGCTATGCACTTCATATTATGCATGACTATATCATGTAACTTATATTAATCATCAGCGAGGTATATTAATTTTATTATTCATAAAATAGTTTAATATAATTAGAATGTGTCTCACACAATTCTACCTTTATCATTATATAATGGAATTCTTTTGTGTGGACCTGTAAATGAATAATAGCTATTTTTTCACCACATATTTTACAGAATGCATATTTTAGTGCACTTATTAAATGCATATAAATTTTAATATGTTTGACAGGGTGTAACATCTTTAAAATTCATTTGAGACGATTTTTTCCCATAGGCCGTAATGTAACAGTAAACATTTGACTGTCCCTGTAAATAAACTAGTCGTGCTAGAAACTTTATTTGAAATAGGGTTCGTGCTAGGGTAAATGTCAATAACGTTAAAAAATTTCAGGCCAATCCGAGTATATTTACCGGAATTATTGCGCGGGCAGAAAAATTAAAATCATAAACACTTTTCAACTTCGTTGGAAAGTGTTAAAAAAGGATGTCAAACTTTAAAAATTCTAAAAATCTTTGAGTATAATCCATAAAAAAGTTAAATAAGTGACCTATTTATAAGGTATCTCGTATATCTTTTTATAATAACTTTTAAAAATGCAACATTTTCATCCAAAAGATGGCACTGCACTATTTCTAAAAATGCCCGAATTAACATTTGAAAACGCATTTTGCTGTTTTTAAAAAAGCTTAACAAGTTGAGCCTTCCAATTAGTTTGACGCATTAAGTCCTTTTACAGGCTGAGACAGGAGAGTTCTACTATTGTTGAAATCTTCAGCAATTTTTTAAATTGCTGCACATTAAATTTATGAGGTATCTTATAAATACACTTATTCTATTCTTTATTACACTTAAAAGATTCTTAAATTTTAAAGTTTGGGCATTATTTTTGGATATCATGCTTACACGAATTTTAATAAATTTGAATTTACAACGAAATAATATAATTCTAAAAAAGAAAACCTATTATAGATTCAAATTAATCTGACTTTGAGTTTATAAGTTGTTCATGCATAATATGACCTTTAAATCACATCTTGTCTAAAGATCAAGTGGTAATCTAATTTAATATAATTAGGCAAAGCACCTTAATTTTCATCCCTTGCAAACATTTATCATTTATGAGACACTAGCGGCCTTCGCCCGCTACGCTGGTCGGTTTATCTAAAGAAATCTTGAAGAAGTAGTTAGATAAGGTTCAGACATACATTAAAAAAAAAAAAAAGCAAGTCGATCATTCAAAAAACGTTGGGAAATATCAAATATTTACTGTAATTTTTTAAGAAAAACAAAGTTTCGAAAAAAAAAATTAAATCGAAAAAAAAATTACACTGACATATTAATGCAAGGAAATTTTCCCAGAGAGAAAATTCGCCTTGAATACAATATTTCAAATTCTTTTAATTGCTTATAGGCGTTAATGCCAACATAGTGAAAAAAAATTTCATGCTGGGAATCGAACCCGGGCCATCAGTATGGCGCACTGACGTTCTACCGACTAAACCACATGGAACGACAGCCAGCTTGAAACTTTCTCATACTTAAGTAGACTGGCGAAAACATAACGATAGCGCGTTTTAAAATCGCACAGTGACATCTATTGGATTTTATATGTACTAAAAAACGTTATGTACTAAAAAACGTGAGCAGCGCACCTAATAGTTTCTTTTGTTTCTTTTTGTTACTTTTTTGTCTGTTGTCCGATTTTGATGAAACAAAGCCTATACACTGCCCGGGAGTGTGCATTCTTCATTAGTGAAAACCGCATAAAAATCCATTCAGTAGTTACGAAGATAACCTCGAACAAACAGACAGACAGACAGACAGACAGACAGACAGACAGACAGACAGACAGACAAAAAATTCAAAATTTTTTTTTTTGTGTTTCATTGGTTTTCTTTTATCACCCTGACTCCATTTTTGTCAATTATCTTCAATGTACAGACACACCGGGTCCTACTGTTTTATTATATGTATAGATTTTGAACAGTTCTTTTGCATTGTAAATGTTCGATTCAAATGTAATTTATCTTAGCAAAACTAAATCTAGGAAGTTCCCAAGAAAATTATTCATACGTTAAACGATGACTTGTACATTTGAAAGGAACAATTACTTATCTTGAAATATTTATCTAGTGAATGGGTCTTGCTTGTATCTCCAAAGTAAAATGATCTGGCAATCCATTAAAGACTGTTTTCCTTGTTGTCATTCGATGCAGTGAATACTATTATTTTTACTAAAGATGTGGAAGGCATGTGCATTATATATATAAAATCCCTCCGTGTATAACGATTCCGGGGTCAACCCATTCACGAGAAAAAACACTTATTGTGACCAATGACAAACTCCATTGTGAAAATTTATCTCCGATTTTAAAGGTTATCAATTTTTTGTCCAATGCAAACGTTCCAGACTCATAATGGAGCGTTCTCATTTGTCAGATTTACAGTTTGAGCTGTAAATGACGTCACTACATTTTACTGTGCTTTGAAATCTTTTCCCTATTTCAAACACAATATTCACACTGTTAAAAATTTGACTCATTTGCCGCAGCATCACTCCACCGCTTTTATAGAAAATGATTACTTTGCTGTGTTATGGAGCATTCTCATTGGTCATAAAAGAGACATTCTATAAAAGCTGTGGAGTGACGCTGCAGTAAATGGGTCAAATTTTTAGCAGTACACTGTTAAAAATTTGACCCTTTTGCTGCATCATCACTCCCCAGCTTTTATAGAATACACTGTAAGTAACACACACAAAGTAACCGTTTTCTATAAAAGCGTTAGAGTGATGCTGTAGCAACTGTTAAAAATTTGACCCATTTGCTGCAGCATTACTCCACTGCTTTTATATAAAGCGGTTACTTTACTGTGATATAGAGCATTTTCATTGGTCATAAAAGAGATTCTATAAAAGATGTGGAGTGACGCTGCAACAAATATGTCAAAATTTTAACAGTGTAATACTGTAAAGTAATCATTTTCTATAAAAGCTGTGTAATGACGATGCAGCAAAACAGTCACATTTTTAACAGTGTTTAATTAAACCTTTTTATTCAAGAAAAGCGAATTTGCATTTTAAATACAATATTATTAGAATTTTTATATTCGTGTTGCTCAGTGGCGTAGCTATGTTTTGGCCTATCCTATGGCGCCCGGGGCCAGCAAGAAATTTTGCGCCCCCACCCCAATATAGATATATAACAATTTGTCTCAATTTGGCGCCCCTAGGCCTCAGCGCCCGGGGCGGACGCCCCCCTTAGCTACGCCACTGGTGTTGCTTTATTTATTTATTTATTTTTTACAGCCATGAATTACTTCATTGTCACATAACGAATCACGATTGTTTACTCTTTATTGTTGACATTTGTTTCCGATCTTATAAAGTATTTTTTTAAGTATTAGCTAATAGTATAAAATAGTTAATTCACAAATGTTTTAAAATAGCATTATTAGTGCATGTTTCGCATTATTAATGCATGTTAATTTGCATGTTTTTTGTGAAATAATTACTGTAATTTTGTGAGTGAAATTCATTGGCTGCATATTCTATGCCATTATTTTACCTATTCAATTAATAATTTGACTACCCTCTCATATTCGTCTGGAAATGGCCAAAATGAGAATTTTTTTTATACATTTTGGATATTTTTACTATTTTCTCTCAGTATTTTAAAATATTTTTTTGGCTGTAGTTTCACAATGTATTCTTTTATAATTGATATTTTACCTTACTTTATTCTTTAAAATTTATGCATTTACCATTTGTTCATTACAATCCCTCCCCATCCACCAGATAGTTTTCTTATAATTTTAAATGCAGATTTCTACTGATTTTTTTTTTTTTAGATTTTTTTCCTCATGTGTAATCTTTGTATTTTTCAAAATTGTTTAAGCCTAAAGTGGCTATGATTGACCAAAGTTGTTATAATGTTTTATCATCCTTTTAAAAATGGAAACACGTCATTTTGACGGGCTACCTTCTAGTTTTATAGAAGATCCATATAAGTTCTGTGAAAATATAAATTGTACAATAAAATTTAGAATTTGTTTCCTAAAATTTATGTTTCCGTTTTATGTATTTAGAATTATAACTTAATACCATTTTGTGTAAACTTAAATGACTAAACTTAACTAAGTTTAATTTTAAAGGACTGATGGCAGATGGCGTAAGTAACAGCGGACTATTTCGGATTTTACGATAAAAGCCCTGTTATTAAGTTTTAAGAATCAGTATCTTTCATTTAGTCTAATTGTAAATTGCAAATGTATTGTATGTATTGAAGGTGTCGCATTTTCTGCTGAAGTAACGTATAAAGTACTTGGTTTTTGATTACATTCGAAAGAATCGGCAGCTATAAGTTGCCTTTTACTGACAAAAAATTACAAGGAATATGATCCATCGATTTTAACGTGTAAGCGCTGCTTTTGGTGGTTGAAAGATGGTTATATTGATTTTTTCTGCGAGAAGAACAATGACCAATGAAAATGTTTGCAGATTTAAAATCAAATGAACTGCTGGACTGATCAATGTCAAGCGTTTACCAGCCATCTGGAAACATTTGAAGTCGATCAGAGCAAAGATAAAGGAAAGAAATCAGATTCCTTGAGGTATTAATACATCAACAGGCATTTTTGCACATGTGAATTGCTGCTTTAAAAACAAAGAATGGAAGATTTTGTGCCTCTTATCCTCACTGCGGATACAAAATGAATACATTGGAATAATTGTAAGAATGGAAAATCACAATGCTAGCCTGTGTAACCACCTACACCAATAACAAAGAAAAATATTTATCGTTTTAAAGTATGTTCTGTATTCGGTGTGGTCAGAAGGAGGTCATCTTTTTCGGTACTACTCAAACAGTTCAAATCCTTATTGGGGATCCTTATCGACAACAGCTTGTGGACCTGAACCGCGAACTGAAAGTAAAATGGATTAAATACATCAGAAAACGCAACAAAGTGAATTTTCGAGCACTTCAAAGACTGGCCGCTTGTCTTAAGAATGGCGAAAGACTCACTTGTGATGCACGTATACGATATGCTTCTTCACCCACTTTATTCCCTAGAATTTATTCTTTCATATTACAACTTGTGTCGATCCGTCAGATATATCTTTCTGACCAGCACTCCTGCTTTTTTGAAGATATCTTAAAATTACTCGATTCATGGATAGCCCTAAAATATGAGTGTTTTTTAGCTCACGAATAATTTGTTTACAGGCAAAATTGGAAAATTATGTAGTTAACGATTGACAGTACCTTGAATAAAAGTTACGTACCACTTTGTTTTATAATAAATGTTCGCTGAGATAAAAAAAAAACCTTTAAGATTAAGTTTACTATAAATAGAATAATTTATAAATACTTTGAATTTTAGAAGAGGACTGCACTGTTTCAATCTATAGAATGCTTGAACTGACTACATAGCTTAAACTCAAAACCTTTTTCAAGTATCGAATAGCTTAATCGATTGAATAGAGAAAAATTGAGTTATCTAAATAATCTGTCTTACTATGATAGCACAGCGCCATCTACTGATAAGTTACTAAAATACTTTTATAAAATGTTTGAGCTATGTTACATAAATGTCTTTTATATATATCTTTAGTCATATTACCGTGCCTAGAAGAGATAGTGTGGAAATCGCTAATACCGGTATAGCTTTCGATCGCATCCAAAAATTTACATTTTCGTAGATGGCGCTGCCGTCGATTTCATTGCGTGAAAGCTTAGGTTTTGTTTTTTGTTTTGGTTTTCTTATTGTCATGAACATTTTTAGTATTATGTGCAGTGTTTACAAATGTTGAAAATTTATGTGAAAACATGCAAAATTGATCTAAAACGATGAAAAAACGAGATTCACATTGTTTTGTTCCTGGTTGTATTACACAATACAAGAACAGCAAGTTGTCTATTTTCGGTGTACCTAAAAATCAAGATCTTTTTGAAAAATGGAAAAAAATTATTCCTCGTGCCGACAAAGAATTGAGCTTGCATTCTGGTGCATGTGAACTTCATTTTGAAAAGGAATTTATTGTCAGAAATTATGAACATATAATTAAAGGTGAAATTGTTACAATACCTAGATACAATACCTATATTTTTTTATACTTACTATTTTAGCACCATATACCATGTTAAATACATTGATCTCATTATTTATGTTTCAGCATACATGAAACTCTTCCACTTGTGTATATATATATTTCTATGAAGTTTTTTTAACATTGTGTATCATTTGATATTTTTCTGCTTATTTTTTGTTTCTGCCTATATGAAATATAGTCAATCTCTAGCTTAAAATAATAATAATATGTATGCTGATCACATGAAATATTACATGAATTATAATTAAGCAATCCGAAACTAGTGTTCTGCAATTCGTACAAGTGCGGAATGCATTTAAAATAAATGCCTAAATTTTCGTTTATCCCTAATATATCGTGTATAACAAGCTAGTTTTTTTATTCTGTTTTTCCCAAAATTTATCTTTTAAAAAAAATTTCCCCATACTTAAATTACATCGAAAAAATATCTAAAACACATTACGTTCCTATTCATTCATAGCAATGAACTTGAAGTTAGCGCCCTCTGGCGAAATATGTAATTTTTTGGATATGGTTTCGATGGTTGATTTCCACACTATCTCTTCTAGGCACTGTAGTCATATTGTAATTAACAAATCATCGGATCTTCAAATACTTGTGTCTGTTTGAGAATTTCTGCATGCATGTTTAAATGAATTTGAAACTTACAGTAAAATAAGATAATGATTTTCCTAAGAAAAAAAGAATTATACATTTAGAATAAAGTTTGATGATTGATTTAAACAAAATCAATTTTGAAATTATCAGATGCATTCAAGGAAAATAAATTTGATCTTGTAGATCAAACAGTGTGCCAAATTTAATTTAGCAACTCAAAGAGCTTAAATTTTGAATTGCAAATATATATAATGTATGTATAAATTTTAAATAATTATTTTGCATTGTAAATGTTTAACTATGAGGCAATTTATTTTGGCAAAAACTAAATTTAGGAATTTCCTAAGCAGATTTTTCAATCGTGCATATGACTTCTTCAATTGAAAAGATCACTTAATCATTTCAAAGTAATTTGTGAAGTGAATGGATCTTGAATGTCTTTTCAAAGTAAAATGAACAGGTAGTTTATATCCAATGATAATTGTTTTCCTTTTTTGTTGTCATGTGTCGTGTTTAGAGCAATTATTCAAGCTAAAGATTTAAATGGTGCCTATATTTTTTCGAATATCATTAAAAATTAATATTTAATTATGCTAACGAATTAAGAATTTGTTACATAAAAATATAGTTATGTTTTATTTTGCTAAGTATTCATAGTTAGAAAAAAATGTATCTATAACAAGCAGAATCATCGGGATCAGCCATTTTCATGTTGACTAGACAGGGAGGCGGCAGCACAGACAACCACCTTATCGAGTTCACAGATGAAATTCTAGGATTAATCTAGATTCGCATATTAAAACGGAATTGGTCTGTCAAGTCATATCTTGGTGGAAAACACCTAAAAACCCAATTTTAACAGTTGACTTGTCGGTTCACAGTTTTGCTTTACTGCACCTAAAAGTATAAAAACATGAAGTATTAGGAGCAGGAAAACATAATGGTAAACATATGAGTCAATCTCTAAAATCGTGTTTTTGAGGGTTTTCTATCAGGATATGTCTTGGAAGACAGATTGCATTTTAAATGCGAATCGAGAGTTAACTAATCCTAGATTTTCATCCGTGAACTCAATGAGGTGGTTGTCTGTGCTGCCGCCTCCCGGTCCCATGAGGGTCTTACTGGTAAAGTAAATAAAAATTCAATAATATGGTGATCACAGAAAAAGAGCTCTGTGCATTCTTTCACATAAATCGTTAAAGGATAACCAGAAAAAAGTGAAGTTATAGAAAAATAGGATAGTTAAAATCATAGGGAAAAGAAAAGGCTTTATAAATGATGATATACTTTAACCACCTAAAACTAAAAGGCTACTGTGATATGACGAAATGACTCAAAACTTTCAACTATCCTTTTAACTACCTTACTAGGGAAGGCCCCCAACGGCCAGATCGGGATTTTTTCGAGAGTGGTGTTTTTGAAAATAGGGATTATGGGGATTAATAGTCCATTAGCCGACCGCACAAAATATTATGTCATCGAGCACAAGAAAAAATCCTTTATTTTATGGAAGATTAGTAATAGAGGAATTTAATGATCCATGTATACCGGGAATGAAGTGGTGCAAAAGCCAAGAAATTGATACCACTAGTGATTAACTCGTAGGGCTAACATTGTGTTTTCCTGCACTCAGTTTTCCATGTTTTCATACTTTTGATTGTAGGACAAACACAATCCTAAACCAACGAGTCAACCACTAGTGGTATGAATTTTTGGCTTATGCACCCCTTCAGTTCCGGCAGACAAGGATCATTAGCTTTCTCTATTACAACTCTTCCATAAAATAAAAAAATTTCTTCTCGTGCTCAATGACATAGGGTTTTTTTACGGTCAGCTTTTGGACTATAAAGAAATGTATAAAATTACCCGTCTGAATGCAACTGGTGAAGAGTTATAGGCCGACATATTTCTGTTTTTTATTGATTTCTCCAGTTTGCTAGCTATGCAGAAAAGACACTCTGTGTGGTAGAAAAGACAGCTTACAACACAGTTAGGAAACCTGTTCGCGCCAGTGTGAAATGTGTGAACGTTCCATGCTTCCTCTAGTAGGAGACAGAAGTTTGTGAACACATTTTCACAATCACACATTTATGCTTTAAAGAAAATCAGGAAATCTTCATTTGATCCTATAGGATGAAAAGAAGACATGATCAGGGCCTATGGAGATAGTTCCCGAGATGCTAAACCGTGGAGAGAATTTTGGCAGTACCTGTGAATCACATACCAGACGCGCTGATTTAGGGGAAATGGTACGCACCCCTTTGACATGCGAAGTCGAGTCCAAGTCTGAAGATGTCATCGGCAAGCCTTCATGCTGTAATGTTTTTGCCGAAAAAGCGAAGATTGCAAAACTTCTTAGTTCGCAACCACAGGAATATTTTGTGGGATCCGAAAAAGTGAAGCCAACGAATAAAAAGAACGGCATTTGTTATTGATATTTAAGACATTGAAGGGGATGATCGAAAAGGAATTTTTCCGGTCGCTCGATATTCTGTATAAGAGCAATATATCGACGAAAATAAGCTGATAAGTAATTAGAAGATAAATATGGACCCCGCTTTGGAATATGAAGAATTTGCGAAAAAAAGCGGACAGGAAGTGAAAGAGTATCCGTAGAAATAATGGTGAAAGCCGTAGAAGTGCACAGCAAAGCAAAGAAAAATAAACTAAAGGCTGTGCATCAAATACGTAGGAAGGTAAAAAATCACTAGATGACTTAACTGTGGTAACAATACGTAAAGAAATTTTGGAACATGGAGAGTAAAATGAAATTAATTTCCAAACACGCGTGGTCGCAATTTTATCTTATCACAGTCAGTTAAAAGACACCATTTATTATAGGTACATCAAAATGTGAGTTTTTTCCAAATTATTGGAACTTAGAATTCCCAGATTCATAGCAAGAATAAGAATAAAAGAATTTCATAAAGAATTTCAGTCAGGCAAATAAAATGACAAGTCGAAAGATGACACAAATCGTAACAATAAGAGTTTTGTTTTCTGTCAGTGTCTTTGAAACTTGTAATCGATGAATTCTGGAAAAACATGAAAAAGATGCGATTAAGCAACTAAAGTGACACTACCCAATGTCTTGAGCATCGATCAAAAGAATTTCCAATACGAGATTGATACGAGATCAGAACTCTCAATATGAAGTTAGCTAAAGACGTGGGTGCATAGGTAATCAGTAGAAACAAAACCACTCGTTCCTATATCATGCAAATGTGTATAAACGCAACTGGAAAATTAAGGGACCTTTACTGCTTGTAACACAGAAATGCAGGGGAAATTTGGTCACAAAGTTATGGAAAATGTGCATTAAATATCATCTTCAAATTTGCTCACTACGTGCTAGAAGTTAGGAAAAAAGCACAAAACATATAACTGCAACATACTTCCTTAAACTGAAAGAATCGATTGGTGATCAAGAAACATAAGAATATAAAGAATTGTTAAACTGTTTCTTGAAGATGCTACATGTTTAACATTTATATCTGTTATAATATACGAATTAGTGAAATTTAAAGTATGGTCGGCTTTTCGGATTCATCATGTACACTGTAAAAAAAAATTCAAGAGGTTACTAAAAATATTTTAGTAAATTTGTATTCCACAGAATTTTTTAGTAACCATTACAAACTTTTTTTTGCAAGCGAAAAAAGCATTTCTTTTGTTAACTAAACAAAAGAATTTTTTGTATAACTAACTTAAAAAAATTTTGTATGAGCCACCAAGTAAATTTTAGTAATCGCTCCAAAATTATTTTTAATAACTATTACATGGGCCCGAAGGGCAGGAGTTCCCTTCGAGCTGCATCCAGACTTCTGAAGCGGAAGATTTTCGGCAAAACCGCAATAGATGGCAGCACCAAACATTGCTACTGCTCAGCCAGTATATTCATAATCCCTTTATTAACGAGTACTTACACTACATTTATTCGGGGCGTATTTGGCAGCGGCCGGTATCGAACCCCGGACCTTTTAGCCTGGAGTCCGTTACTATAACCACTATGCTATTAAGGTCACACCAAGTAAGTTTTAGTAATAGCTATTAAAAATATAAAATTATTAACTCTATTCGTTGCTAACTTTTTTCTAGTAATTCTTACAGATTTTCTTGTAACCGACTAAGATTACTAAAAATTTTTTAGTAATTACAAGGATCACTAAAGTTTTTTTAGTTGATCTACACTTTTTTTTTACAGTGTATGCTTTCATATACGAATTTGTATGATTTGTCTTACTATCAAGTGGGACAATGATATATTCCTAAGGAAAAAAACAATATTTTAAAATTAATGATTGATTCTATATTTAAATCAAATAGATTTCAAATATGACATTTAAATTATATCTAATATATATATCCAGCAGCTACCAAATTTGAATTAATTAATCAAAGAACTTTAATTTTCAGTTTTGGCAAACATATAGAATTTGTGAATCATATTGAACAATTCTTTTGCATTGTAAAGTATTTGATGCGATTTACCTCAGGCAAAACTAAATTCAGAACGTTCTTAAGAAATTTATTCATACGTTAAAAGATGACTTATTCATTTCAAAAGATCGTTTTTTAGCCAGAAATATTTAGATAGTAAATGGGTTTTGCATGTTTCTTCAAAGTAAAAGGATCATCCAACCTGTTATAGAATATTTTTTTGTTATATGTTCCATTCAGACAAATTATTTTGATTAAAGGTCTAAATGGTATGGGTATTTTATTGAACAGTAATACAAGATCTGAAATCTATTCAGTTATGTTAGTCAATTAAGAATTTGTTATAAAGAAGGAATCGCGATTAAATTTGAAAAAAAAAATTAAGACAAAAGAGGAATTAAAAAAAGGATCTGTTAGCAGGGCCGTAACTACCACCGGGGCAGCCGGGGATCTGCCCCGGGGTCTCCAAGCCTGAGGGGTCCCAAACTGATGATTAAAAAAACTATTGATTTTAGTTTCTAGTCTAACTTCTTATAAAATGCCCAGCACCTAGCTAAAAGTTAATAATAAAAAATCAAAGTACTAAAGTAAATTTTTTTGCGTGTAAGTCGATATACTCCATACGCTTCGCATGCAAAGGCATCTCTAGTGCAGACGCAGAATGTCGAGTCGAATGCGTCATGTCGCAACAGCATGTTTGTCGATCCCACTGAAGCTAGTATAAGAAGAAAATATGAGCTTCTGATCGGATGAATAATATAAAATGCATCTAAAAAATTCTAGAAAATCTTTCTTCTTATCTATTAATAACATATTATTATCTACATTATTATATATTATTATCTTTACATTCTATTATACTACTATTGCATTATTACATATTATAATCTACAGTATTATATTATTATTACTACATTATATTATTATCGACATAAAATCGAAAAAAAATATTAAAATCCATCTTTCAAAAGGTTTTTGAACAGAAATGTGTGATTAAGTTACGTTAATTAAAAAATGAACAATTCTTTAAAGTATTCAACCAAGCAGAAGTCCGTGTTTTCTCTCCTATGCTAGTTTCAGTGGGATCGGCAAAAATTGCGACGCCGCCAGGTGCCTGCCGAGTAGAGTTGCCCAATTCTACGATTTTTAGTCATTTTCGGGCTTATCATACTGTGTACGTTTAAACAGCGGCGTGCGAAAAAAACTGTGCCTGGGGCAAAGTTTTAATTTGCCCGGGCGCAAGGGACCTCACTAGTTTGCCCGGGGCCACCAAATTTATAGTTACAACCCTGGCTGTTAGTCTTAAAAGAATAAATAATAAAAAATATAACGCTAAATAAATAAATTTCCAAAACATTGCCGAATACCGAATTACCAAAGGAAATATTTTAAACTGTTAAAAAATAGCGAAAATAGCTTTTACATTATCCGTTGTTCCATGTTCTGACTAGCCATCTTCCCCAAAGAGATGAAATAGGGTTCCATTTCAGTTCTTTTGCGAGTAACGTGTATTCCGCCTCCCACCTCAACCAGACGCCGCACAGTGTAAGTTTTAGCGAATCTAGCGGGTCAAAGTTCAATTTATGAAAATTACTAATATTAAAATAATAAAGCTTATCTTACTAAAGATAAAATGGTTATACATTATGAAAAAATATATCGTTACATATTTTATTGTACAATTTACGTCATTGTCATTCCATCATCATAACCATAATAAAAAGATTTTTTATCATTTTCATACATTGACATTTACATCATGTTAGCATTCAATGCATAAAAAAAATATAATACGTATTTATTTTCTACAATAAGATTTTTTTTGTATAAAAAAAATGTATAATTAATTAATTATATACTGCTATAGATACCAGTGTTATCATAAAGTGAATCACTGTCATTTATTTTCGCTTGCTATTCTTTTATTATTTGTCAGAAAATATTAATGTTAAAACTTCAGGGTGAATTTCAGCCACTCTATAGTTTTACCCAGATTTTAATGTCATGATTTATAACATTTAAAACCAGATATATTTATTTTATAGCCACATCTAATGCAAAATTACATAAAATCCACACATGAAAAAAAGTTACTTATCTTCAAGAGTTGCAAATCGTTGCAGCTGAAATTGATTTTTTTAAATACCTGTATGCATACGTAATTTAAAAAAATTGTATTAAAATAAACCGGCGTGGGCAAAATTTTTGGCAGATTTTTAAAATTCATCATATGCTATTAAATTTTCTAATAATTTTTATACTGACTTAAAAAATATTAAATAATTATTGTAACTATAAAAGACAAAGTATCTACATTGTTGTAAAGATTCCATGCTATCATAAAAATATATTTACAAAATAAGTGTGTTTTCAGCCAAAAATATCGATAGCGATTACAACTACATCGATCGCCATTCTGAAAACATTAAAAGAAAATTTGGTTTTTGAGTCAATTTTTGATAGTGTTGTTGTAGAGTTAGGCTTCTATCACTTTACCTTTTTTCCTCCAATGTGTTAGGTGTTATTTGAAATGCTTAAAAGTTAAATTACTGCAAATCGGTATTCGGACTTTTTTACAGATAGATTTGCGAAATCACACACTGTGCGTCGCCTTATCTCTCATTATCAAAAATAAATTTAAACTTTCGCAAGTAGGAAAAAGTGTATTTGCTAGTAAAAACTGGCAAATTTTTTTTTATCATACAAGAACTATTTAAATTACATTTAAAAAAATAAAGATGTACAATGTATATATATCTTTAAATAACAATGTTTTTTGCTGTAAAAGTTTAATTTTACATCTACATTATTAAAATTTATAGATGGGTTCAAAAATTGAAAAAGATTCACCGATTGGATATACTGAATTTCATATTTTTTGGCCTAACAATGATCTATTCTGAGGTCGATCAATAATTTAACATAACAAACACAATCTAATAAGATATTTTATATAAATGTCTGATTTTTGATTACACATAGTAGCATTTGATTAAAAAAAAGTTTTTTTAAAGTTATTTAATAGTAAAAAATCTATAGATTTTTTGCTAAATGGCGTTTTTAAAATTGAAATACTTAAGTATCAAAATGTATAACAGAACAAAATTCATTAAAGCATCTGTAACGTTCATGCTATTTTCGAAATTAAAGCATCTGTGATATTCATGCTAATTTTGAAATTAAAGCATCTGTGATATTCATGCTTATTTTGAAATTAAAGCATCTGTAATATTTACGCTAATTTTGAAATTAAAGCATCTGTAATATTAATGCTAATTTTGAAATTAAAGCATCTGTGATATTCATGCTAATTTTGAAATTAAGGCTAGGCTCAGCTCTGGATTCTCGGGTTCGAGTGCAGTTTACCATGGGACGTAGCATTCGGCCCAAAGTCCAAGACCTTTTCGTGGCTCCTCGCACCTAAATAATTGTTTGTTTTTTCGCCAGGATTATAAGGGAGGGGTTGTTGTCATTAGATATATTGATACGGTTGCAATGTTAATCAAAACATTTTTTGATTTTTGGGAAGAAGATTGCGGAAAACTGTAATTTTAAGAATTCTTTTTCTCAATAATATTATTTCCTTTCGGGCCCTCACTGATAGTAAGTCCAAAGCCACGGCCTAGTTTGCTGGTGCGATAATCACGTCCAGAGTGCATCCATTGGCGCTTGTTTTAAAATAGTTATTAACACTTAACTCAATTCTATTGTTTTTAAAATGATTTATTAGATAGTACAAAGTCTGACTGAGGGCTAAGGTGTTTCCCCGAAAAAAGAATTTCATTTATTGTAACAATCTCAAGCAGTTTGCCGCAGCACAATGGTAAGGACTTCAGGTATCTCTGAAAACGCTTAATTAAAAATATATTGTATGCTTTAAAAAAAATTACTATTTTACTTTAAAGGTGGCTATAAAATCAATAAAGAGATGTTACAAGTTAAAAATATGCATTTTATTTAAAACGTCTTAGTACTTTCAGACTCTGCATCAGATAATATTTTTATAAATAATTGCTGTTTATATACGCGGCTTCGTTTTGAAAATGAGAGGGCCTGTAGTTATTAGAGATGAAAGGGGATCTCTGGATTGAACATAATTAGAGTAAATATATATTATTATTAACTGTAGTTAGATTCATTTTATTACATCACTCTGTTCGCTCTGATTTTCAAAAAGAAATGGCGTATTTATATAAATATAAACAGTAATTACTTATTAACTCTTTAAGCTCTGGTGGGTAAATTTATTCAAAATTCCAAATGTCACATTGGCACCAGTATTTTGCAAAGAAAACAACCGGTTAACGATATACGCGGAAAAAAAAATGCATTAAATCTTTTTCAAATAAATTTGGTCAAATTTTCTGGTGTCGTTGTGAAATTTCGGAATTAAAATTATGTGGTAGAAAATTCTACCATCAGAGTTCAAAGGGTTAAAATATATTCTCTGATTATGAGCTTGGAAAAGCTTGAAAGTACTAAGAAATTTTAAATAAAATGCATATTTTAAACTTGCAACACCTCTTTTATTATTTTAGTCACCTTTTAAGAAAATCAGTGAATTTTTTAAAGTTCATACAATATGCTTTATGTTTGAATCAAGATGAAATATTATTTTTCGTCTTATGATGTTATTCGTTTAACTCCAGTTTCATCAAGATTTTAAGAATTAAACAGAGAGAAGACAGTAAAAAAACATCAAATTTGATTAAAAAATCGATTTTCCAATTTTTACGAATAAAGTCAAGCATGTTTTATTGAAATATATATGTATACGTGTAATAAAGGATGTTTAGTTAGTATATTACAGTTTAACTTGCAAAATATAGTTTTAAATATGTATGCGTACTTTAAATGCTATTTTCTCAGAATTCAAAACTTCGCACATTTATGAAACTTGAAATGTTCCATACGCATTCCTAATAATCAGATTATTTTTAAATTATTACTGTATACTCCTCATATAATAATAAATAAAAGTTAGCATATATAGTTTCATTTAAGAAACATTTTTAATGTTAAAGTTTTCTACATTATACAAAAACTATCGTTATTTTATACGAAAAAGTAAAGTACAGTAAAAGCCCGATAATTCGGATTAATTGGGACCAGACCCAATCCGGATTATCGAAAATCCGGATTATCTGGAGAATGAGAAAAATATAAAATAAAACATACTTACAGAAAATCACCTTTATATTACACATACTGAATGTTTACTGACAGTAAAAATGTTTATTTTGTAATTACAAAATCTACTGTCGTGCCAGCTTTGTATAACTTTTGCGGGCCACGCTGTCACGCATCAGCTTGAGCATAGTTAGTTTGTTAGGTGTAGTCCCCAAATGATGTTCAAAATAAACCATTAATTGTTGCAAATGATTTGTTGCTTCATTATGGCTGATAAATTTTGGTTGATCATCTTTGATAATAGCGTTTTCGCTTGAATCATCTTCATTTTCAACTTTTTCAGTTGTACATAAAGTGATTATTTCATCATCTGTAAGTGAGGGATAAACTTCATTATTTTTTGCTTCATTCGATTTCTAATGTCGGTGATATGTTTAAAAAAACATGCTTACAAAATTTTCAGGTGTAGTTTTCCTTTAATTTCGCCTATTATTTCTTCTGTTTCAAGCTTGCATGTTATTCAAGCAATCACAATTTGTAGACCCTAAATTCTTCTACACTGTAAAAAAAAGGGTCGATCTACTAAAAAAACTTTAGTGATCCTTGTAATTACTAAAAATTTTTTAGTAATCTTAGTCGGTTACAAGAAAATCTGTAAGAATTACTAGAAAAAAGTTAGCAACGAAGAGAGTTAATAGTTTTTTATTTTTAATAACTATTACTAAAACTCACTTGGTATGGCCTTGATAGCATAGTGGTTATAGTAACGGACTCCAGACTAAAAGGTCCCGGGTCCGATACTGGCCGCTGCCAAATACGCCCCGAATGTATGTAGTGTAAGTACTCGTTAGTAAAGGGATTATGAAAATCTTGTCGGAGCAGTTAGCAATGTTTGGTGCTGCCATCTATTGAAAGTTTTGCCGAAAATCTTCCGCTTCGGAAGTCTGGATGCAGCTCGAAGCAACCTCCTGTCCTTTGGGCGCACGTAATGGTTATTAAAAATAATTTTGGAGCTATTACTAAAATTTGCTTGGTGGCTCATACTAAAAGTTTTTAAGTTAGTTATACAAAAAATTCTTTTGTTCAGTTTACAAAAGAAATGCTTGTTTCACTTGCAAAAAAATGTTTGTAATGGTTACTAAAAAATTCTGTGGAATACAAATTTACTAAAAAATTTTTAGTAACCTCTTGAATTTTTTTTTTTTACAGTGTACGACTTTCGGAGAGTACTCTCAGCAACCTGCTTGTAGACTTTTTGATGTTACCTTTCAAAGAAACTATAATGCATCACTAAGAGTTCAAATGAAAAAGATTAAGGTATTCTTCCAAAAATATTTCTGAAAAGACCTTTTCATTCAGAATACGAAAATGAAATGAATTAATGCTATCGAAATTTTGCCTATCGTTTCTCAAACTTTGAAAAAAAAAATGAACATATTGATCCGGATTATGCGGAGATCTGGATTAACGGGGTCCGAATTAGCCGGTTCTACTGTATCCAAATAAAATATTTTTTTTCCTTTTTACACGTTCAGCGAACTTTAACAATCTATGCCAATTTTCTAATAACCGGAAATTACCTGATCCAGAAAAAAGTCATGTTATATTAAAAAAAATGCGCATGGGGTATTTTAAAATTTTAATAACTTAACAGCTTTTTATTATTTTTAGCACCAAATTTTGCATTTAACTGTTTGGATTTACCATTAACAAGTCTACTAATTTTTAAAATGAATTTGTTGAAAATTAAAATATTTGGTTTTTAATGTCTCCTGTTTCCGTAACAGAAGTATCTATGTTTAAACTTACGAAATTTTCTATTACACGATTTACTTTGAAATGAGATTTCGTGTCATAAAGTTTCATTATGTGAAATTTATTTCTCTTTTTGTGTACTCTTTGTAAAAATAGTGATGTAATCAGGATAATGGTTCCACATCTCCTGGTACATTTAATTGCCTGAGAGAAAAATTATGGCTCCTGAAGGGAATGGGGTTAGAATATAAAATGTAGCAAAACTGTCGAAAATGATTTAGAAGCACGCTTCTTAAGAAATTTTATTTCACAAAGGAAATATTCTACTTGAAATAAAACAACTATGACACCACTTTTAATGTTAATGTATTATGTACATATAGAATGTATTAAACATAGATAGTAAACTTAGTAGTAAACATATTATATAAATATAGTTAATATATTGTATAAATATATCTATTAAATAATTTTATAAGAATTGTAAAATTCATTCTATATATTTGCATTTTAATACCATTTAAACATTATTTAAAAGTTGTTATTGAATTCGGTTGTTTAGCTGCCCGTTAGTTTGGGTTCTAAATCTTATAAATATGTAATTTCTATTTGTTATTAATATTTATTATAGAATATTCTGTATTGAAAATAAAATTTATAGCATTTGTTGTTCATTTATAGTGACATACAAAAGTCTCAGAACATTGTGATCTATGGGGCACATCGTTTTCGATGCGTTTTACTGATGTTACATTCTTAAACCAAATGAAAAATACACTTACATTGGTGAGGTAAAGAAGCAGACAGACAAAAAAACAGACCGATGGACAGAACAAACGACGACTATAAGTGCTACGTATTTATATTACAAAGGCCAAACGTATCTGTGTGTAACGCATACGTCATTTTGCGAATCGCAACACTTTCACATTTTAAATGAAATGTCGGTTTTGCAATTTTTTCTACTACAAATATTTAAACTTCTAAACATTGCACATTTTCAATTTTGACATTATCGTATAGGAAAAAAAATTTACTTTCAAATGTAATTTGTTTGAAAAATGTACCTTAACTTAATTTTTTAAATAGAAATTTTTTTTGTAGTTTTTAATACTGTTTTTGTAATTGTGGCAACAGGAGTACTCCATTTCAAAGGAAAAAAATGATTGCTGTATCTTAAAACTGCCATTTTCTCATTAAAAGGGAAAAAAATTGAATTTAAATATGTGCTGTGTCAAGAATTTCATCTGTTATAAAAACCGGTGAATTTTGATTTCATTTACAAAATTTGATTTATTCTTAAAGGAATATGAAAAGTTTAGTATCTGTTTCAGCTAATAGCATCCTATTAGTTTTGAATCAAAATGATCAAATTAAAATGCCAATTTTTTTGAAAAGGTGAATACAGATATGAAATGTACATATATACATTTTGATATGGGGAAAATGATGTCGAGTTTAGATTTCACGGGAGAAAAATTCTATCATTCAGTCAAAATTGAATATTTTTTTTTTCATTGTGGAATACGAGCCTTAATTGGCAACTTCATCATAATAACAGGTCTTTATTATTTTTTTCTGCTTACATGTGCGATTAAAGTTAATTTTAACAATTTCTACAACTGATTTTTATAGAAATTGAACTTTGTTAACTTTAGGTTAAATATGATTTGTTTGAGTAGACTTACAAAAATAAAGGTGCATTTTTTATTAAACTTTTTTTGCAGATTTATTATAAATCAATGAAATATATACTTTTTAAACATTTTCTTTCGTCAAAATTTGACGGGTTGTTCCTTGTTTATATAATTACGAATCCGCCTAAAAACCGAACGGAAAACAACGTCAAGCTTTAAAAATAACTCTTTTATCCTCCTAAAATTGTTACAGTTCATAATTTTTTCATTCTTCTGTTGTTGATTTTGTGAACGAAATGCTTATTTGAGTAAAAATGACGTCATATTTAAAAGAAAACGATTATTTTAATTGACTAAACTAAATATTTTACTATTCACGTGCGAAGGTTTAGTTGACAAGAGTGAGTTAAAGTTTCGAAATATATTTTTTAGTTATATGATGCATGTTAAGGGAGACCCGTAAGAAAAAACCCAAAATTTTTATTATTGATTTTAAAGTAATGAATTTTGGTGTACTACTTAAGAATCCTTTTGTAAAGAATAATTAGCAAAAAAATTCACTTTTTATTAAAAAGTATATTTTTTATGGGGATTTTTATGATTTTTTTTTTGTCGAAAAATACACTTTTTAAAATTACTACTCATCATTCAATTTTCAATATTTTGGTATCATTAAAATTTCTTAAATAGTGTTATAGTATATAGAAAAGAACTAAGGAGAGATATTTTTAATTTTCCATTTTAATCGGCTAAAAAAAATAAATAAAAATACGCATGGTAAATTTCCTTAAATTCGTTACAATTTTCATGTTTACCAATTTATGTAAAATTTTGAGAAATAGTTACAAGAAATATCTCTCCTTACTTTTGTTGCAAATTTTTTAAAGATTCTAAAAACATAAACACTTTGTTTCTAAATCATTTTACCACTGAGCCTTAGTACTTTGAACTTAGGCAAAATATGAAAAAAGTCATTTTCAGGAAAACACGTTTTAAATGGCCGCTAGTCCTTTAAACTCTATAGTGAGTACAATTTTAAAAGCTCATTTTCTACCTGTTCCAAGTGTCCCCGAATTCTGAAATTTTGCATGGATATTCGCAAATATGTATTTTATCGTTTTCTGAGATAAAAAAAATTTTGAACTTTTGATGACTTTTTGCCGAAAATGGGGTACGGGTGTCCCTTAAGCAATTTTTCAGAAGGTGAAGAAGTATATGAGATATGCCTATGTAAGTTTTGAGACGGTGAAAATGACTTTATGTTTAGATTTCATGCTAAAAAAAATTCTATCATTGTGTGAAAGTGAAATCATTTTTGCTGATTTTACTTACCCATCATACGTAGTATAAGGTAAGTCTTGCATTTTTTTTGAAAATCAAAATTTATTATTGACAGATTTATACGTTTCAGACACTAAATATTCAGAAAAAACATATTTTTAGAAAAAAAATTGCCATCCGTCTGTATGTGTGTCTGTTTGCCTGTAAACGCTCTATCTTCCGAACAAATTGAGATAGAGAGTTGAAATTTGGTGTGTACTTAGTATGTAATACTGGAAAGAAGCCTATTGAATATCCGTAACCTCGATTATCTGAAACTATTTTTTTTCGGACTCTCGAAATATTCGCTTTGATGCAAATATTCGCTTTTATACAAAAATTTTCGAATTTCTTTATTGTAAGGATGTATAAAAAACAATAAAATAACACAAATTTTGCATAAAAAGCAAAGTTAATCGGATAATTAGTCGCTGGGATATTTGTAATTCTATTTTTCACACTCTTCGATTTTTCAAGACCCTGTATTTCATTCAAAGGTATATTTAATTGAATATGAGACGCGGTAAACTGTTGGTTAATATGGTAATTATTTTTATTTATATAAGGCCGTTTCTTTTACGCAGTTCGGTGCTACTTGAGTAGCTTGGCCTTCTACATAATCTGTCGAAATTGGTTTATCAGCAATTCTTTAATAGAGCACTATTATGTTTAAAAAATATTAAAATATACGTTTACATTTTATTTTGGAATTGTGATACATCTTATAAATAGTTTATATATGTTTTATTTTCATATTTCATATTATGCATGTCTATGATGGGTAAGTATTACGGCGGCCCTCAACGACTAGTTTTATACCGTAATACTAAGCATAAGAACTTCAATTTATAACATCATCATTTTAATTTTTCAATAATTTCAACTGAAAGAAAGGATTTTTATCTTATGTTCTCTTACTCGAGAAACCGGAATTAGATTTTCAGTAGAGAAACGACGTGTCTATTCAAACTCAGTAGTAGAGAAATAAAACTTGTTTAACACTTCAACACACGTTATATCTTATGTCGATGTCATTACCATCAGGGGCTTGCAGAAGCAAAAAATGCTCTAAATTGCGATTTTTGTACTACTGAAGTGTGTAATAATTTGAAAGGAGGTGGGCTGATAAGGGTAATTTTTCTCACATCAGTCACTTCATGTGACATACATTTTTTCATTAGTTTACTTCATAACAAATAAGAAAATATAATATTTTGAGTGAAAATTCAATAACTTATGGAAAAAAATATAAAAATAATAAAGTATTAAGTACAGTTGTGGGCTTAAATGTCACTGTCATTAATTTTAACCAATATAATTAATGGTAAATATAACAATAAATGCAAAATTAAGAAGGGAGCTTATTAAGACTATTATTTCAATATATGAAAAATCAGAAATAATCAATTATTGAAAATAATCATACAACTGCCGACACTTTTGGCAATGTAGTTTAGATTAGTCTTCCTCCTTGATATCTTCATCTGAATCACTACTGTACCATCCAGTGGCGACGTCTTGTAATACACTGCTCAAAACAATTAAAGGATATTGCAGTTTTAGTTTGGATTATGTATCTGGGAAACTTTTTAGCTGATTGATACATGGTCGACAGACATAGTAGGTTATATGAGAATAAATTACACATGTTTGGCAGAAAAAAATGCATTTTATTGCGCATTTGTGTACAAAAGGAAAAAAACACAATTTGTACATATGAGAAAAAAAGAATAAGAAAAGGTGTTTTCTTCAAAGAAAATCATTTTCAGTAGGGGGTATGGTTTCCACGGGTGGCCAGCAACGTTGAACACCTTTGAGGCATGGATTCAATGAGGCTATTAATGACGAGTTCGGGTATTCTGCCCCACTCTTCCAGAAGAGCTCTTTCCAGTTCTTGGAGAGTTTGTGGGGGTTGTTGGCGGCCAGAAACTCGTCTTCCTAGAGCGTCCCAAATGTGCTCGATTGGATTCATGTCTGGAGAACACGCTGGCCATTCCATTCGAACGATTCCTTCCTCGAAAAGGAAATCCTCCACCAGGTTTGCATGTTGTGGCCTGCAGTTATCGTCCATTAAAATGAAATTATCTCCGATTGCTGCAGCGTAAGAGACTAAAATAGGTCTGAGGTTCTCATCCCTATATCGGCGACCAGTCAGCTCCATCTCGAATGATGTAGAGCTCAGTGCGCCCGTCAATGGAGATGCCACCATACACCAACACTCCTCCACCGCCAAATCTGACACTTTCGTGCACGAACGCAGGATTGTTCCTACTGCCACGGTCCCTCAAGATGAAAATACGCCTATTATCCGGATGCACAGAAAAACGGGACTCGTCAGAAAACAGAATATTGCTCCATTCATTTCTCCTCCAGTTGACATGCTCGGTTGCCCACTCCCTGCGGTCGCGACGATGCCTTGATGTTAATCTAATACATACCATCGGTCGGCGAGCATACAGACCTACAGCATGGAGCCGGTTTCGGACAGTCTGAGTTGAAATCGTGGTGCCTGTAGCCGAGCGAAGGTGTTGTTGGAGAAGAGTAGCGTTCATGTTTCGGTGTCTCCGAGCTGTTAACGCTAAATATTGATCTTCATTGGGCGTTGTTGCCCATCTACGACCTTGCCCTGGTCTTCGGCCTGCACATCCACTCTCCAAAAAACGGTTCCAGATCCTGGAAATGACATTTTGTGACACTCCAATGGCTTGCGCTACTTCGGCTTGAGTTTGGCCCCCTTCTAACCTACCAACAATTCTCCAAGCTTCTGAATCTGTCAAATGACTTCGCTGAGACATTGTACTCATCGAAACAAAGCAATCACTGGATGCCGATCATCCTTGTCTTCATTCTCTTTTATCCAGTTGAAAGTCAAATTTCATTCGCTGCCGCTGAAGCGACGTTTTTGACTTCGAACTCAAAATTTGCATACTCCACAGTTTGAAAACCAGAAAAATTTGCATTTGTGATTCTCTTCTTCTATTTTCGGCAAAAAAATTTCGTTTATAACTTTATTTTATATAAAACTTCAAATATCCTTTAATTGTTTTGAGCAGTGTATATGAGTATATTCAAGACTTGGTTTTTTAATTTTGAGGTATGGCAACCATACAGAAGCAGCATGTACACAGTACCCTACGACATTTGCGCCTACTTTACATTGGCAGTACTATTATGTGATGGTGCTACGCTCTGTTTGGATCCAAAGATCTATAGTATCAAAATAATCCCGGTAGTACTTATCAATAATCCTACCATCATTTGGCTAAAGTCATTGTCTGATGTTGTATGCATCTTTTTTTAATACATATGTAAGTATGTTAACGCCATTTTTTAAAATCTCAAAGTAAGGTATAAAGACATCCAAAAAGGTTACCTGAAGTAGTGACGAACATCATATGCCTACCAAAGGTCTTCCTTTTTGCTACGAGGAAAGTTGTTTCTGAAAGAAATAGTTCGCACTCTTCTGGAATAATAATCTTCTTGCTAAAGGCCTCGTATATTTTTCAATAACCTGTGTTCTGGTGACGTGTTCCATTCCAAGATGTAATAGAACAAAGTTCTCAATTAAAGCCTGGCTTGCATATTGCACTAAATATATTATTCTTTTTCTTATAGTAATGTTTCCTATAATAATACGGATAAAACACCATTAGAGAGATCAGCTCTAAACTTTAGAAGTAATATTGCCAAGCAAGTAAGAGATGACCTGTTTCTTGGAGAATGCATTTTAGACTTTACTAGTTCAAAAATATTATTAAAACTAGACATGGATATACCCGCGAGAGCATAATAATCGAACTGGTAAAAATGTCCCAAGTTTGGTTTTCAAAATCGATGCTTCTCTTCTTTGCTACATTACTGATACTGTTTAAAAGACTTTCAATATATTTTTCAAACATTGATGTATTCTCACTTACAGGCTGTAAAGTTAGTAGGACCAAGTTATTGAATAACAATCCAATATGTGTATTGCAGCATCACTTTCCCGACGAAGTACATATTCTAATTTCTATAGAGGTTTGAGTTTGAGCTTCTTTTCGGACAGTCACAAGGCAGTTCTTGTATTTACATATTACACAACACGTGTTAGAGTTGTGACATCGAGATATTCATAAATGTATATTAGGTTTTTTATTTGTGGAGTCGGCGGCAGTACTCGTTGACGCATAATCTCCTATTGTTACCTCAGCAGAAAAAAATAGGAATATTTCAAGCCCGAAGCACACGGAATACATATGATCTGCATTTAAAGCACAAATCAGAACACCCTGTTGATTGCAATTTTAAGAACATTTAGATGATATATAACATTTAGTAATAATGTAACTTTCTATTAGAACGGATGCAAAAATCACTATTTGTTTTTCGCCGAGATTGTAATAATGACAGTGGTTTCAAAGGATTATTTACTAGTAAATCTGCAGATCAAGAGCTTCAACGTCAGCTTTTCACTTCTTTTTTTTTAAACTCTCTTAGCGTAATATTCAACTTCCTGGAAACTGTAATTTAAAATTTTCGAATTACGTAATTATTTATAAGAATAAAATAAGAATAAGAAATTTGAAGCCATCAAAAGCAGTTAAATTAAAGATTTAGTTATGTTAGGATATTCTGAAAAATTCATGATCTATTATTTTTGTTTTTTTATTATACCACAGTAGATTTCTTCAGGGGGGCTCCGCCCCCCTGAACCTTCCGTAGTCTCATTAAATTTAAATTTCTAACTTTTTATCAATCTGCTAATGGTTATCGTATATCTTGTATTTTTTTCTACATTTGGATTTATAAGGATAAGTGACAGTTTTAATAAGCATTTTTCATTATCCTCATACTTCTAGATACCTGCCCACCAAAAACACCTAAATCTGATGTATCAGGAACTTTTGAAAGTGTAAACTCAGTAATCTAGGGTTTCACAATTTGTTTACGAAAAAAAGAAGTTTTGATTGCATTTTGTGGCAGTTATCGGGGACTGACACATAGACAGAAGAACAGACTGAGAGATGGAAAACAATAAATTTTACGTCGACAAAATAAGCCTTCGCCGAAGTTTCGGCAATGACGTCTTTATTCATGAGTTCTTGCTGTCCATGTTTCTTGTATTTTTAACGACAACTATAAAACACCTGTTTTATTTCAATTATGACGTCAAATTTTATCAATTGAAATATTTGTTAAAAATATAATTATTTTTTATTTCTTTTACTTCTAATTATGCCCCCATTTTTGTCAGAAAAATTCTTATTAACGAAACAAATTTCCGTGTTTAATATTTAACAAAGTACTATTTTTATTTTTATTTTAATTCTGACGTCATATTTATTTTTTCTTAGTTTAATTTTTCGAATGGAAATTGCTCAATTGAAACTTAGTGCCGTTAAAAAATTATTCCACGTTTTTTTTTTTTTTTTTTTTTTTTGGCAACGATAAAGGAAATTGGTTAAATTTTATCTAAAAAATCGCTCTTGATTCTGTATGAAAAAGAAGGAAATTTTGAATTATTAAGGAAAATATTTGAATAAAATTAATAAAACATAGCCTATATTCTTTTCTGGGCTATGTCATATTTATCCGCAAAAATACAAAGACATTAATTCATCAATTTTGACGTTGACTTCATTTAAATTTTCGTATTTGCTTTCAAGTTTATAGCATTAAAATATAATAAGGATTAGGATGAATGGTTGCTTAGCAACCATTAAGAGAAAATAAAGAAAATGAAATAAATACATTTTAAATAAGTAAATCTCTAAAACAAATTAGTTTATATTATTGGAACACATTTATAAAAAATCTCCAAAATTTACAGTAATAACTTTAAAAATCTGACAAATGCATAGACAAAATTTCAAAACAATATGAATAAATTAACTGGTAAATTTCATTGTCCATTTATCATTGAATTCCATTAATGTAATGTGTCATTCTCTCTCAAGGGAAAAAAAAATTGAAAATCATTGGATTTGCCATAGAAAAGCATTATTGCTCAAAATAAAATATTCTACATTTTATGAACGAATGAATGAAATCTAACAAAAAACTATACAGCTTAATCCCAGTGCCTCACTAACATACCCACTTAATTTCAAGTCAATCGGATGTTTTTTGCGTTAGTTATCGCGGAACAGACAGACTGACAGACTGACTGACAGACAGACAGACAGAAACCAAAAAATTTCGTGTTTCCAAAGTAAGCCTTCACTGACGTTTCGGAAATTACAGTAAAACCTTTACAACGGACACTGCCGAATAGCGGACAACTCTATTTAACGGACAGTTTTCCAATCCCCATTCCCAAAACCTCAAGTTCTGTATGTTTCACCTCTGAATAACGGACATTCTCAATATCGGACAATAATTTAGGCGATAAAGAACAAAAAAATTTTTCAACGAAAAAAAAAGTAAAGAAAGTGAAAATACTCTAATTTTATCAGAGCAATGTATAAAAATTTTTGTGATCATAGATAAATGTAGGGGGCATGTTTGGAAACATCCCATCTCCCACGTCCAGCGTTAAATTGAGAGGTTAGGGATATTCTCCTTTCTCCGAAGTACTGAAATTCCCCCCTCCCCTTTCGTTGCAGATTTGGTTTGTTGGTTGGTTGGTTGAATGGGGTTTAATAGCGCAAGGTCCCTTTAGGGACATGCTGCGCCAAGAACGAGATGAGAAGTAAAAGTTAAAATGTATAATGTAATGTAAAATGTAAAAAAGTAAAAAAAAAAAAATTCCCATTAAAAGACTTTATACATGAAATAAATGGAAAATGCAAAGTGATGATACATAAAATTAAAATACAATTAAAACAAGTCTCTAGGGTTTAAAAAACATAGCTAAAATCCAACGATAAGTAAAGACAAAGCACGAAGCATTAATTTAAAAACTAATTTAATAAAAACGCAGATTAATAGAAACAACTCAAGGTCAATTAGGCACGTATTCTTCAAGCATTGTATTTTAATCGGAATCAGAGTCATTGCTATAAGACTCTTATTCCATGGCCTCCTCTGCATAGTGTTGCATTTGTTTAAGATCCTTAACATTTCTGATACAAGGGGTTAGGTCCGACTTTTTCTTCTTCTTTCCCACAGTTTTCCCCTCTAGAGAGGCAGGAGTTGAGGATTTCTTGACATCTGATTGAGCACAATTTTTTTGTTCCAGAATATATAATCACCGCATATGAGATTTTTGTGGTATTTTAGTACTAGTAGCAGCTTTGGTCTTTGATTGGTTGGACATTTGGAGATTACACGGAGACGTAGCAGCCTTAGTCTCACTTTGAGTTTTAGTGGATGGAGCAGTCATAGTATTAGTTTTGAGTTTGGATGATTCTTTAGATTGAGCTAACAATTTCTGTTGTCGTTTTTTTAAATGAATTATTTTAACGTGTTCTGAAGATGGTTGCCAACATTCTAATTGTGGGTTTCCAGTCATTTTAGTGGGGAGACAGACATGACGGGATTCTTTAATTGGAGTGCTGGTTGATTGTGTTACGGTTGATTTACTTGGGGAAAATCTGGAATCAGTTTGGGTACTTATGTGTCTTATGGATGTTGACTGCTGCTTGAGTATACTGGAGTAGGAAATTCTAACGGATGGGATTCTGGATTCAACAACTTTACGGGCATCGGGGTATGATAAATTCTGAGTAATTTTTAGAGTAAGAATTTCTTTTACCCGGTTCCAATTAGGACAAGTGCGAGAATAAGATGTGTGATCACCTTTACAATTTGCGCAGCTTTCGGGTTTTTCACAAGAATTATTGTAGTGGCCGACTTCTGCACAACGTGCGCAGGTAACAGATCCACGACAATTTGTGTTTGTATGGCCGTAACACTGGCATTTAAAACATTGGAGAGGGTTTGGTATATATGGTCGAACTGGGCAGCTTAGATAACCTGCTTTAATTCTTGTTGGCAATGTGGGACCATTGAAAGTTAGAATAATATGTTTAGTGGGAATTATCTGCTGATTTTTACGGATGGTGATACGGCATACATCTATGATATTCTGGTCTTTTAAATTTTCTAAAAGTTCGTTTTTGGTGGAGTATAAAAGGTCAGGTTCAGATATTACACCGCGGCTGGTATTTAAAGTTTTATGAGCTTGTACAGAAACAGAAAAGGTGCCTATTGTAGAGCAATTAGATAGAAGATGTGATTGTTTGGCTGCAGAAACCTCAACTAGTGAATCCCCAGATTGTAGTTTTTTGAGAGAATGACTATCTTCCAAGACAGACTGAAATGTTTTAGCAATGAGAAAAGGGAAGTTTTTTTGAAGGAGCAATCAGAGTGGCTATCAGTACAATTAATGATAAAAAAGCGAGTGAAGGAAGAAGGCTGTACAGTTTGTTGCTCTCCACTAGGGAGAGAAATAGAAGGGAAAGAAGTTTTTCCATCCATGTTAAAAATAATAAAATTCAGACTCCGGCCGCACCACCCACTACCGAGCCCAGCAAGGGGATGCACATTCGTGCACCAATGCTAACCAGGGTCCATACGGTCACAAGACAAACCTATGTCAGCCTCCACCCTTAACGAGATGACTAGTATTTGCTCGATCACTTGATCCCTAAAGCCAGTGACAAAAGTCAGCTGGCCAGCCGATTGGTACATACGGGACCAATATGCACCTCTCGTCTACCTGAAATAGAGGCCAAAGCAGTGTGTTGGTTTCCCTCAACTGCCAGGATCCCCCTTTCCAGGGACACGGGTCTCCACGCACGGCCAACACGTGGGTGGTTAACAATTCCCCATTAATCGATATACAGGAAGATATTGGCTCATGCTGAATTGCCCTCACCTCCGAAAAAGAAACCACAATGAGAGTGAAACAAAGAAGAAAGGAAGACCAGAGGAGTAAGAGGAAACGGAAAGGAGAAAGATCACTCAGGTGCCCGGTGTTTTGAAGCCCGTAAATACCTAAAGAAGGTATCCCCCTGGGGGACGTTGCAGATTTGAAAATTTATGTTTTTAACGGTCAAAAATCGCAATTTTCCCTTTGGAACTCTGTAATGATGATTCAGAAGGATTACAGACAGAGTTAAATCTTCACACTGAAAAACAAATTCCAAGTAAAAGCATATTTTTGAAATATATTTTTTTTCGTAAGAATGTAATAAACAGTGCGTAAAGGTAAGCATAATTTTTTTCAGTTTTATTGCTTTTTTTATTTTTGATTAATCATATAATAATGATTTTAGGTCATATAAAAGTCAGTTAGTAAAACTTTAAGCATTTTTTACAATTTTTTTGAATTCCCGAGGTTTTCTCAATAGCGAATACCTCCGAATAGCGGACAGTTTTTGCGCTTCCATGGTGTCCGTTATTTAGAGGTTTTACTTTATTAAGTTCTTAAATATATATTTACAACATAAAAAAAGTAAACAACATTGACATCTGAACAGCGTACATTTTTTTGAGCAAGGCAAAACAAATCTAAATGCGCTCCTATAGCACTGCAATTGATACTATCTGACGAAATGCTTTCGAAGTGAAAACTTCTATAGGTACGTTGGGCATTCTTTTGAGATGGGGAAAAACTATTTAACTCACGACACTGTTAACCGACTACTATTAACCGACACCTCTGTACATAAGTATCTATATACATATTGCACATACTGTATATATACTGTCTTTGAGGGACTCTTGCAGGATTTGGGGGGGGGGAGGCTTACACTCCAAGAACATACAACTTTAAATTTCGTTCATTTAATTTTTTTTAAATTGAAATTTAAAAGAATGAAATAATTTAAAAATGTTCTAAATATGCTCTAAATTACGATTTCTATTGTTAAAGATAGATAGATAAAATGTGGCATGATAACAACCAAAACTTTCTCTTTTTTTCTGCTTAAAATTACGTTTACTTCATGTTTTTAATCTCAATTAGAACAGGAAATATTAATTTTTTCTTTTTGGTTTGTTTTCAAAATCTAGCTTTCAAGCAATGGTTGTCATGATAACGACTTCTTGTAAAAATGCGTTTTTTCATTATTTCTCGCATTTAAATTGTTATGACTCAATAAGCGTTTAAGGTAAACAGGCCTTTTTTTAGTTATTTTATTTTAAGTTTGATTCAGCAAAATTAAAAATTCTTTTTTTTTTGGAAAATATAATTTTTTTGTAAGTTACATCACTTAAAAAAAATAATTTTAGTTTAAATTTTTTAATTTTAATTTTTTAAAATTTTGAATCAAGATTAAAATTTATCTATTTCTGTTTTTTTAAATGAAAAAAAATGCTGAATTTCTACAAATAATATTTCGAGTTATAATGATTTTTTTTTAATGGATTTTAAATTTTTAATAAAAAAAAACTGAGAAGATGTACCATATGATTTTGTTTACAAATAATATGATTAACCACCACAAAAAGTTTTTAAAATTTTAACAAAAAAAATTTTTAAATGTGCCCCAGACCAATTTAAAAAGTAAAATGAGCAAAAAACCTTTTACAAAGCTTTTAAATTACTATTTTTATCAAATATCAGGTAATCCCAAACCGATTTCAAAATTTATTTTGGCAAATTCAAAATGACAGTCCATGCTCCAACATATGCTGTGTTTAATGTTAGTACTACATCCACAAGAGAATTGGTAGATAATTAGACTAAAATCTTGGAATATGACATAATAGTTATTTTTAAAACGTAAATGTGTGCTAAGAACGGCTTCTAAAAATTTCAAAGCCTCAAATGAAAACCGAAAACAACGTAAAAGCTTCAAAACACATTCCAATTTATCGTTATTTAGAATTTGAGTTCTCATAAATTTAAGTCTAATTTTGGCCTAATGTAATGTAATAATTATATTTAGTCAAACATTCGTTTATTAATAATTTTCCAATTATTCCTACCAGTGTAATTTTTTCTAATAAAAATAGGCATTCAAATGCTACTATTTCAACTATTACGCGACCAAAATTGTTGTCTTTGCTAATAAACAAATAAATGAAGCAGATAATAAACAAACATTTGTCTATTCATTGATTTCTTAACTTGTTTTGTTTGTCAAAAAACAGTTTAGTTCGTTGAAAAAAAATCCTAACATTTTTTTGAGAAAATTCCAGAGCAGATGACGAGAAAAAATGGGTTTTTATTTTAAATTTGTAAATTATTTAAGATTAATTTTTTCAAATAATATTTACATTAAATAAATAATTAAATAAAAAAAGAATAATAACCTGAGAATTCGCACTCTGTTAATTAATTTCTTAAACTGCTTTGCTTGCCAGAAACAAACAGTTTAATGAAATGATAGTAGATAGACCTGAAAAAAATATTTATTTCCAAAGATATCTGACGAAATCTGTTACATGAAAGGTATCTCTTTGTTGCGTAAAAAATGCATTAGTGTTTCTTTTCTAAGCTACTTAGTTTTTCCAAGTAAGTGTTTTTCCAAAGAAAGAAAAAAAAATTCGGACAGAAAGTAATTATTTCGCTTCTCCGATAAAATTTTTATTAGTTACTCGTACAAAAAATTGCTTAACCCTTTAATTCTCGCTCCCGTGAAATTCATGGACTGTGTTTTTTTATTCCGATTTTTTGATTTCCTCCAGTTTTATAAAACTAGTCGTTGATGGACACCGTAATACTTACCCATCATGGATATAAATAATATGATACATGAAAACAAAACATGTATAATCTATTTATAAAATGCATTGGAATTCCTAAACAAAATTTAAACGTATATTTAAATATTTTTAATGTACATAGTAATGCTCTATTAAAGAATTGCTGAAGGACCAATTTCTACAAATTATATAAAACTTCAAACTACTCAAGAAGTCCTGAATTGCGTAATAGAAACACACTTATAGCTCCAAAAATATTAATCATATTAACTAATAGCTTATTGCGTCGGATTAAATGTCTCATTTCTAATTAAACTATATCTTTGAATTGAAATTTGAATGAAATATAGGGTCATAAAAAATCTAAGAATGTGGAAAACAGGATTACAAATAACTCGGCAACTAATAATACGATCGACTTTGTTCTTTATGCAAAATTTGTGCTATTTTATTGTCTTTTACTTCCATTCCTTAAAATAAAAAATCCCGAAAAATTTTATATACCTTTCACCAGAACGAATTTTTGAAGAGTCCGAAAAAATTATTTCCAGAAAATCAAGGTTACTGATATTAAATAGGCTTCGTCCCATTCTTACATACTAAGAACATAGAAAACTTCAAGTCTCTATCTCAATTTGTTCGGGAGATAGAGCGTTTACAGGCAGAAAAACACACACATGGACGGACAGCAACATTTTTTTCTAAAAATATGTTTTTTGGAATCTCCAGTATCTGAAACTTGTAAATCCGTCCAGTATCTGAAACGTGTAAATCAATAATAAACTATGTATAGCTACAAGTTGTAGTTACAAATTTAACATGAATTAAGTTTTTTTTTTTTTTTTTTTTTTTTTTTTTTAATTTTTCGCAATGTGAGCAAGTAAAACTTAATTTCGGGTTGTCCGGTTCAAAAAAGTTTAGTAACTCAACTTTCATAATCTGAAGATCGTATTAATTTTAAACTTTGTTCAAATAGTACAAGAGCCGACCACACAAAATCCGATGTCATCGAGCACGAAAAAATCCTTTATTTTATGGAAGAATAGTAATAGGGGAATGCAGCTAATGATCTGTGTCTGCCGGAAATGAAGTAGTGCATAAGCCAAAAATTGATACCACTAGTGGTTAACTCGTAGTTTTAGCACTGTGTTTGTCCTACAATCAAAAGTAAGAAAACATTGAAAACTGGATGTAGGAAAACACAATGCTAAGCGTACGAGTTAACCATTAATGGTGTTCACTTTCGGATTATGCACCACCTAACTTCCGGCAAACATGGCTCATTATATTGCTCTATTAATACTCTTCCGTAAAATAAAAAAAAAATTCTTGTGCACGATGACATAGGATTTTGTGCGGTCGGCTCTTGGACTAAAAAGGACTAGTATCACTTTATTGCATTAAAGAATGTTCCCGAAGAAAGAATCATTTGGCGTCAATAAAGCAGTGAATACAGTTGTAAAACAATTCTCTCATATTTAGGGCACCGATATTTATGAGATATTTTTTTCTGTAAAAGTTATGACAAATACGCCAATTTTCTTAATGGCAATGTTTAAAGGTAAAATAAATCTGATTACTCGATATCCGCACTTGTGCGGAATGAAAACACTGCCCTTAGTACCTTAACACTAGAACAGCCGGATTTTGGACTTACCTAAAACCACCGTTTGGGGTCAATTTGACCCCCATAAGAAATTCAAGCCATATCAAAATAAAAATATTTTTTCTTTATAAATGATGTTTAAATTGCAAAGTATAAAATTTTTTTGCGATTTTATAATTTTTCTTTTTTATTTATTTAGTTGTTAGAGTGCATCTAAGCCCATTTTTACGTTTTTTTTAGGACAATACGGTATTATGACAATGACGGTATATAAATGACAATATATAATTCAATATATTTTATTACACAATACCGCACAATATAGTTAATTATATATATATACAATAATATATATATACATCATAATATAATAATATTACCCAAAAAAGTGATAAGAAAAGAAACAAAAGTTACAAATTCAAGTAATACAAATAAGCACACAATATGCTTCAAAGTGAGAAAATAAAGAAAATAAATCCTGAATAAGCCTATAAATGTGTTCAAAAGTTACTTAGACATCAGCTCAAAAATAGAAATATGCGCGCTAGACTCTGAAAGCAACACATTTGCCATTCTTTTATTTTTAAAAATTAGTTTCTGACATCCCTTATAGCTTATATTCGTTTTATTTTATCCTTTGCAATGTTAAAGGCACATTTCTTTTGCTTCAGAGACTGTACTTGATCTGTTAGGAGGAGGTGGCAACATGATGCCAAATTTGTGCGGGTTAATTGCCATGTATTGGATAAATCTGCACCTTGATTTACATGGCAACAACTGTTCAACAATGGTTATTTCTTCTCCAGGATTACAACACAACTAACAATTTGCAATCAGGTTGTACCAGGTTTCAGAAGCGAGAGCAAATTCATCTGTGGCAGGTGCTTTCCCCTGTTACTTCGCACATCGAATCTGAGATACCGCATGATTTTACAGAAAAGGATTGCGTAACTTTGTCTCTTTGAACACAGATGGTCCCCAACTTTTGTTCCATAAATCATCTGCACAAGGTTTTGAATTACCTAGTGCAAAACGGGCATATAAGAGGGCGAGAAAAAAGCATCGAGTTCTAACAGAGAAATATTCCAAGCTGACATAGTGCTTCAGCAATTGTCCATGCTTGAGCAGCATTGCTGCAATCACCCACAAAGGCCAGGCTGAAATTGTATTTGTCCCAAAGTTACGACGAGAAACGATGTTGTTCCACTTGCAATTTTCACAATATTTCGAGGTGGTGTGCGATCTTTAGTGGAAGTAGGGCTGATAAGGCTTTTCGGAATCCAAAGAATATCGTTTGATGATGTGTACTTTTCGCGACTGTTGCCAGCAGAAATGTTAGGTATGTTATTGTCTCGTCCTTGTCCACGTGAGCTTCCTGATCCGCAAGAAACAAGGGAAAGCACTTTGGTAGAATTTTGTACGGCATCACTGTTACTGCTTTCAGAATACGACGCATTCTGTAAATTTACATTACGCCAGCGCTTCTAGGATGCTTGCATATTTCATGATAGAGTCGAAATGCTTAGAAAAACCCTTCTAACTGAAGGTGAGCACGCAACAGATAAAATACTACTTCCCTTCCCCCTGCATCATTATGCGTCATCTAAACAAAGCAAAACTGGAGTTTACTTTTCTGCTTTTAGTAATCGCAATAAAAAATTGGTGCCCCCCTGCGCAGTAAGCAAAAACGAGATATCGAGAAATCAAAAACAGACTTTAACTTGAAAATTTGTCATTTTTCTTATGGGGGTCAAAATGACCCCTGTTGGCTGTTTTAGGTATTTCTATGGTTATTTTCTTTAATAATAAATGTACGAAGATGAAGAATTGTCACAGTATGCTTGACAGTATTTTAGAAAAAGTAAAAAAAAAAAAAAAAATGAGCTGCGGTGTTCCCTTACATGTCGAAATAAAGCATTGGAAATTGGAAAAAAGGTGAAATGACCTCAACGGCGCTTCTAGTGTTAACTCCTTCGTGATGAAAAGCTCTTGCTGAATTTTTAATCTTTTACCACCAATTTTTCAAAATAGAAAATTCTCTATAGTTGAATCGCGGAAATGCTGTGATTAAATGATGTAAATTTTACAATAAAAATAGCTAGTGAGAAAAGTGAAGGATTCTGAGTATTTTAAGTAGCACGTATACCGATCGTTTGTTCTCAAGGAATTAAGAAATTTATTTCTAATTAGCCACCGCATATATTTGAAATTTTGTTACAGTAAATGAATGCATTTCACATTAATTAAACGGGTGTTATCCGATCATTTTTGTACAACCGTAGAAAAAAAAGTAAACACCCCCACTAATTTTATAACAAGTAATTGTAGAAGAAAGTTACTAGTACCAAAAGATTAGAAATGAATCTACATTTAAATGATGTATATAAAAGTTTTTTAGGGGGCATCTACATATCAAAAGTAAATACTTTTTTTTTCAATATCAAAGTCTAGAAATTATAATAAATAAATAAATAAAAATAAATAAATTCTACACTTTTTAATAGTAATTTTCATGAAATTCGTACTGTTAGTTTCGAGGAAATTAATTATTTTAAAATTAGCATACTTTAAGAACTGTATTCAAATCAAAGTTTGGTATTCGATTGTTGAAATGATAAAGAATGATTATGTCACCTCTATTAATGCATTATTTATTGCCAATATGACTACCGTATTTACTCGTGTATACCGCTCACGCGTGTATAACGCACACCATAAATTTAATATGCAAGTAAATGAATAGCCAAAAGAATTTAAGTAAAGAAAATTGAAACAAGCCTTATGTTAGACTAGAGAACAATGTTAAAATCCATTTTTAGACTTCGGATAGGGAGTGAATAAGGGCAGTTAGGAGTGCGTGACGGCAATGAAAATTGCTAATTAGCATTTAAATAATGTCTGTAGCGTTTTTGTATAAAAAAAGTGCAAATAATGATATAAAGATGCAGGAATGCTTCTATTAAGATTTTCCTAGTTTTAATGCATTCTTTGAACACATTTCTTAATACATATGTATATCGTGTGATTACTCGAAGTAGTAGAAAATTATTCCGTGTATAACGCGCACCTATGAGTTTTGGCTTATTTTTTTGGAAAAAAAGTGCGCATTATACACGGATGAAAATCGGATTCATAGTTCAATTACAGGGGCAATCAAAATTATTCCATTACATTACGGTCAATGGGATAAGAAGTTTAAGCAGATTTTAATGGTGTTACACTCTTCGAATATAATAAAATTGATACGCATCTATGAAGTTTATGCTATAATATACACTCTGTGCATTCTGTGGTGCAAAGATTGTTAATCAAGATCACACAAAAATATTCCATTATAAAATGGTATGGGGGAAACATTGCTTAGGGCGCGTTTTAATTGCATTAAACTATTTAACATTTTATGAAATTGATCTACTTTATTGGGGATTTCTACGAATTACTTCCCGTATAACAGAAAGCAGATAGTATTTACAGGGGTATAGAAAAGTTTTCGGCTACTATACAGTATGCGAAATACTGTATACTATTACACCAAGATCTGGATATTTTTTTGTATTCGTTTTAGTCCGAATGCACCTCATTTGTAACGCTTGACGAGCAATTTCCGAATTGTTTATTAATGATAATGTATTATCTGTAAATTTTAAGGGAATGGAAAATTTTGAAACTGTAAATTTGTACATAAAGAGTTGCATTAAAAAGCCAAAAAGTACATATTTTTAAATTAATGATTTTAGTAAAACATTAAAAGGTATTAAGAATAACTTATGTAAATGAAGTAATAAGTTCAAAGAGTGCCAACATGTTCTTTCCAAGTAAATTGAAAAAGTAATTAATAAACTTATATAAAAATTTTACAGCGAAATGTAAATTGTTTCATATCACCAAATATGCTCTCAAAGAAACATTAGTGACAAATAAATCACCTGTCTAAAGCATCCATTAGAATGCTTCTAAGGGCATAAATACCAAGCATTTACCATTTCTAGGAAAACTTATTTACAAACACATTTCGTCTTCTTTATGTTTTCTCATTTTCTATCGTACAGAGAAAAGTGTTTTTCCTAAAACTCTAAAAAAGTGCATATAAAAGCATTTATAATAGAAATTTACATGAGATTTAAATAACAAAAAATGTTAGCAAAATAATTTATACTTTTTTCTTCATTTTCTGACTTAGTTTTTTGCGAGTTCTTTTTTGTAGCCAAAATTTAAAAATTCCAAACATTGACGAATTAAGATTTCTATAATTTAAAAACAATCAATAATTTATAAATATATGCATTTTTGTATCTTTAATTTATATTAAAAAGATTACATTTTTTTAGGGTTTCGTTCTCAAAAAGTAAAAACGGAAACATTATGAAATCTTTTCTTTGTCTGTCTGTCCGTTTATCACAGTCGTTTTACTCGTAAACTATAGAACTTGATAAGTTCAAATTAGCTGAAGCAATAAAAGCTATTGACATACATATTTATAGATTACTGTAAAGTACCGAAAGTAAGCCCTCCTGCCCCCTCATATACTTTGTAAGTTGTATAAATCGTCGAAAATTTATATATTCCAAACATATCTTCTCATCTTCCAAATTTTACCTATCTGTTTCAAAAAAGTTCTAGTTATAAGCATTGCTTAAAATAATTAGAATTTCCTGCCTGCTGAAGAAGGATTTACGTTCGATACTTTACGGTACAATCTAATTACAAATATGTTTAAGAAAAATGTAGAGACATTAATTAAATTGCTTAAAAAAATCTTTTTGTATATCGTGTGAAAGCTTTCGTATAAAACTGAATTTAAAATTGTACATTTCTTTTAATTTTAGCTATGATATTTTAAGTGATATCGTCAAAAATGTAATGCAAAAAGATGTCCCTTTCACTCTTCCATTTCCAAATCTGCTGAAACTAAAATTTTGAAAAAATTATTAGAAGTAGAAATTAATTTAAACCTTGCAGAAAAATATAACGATTACGGTAAGTCATTATTTTTTTTTAAAAATTGCGTTTTTCCGTTATAGAAAAATTTTCACCATGGCAAATGGATCAAAGTTTCGTAAAGGTGGAGCAAAGTTACCCTTATTGATTGTACCGTATGCCTATGAAAAACAAATTATGGAAATAGGTTTCCAGTATTGGGAAGCATTTTAAAATTTAGCTATTTTTTTGCCTATTGCTTGGTGTGTATGAATTTTATAGATCATATATAGTGCTGCACAAAATATCTCAAGTAAAGTTTTGTTTATTAATTTAAATTTCTAAATGGGAACACTCAAATGTTTCTTGTCCTTAATTGAAGTAATCTTTAGCGTACTTTGTAGTATATTTGCAAATCTATACAGATCATATATAGAGTTACACATACACAAGAAAAAAATATCGGATATTTTCCTGACTATTAATGGTAATTGCAGAAACTGGGTTTCCTAATGCGTCATGTTTTTCTAAATTGTTTATTTAGGCATCATCTTTAATCAGAAGGGGACTCGGCACTCTTCATTCAGCAAAAAATAACGAAAATATCGATTTTCTAATTTCTCTTTTAAATAATACTTTATTATCCCTAGTACATTCTGATGAAGTTCCGTAAAGAATATCCGAATATTATAAATACGTTTCGTCCGAATATTATAAATACAGTTTAAATTGATTTTATTACATCACTGTCCCTTTAAATGCCACAATCCACTTCACTTAAAAGTGATTTTTTTCAACTTGTGTTTTTTCAACGAACAGGAATGTTCAAAGTGATAAAACTTTTATGCATATTTTTTTAATTGACTCGATTACTTTGGTTGTTCCTTGTAGTCTATTTGATAAAACTAAGTATCAGATTTACAATAAAGAAAAAAGTTTTCTTTTTACATATAAAGATATAAAATGAATTCAGTTTTTCCTGTAATTTTACACTTATTTCCACTTTTTTTTTCTTTTTTTCTTTTTCTTTATTTCTTTTTTTGTTTGTTTGTTTGACAGAAATTAACTTATAATAAATCCGATAAATACTTGAAATTATACAGCACACTTATACGAAGTTCAATTATTAAAAAAAAATAGCTCAAAATGTTTAAAATTGTACGCGATGATACATTTTAGAATTTAGTTATTTTTTTCAAATTTTACCTGGGAAATCTGACAATTTCTAGATTCATTTTCGGCCATCGTGTCCTTTATTAGTAAGCAAAGTGTACCTTAAAATTCCTAAATAAATAAAAAATAAATAAACGAGTACCGAATCACTTTAATAAAATGTAAAGTGTTGTAACAGTTTTGCAACTATATGTGCTGGAAAGTGTTTGATAATCTATGCTGGACCGCATTGGTCTTTCGTTCGTGTTTATTCTTATTCAAATCATTTTAGCTATTTTTCCTTATTACTTTTCCTTATTCCTTATTTCTTGTATCTTCAATACAAGAAAGTATTGTAATCGAAATTTTTTTCGACTTCCGGTTTTCAACGGATTTACACGTTTTAGGGGTCAGAGAAAAAAAAACATGTTTTTACAAAATGTCTGTCCGTGTGTCTGTGTGTCGCCATTCTACCATCAAAAAGTGTATGAAGTTATGCATAGAATTGAACCAAATTTTTTTGTGAATGTTTTTGGCCGTGGCATGCAGGTCCTACTTCAGTTTTGAAATATTCCGCCGGAAGGGGGCGCTGCAATCGCGATGTTTGTGCCATTTTCAATATTATACCGACAAAAAGTATATGAAGTTATGCATCGAATTGAATCAAATTTTTTGTGTAAGTGTATGACTATAGCTAGTTGGTCCTTCCTGAACTTAAAAAATATCGGACGGAAGGGGGCGCTGCAATCGCGATTTTTGTGCCATTTTCAATATTGTAACGACCAAAAGTAAATGAAGTTGTGCATCGAATTGAACCAAATTTTTTTGTGTAAGTGTATAGTTATGGCTAATTGGTTCTTCCTGAATTTGAAAAATATCCGCCGGAAGGGGGCGCTGCAATAGCGAATTTTATGCCATTTTCAATATTGCACCTCCTAAAAGTGTACAAAGTTAGTTCTAGAACTGAACTAAATTTTTTGTATATGATTATTTTTTGGTAAGGCAAATAGGATCTTCCTGAATTTGAAAAAAATATCTGCCTAACATTCTATTGTCTATTGGCTCGTGCGGAGACGGCAATTCGTTTTTACTCCTATTAATTGACTGAAGCAGAAATTTAAGATGAAAATCAAAGTTGGTATGGTATTGAATTAAAATTATTAAAGCATTAAAATGAGTAACTATTTTTTAAAAATATTAAAATGTACGTATGACATAGAAGAAAGTTTTGGGATTGACACTTCCAACTAGTTTTTCGTTTTAGTTTTTCGTGATTTATTATTTCCTAGCAAAATGTAAAATTTTCTAAGGAGCTCCAAATTAACATCAATGCATTAAAGCTGTCAAAAAAAAAAAAAAAAAAAAAAAAAAAAAAAAAAAAAAAAAAAAAATTTAAATTAAGTACTTTTAAATTAACATAAAAAATTAGCTCTCCTCAACTTTTTTCTTCTTCTTCTCAACTTTTATATTTATATTTACATATTTACCAACATTCACTAAATGAATGACTAATGAAAATGAAATAATGAGATCAAAGACAATTTTAATTTTTTATGGCAGAAAGCGAAGAAATAATAAACAACAGTGCGAAAAGTAATTCATCGCACATTACAAAAACTCCGTTCAAGTCAAACATAAGTAATAAACGACTTAGATGTTTCAGACATACTTTAGTATGTCATTAAGCAAATATCATGTGCTTAGGATTTTCAGGAAAACGTAATTTACAAAATCATTTCGACTTAACAATTTTAACTCGTTTCTTATTTTATTTATTTATGCTTTTGTCACTATTTCTTTGGCAACTAAATAAATGGCAAGAAAACTAAAAATCCTTTCTTTAGTAATTGAAATTTGAAACACTTCCTTTTTTTCAAACATTATTTTAATTTTCTTCTTTAATAAAAATCATTCAAAAACAGCCCTAAAAGATTACATATGATATATTTTACGACTTCATTTCTGTAATATCTTATTGACTTAACTATTTATTTTACAATTTCAAAGTCTTTGAAAGTGAATTAGATATAGCATTTGTTTCGCCTATAATGGCAATTTAATGGTTTTAGGTTTTGGAAAAGGTTTGTATTTTAACTGTTGTTATATTAAACTTTTAAGAATATTTTTGCTGTAATCCTAGGATATGCTGCTAAATAGTAAATTAATGCATTTAGGAAAATTGTGATGGAGAATTAAAATTACGCATACTTTTTTAAGCGCTGTTGTATTTAAGCGCTGTTGCATTTTATTGTAATATGGATAAAATTGTTTTTTAATAATTGACGACCATTCTCTTTAAAACTTCGTTAGGCGTTTGCAAATGAAGTACTGATGTGTCCTACCACAAAAAGTTGTTTTTACTGTTTTTTTTAGAGGGGAGTGAATTTTACTTCTGAAAAGGGGGGAAATCAATTTATTGAGTAGTTTAAATCAGGTATTGTTCATGTTTTTTAATCTTGAATTGAATGGCACGATCCGCAAGTCTACATAAACAGTCGATTTCTACAAAATTCTAGCAGGTAAAATCATATTTTATGCAGGAGGATTCAGTTTTTTCTGTAACAACTAATGGCCATTTAGAAAAAATTGGAAGAAAGACGTTTAAGAACTAGAAATGAAGAACTGATGAGTCCCTGAAAAATAAAGTTGTTTTAATATGTCTCTTTTTTTTGGGGGGGGGGGCTTAAAATTACCCAAAGTGTCCAAAATTGCACGAGAAGATGTAATTTAAATTTACTTAAATTTAAGAATTTTACCAAGAAAATTTAACAATTTCTGGATAGAATAATTTTCATTCATTGAATCTTTTATTATTATGCAAAATGTACCTTAAAAAGTTAAAAAAAAAAAAAAAAAAAAGGGTATGGAGTCCCCTTAATTAACTGTAAAGTTGTGTCTATATGTGTTGCAAAGTATTTGATATTCTACTCTGGACTGTTTGATTTTTCGTTATTGTTTATTCTTATATAAATCATTTTAGCGATTTTTCTTTTATTTCTGTTTTAGTTCTTTGCGATTTAAATTTTTTAGCAAAATATACAGCATTTGAACGAGCTCCAAATTAACATCCTTGCATTTTAAAGCTCTCAAAAATTAAAAAAAACTTACTTTTAAAATATCCCAACTTTTAAATTAATTTAAAAAGTTTAAAAAATTCTTCAACTTTTATATTTTAGTAACGCATTTACTAATATTCAGAATGACTAATGAAAATGAAGTAATGAGATGAAGAAAATTTTCATTTTTTTGTAGCAGAAGGTAAAGAAATAATAAACAGCAGTGCGAAAAACAATTTATGGCACATAACAAAAACTGCTTTCAAGACAAACATAAGTAATAAATGACTTAGATGTTTCAGACGTACTTTAGTGTACCTTTAAGCAAATATCATGCATTCAGGATTTTCAGAAAAACGTAATTTACAAAATCATTTAAACTTAACACTTTTATCTCGTTTCCTATTCTATTTATTAATGCTTTTGTCGCTATTCCTTTGGCGACTAAATAAATGGCAAGAAATCTAAAAATCCTTTCTTTAGTAATTGCATTTGAAGCACTTCCTTTTATTCAAACGTTATTTTAATTTTCTTCTTTCATAAAAATCTATCAAAAACAGCTCTAAAACATTACATATGATATATTTTACGACTTCATTTCTGTAATATCTTATTGACTTAACTATTTATTTTACAATTTCAAAGTCTTTGAAAGTGAATTAGATATAGCATTTGTTTCGCCTATAATGGCAATTTAATGGTTTTAGGTTTTGGAAAAGGTTTGTATTTTAACTGTTGTTATATTAAACTTTTAAGAATATTTCTGCTATAATTTTAGGATAAAATGCTAAATAGTAAAATAATGAATTCTTATCAAATTGTGATGGAGAATTAAGATTACGCATACTTTTTAAGCGCTATTGTAAATATATTTAATTGTAGTGTGCGTAAAACAGTTTCTTTAAAAAATAATAATTGATGGCTATTCATAAACATTTGGGAAGAACTTCGTTTTGGCACTTACAAATGAAGTTCTGATGTCCCCCTACCCCCAAAAATTGTTTTAATTGTTTTTTGCGGGGGGAGGGGGAGAGGGAGGTAATTTTACTTCTGGAAAGGGATGAAAATAATTTTTTTTTAAAAAATAGGTCAAGTGAAATATTGTTTGATATATATATTTTTAAAATCTTGAAACGAATGACAGTATCCACAAGTCTATATAAGCAGTCGTTTTCAGCAAAGTTATAGTAGACAAAATCATACTTTATGCAGGTGGATTAAATTTTTTCAGTAACATCTATTTACAAAAATTTAGGAAGAAAGACGTTTAAGCACTAGAAATGAAGAATTGAGAGTCCCTCAAAAATAAAGTTGTTTTATTATTATTATTATTATTATTATTATTATTATTATTATTATTATTATTATTATTATTAAATGTCTAAAATTCTATAAGAAGATAATTTTAAAATTTATTTAAATTTATGTATTTTACCAGGGACATCTAACAATTCCTTGATGGAATCATTTTTCTTAATTGAATCCTTTATTATTGCGTAAAATGTACCATAAAATGTATAAAGTAAAAAAAAATCAAGGGGTACACAGTTCCCTTATTAAACTGAAAAATTTTGTAACAGTATTCTATCTGTGTTGGAAAGTTTTTGATAATCTACGCTGGATCGCATGCTTATTTCGTTTTTGTTTAGTTTTATTCAAATAATTTTAATTATTTTTCCTTTATTTTCGAGATTTGTTTTTTGTCTGGCAAAATAAACATATTTTAACGACCTCCAAATTAACATCCATGCATTTTAAAAATGTAAAAAAAAAAAAAAAAAAAAAAAAAAAAAAAAAAAAACTTATTTTTAAATTAACATAAAAAAGTAAAAAAAAAAAAAATCTTCCCGGCTTTTAGATATTAGTAACCTATTTACTAATATTCTGAAGGACTAATGAAAATAAAATAATGAGATTAAAGAAAAGTACCATTTTTTGTAGCAGAAGGTGAAGGTATAATAAACAGTAGTGCGAAAAGCAATTCACCGCACATTACAAAAACTGCTTTCAAGATAAACATAAGTAATAAATGACTTAGATGTTTCAGACATACTTTAGTATGTCGTTAAGCAAATACCATGCGCTTATGATTTTCAGGAAAACGTAATTTACAAAATCATTTCGATTTAACACTTTTATCTCATTTCCTATTCTATTTATTTATGCTTTTGTCACCATTTCTTTGCTGACTAAATAAAAATGGCAAGAAAACTAAAAATCCTTCCTTTAATAATTGCATTTGAAATACTTCCTTTTTTTCAAACATTATTTTAATTTTCTTCTTCTATAAAAATCATTCAAAATCAGCCCTAAAAGATTACATACGAATGTTTTACGACTTCATTTCTGTAATATCTTATTGACTTAACTATTTATTTTACCAATTTAAAGTATCTAAAATGAATTAGATGTACCGTTTGTTTCGCCTACAATGGCTTTTTAATGGATTTATGTCTTGGAAAAGGTTTGTATCTTAACTGTTCTGATATTAAACTTTTAAGAATATTTCTAGAATATAAAAAGTAGAATAGTAAAATAATGAATTTTAGTTAAATTGTGATGAAGAATCATGATTACGCGCTATTGTAGGATTTTTTAAGCGCTATTGTAGATACATTTTAAAATAGTACATGTAAAATAGGGTTAAAAAAATAATATTTTATGACCATTCACCAAAATTTGGGAAGAACTTCGTTACGGCGCTTATAAAGTAGGTTCTGATGTGGCTTTCCCCTCAACCACAAAAAAAAAAAAAAAAAAAAAAAAAAAAAAAAGTTTTTACTTAAAAGATTTTTTTTTTATTTATTATTATTTTTTTTTTTGTGAGGGTGAAGAGAGGGGATTTTACTTCAGGGAAGGGGAAAAAATCAAATATTTTTAAGTAGGTCAAGTGAGATATTGTTTATTATGTATCTTTTAATGTTGAATCAAATGACAGTACCTGCAATTCTATACAAACAATCGTTTTCTATAAAGTTATAGCAAGTAAAATCATACTTTATGCAAGTGGATTGAATTTTTTCAGTAACAACTGATGGCCATTTACAAATATTTACGAAGAAAGACGTTTTGGCACTAGAAATGAAGAATTGATGAGTCCCTCCATTACCTTGTTTTTTAGGGGGGAAGGTTGAGGAGATGAAAGGACATTTCAACTCGGCAGAAAAGAATTTTTAAATTAGAACGAGTGCTTTATTATTTGTTATTTATTTTCTAAATTTTAAACGGATTGATGGACCTGATTTTAGCGAATTGAGATTAAATTTTGAACATATTTTTTCACCAGTCGATACGATCATACATTACTAATAGGAGGTTTAATGAATATAAAGTCGAACATTTACTTTATTATTGAGCACAGTTTTGCTACATTTATTTTACCTTCAAAACTTGTTCTTTATATCTTTTCATATAAATACTGTTAGTTGAGAATTGATAGAATCTTATGGGGGTCTGAGGACACTTAAAATTGGAAAAAAATATGAAAAAAAAATCATGTTCAATATTTAATATCTGAAAATTCATATGATTTTAAAAACCAATTTTGGAGGAGATGAAAAATAGAAGTGGGTACATTTATTTCATATATTTATAATATTATAATATGTAGAGTAATTTTTTATAGAAGACATCGAACTGTCAGACATTTCGTCACGTGAGAATAATAAGGTTTTATCTGTGTTTTCGAAAAAAAATGAAGTATAGAAAGTCTCTATTTATATCTATGCTGGAATTTTTGCATCATGATATTGTTATATATAATTTATATATGACATTACAGTTACAGTATGACACTATTTTAATCCAAAAATGCCTTCATAGATAACAAGCAAGAAAAATCATGCGTTAAGCATAGATTATGAAGCACTTTCCAACACTTAATGAAATCTTTAACAAAACTTTGTTATTTAGGGAAATAATAGTGTATAGCCAAATATACCCAAATATGTATTCCAGTACATTAGAACAGCCCTGTATTTCATATGTCAGTTCATATAATGGGAAAATTTAGCTTAGCAAGAAAATACCCAGTAGCTTGAAATTTCTCTTTCAGCAATTCATACTATTAGATGGAAACATACTTGAATACTCATGTTTAGCCCTGTAGTTTACATTTCACCTTTATTACACGTCAGCATTAGGCTAAAATTTATTGTACGCTAAAACACTTTTAAAACAACTGAAATCACATTCTCATAAATCATCATTCATAGGCGTCCATGTACCGAATGCGCGGCCCTGTATATCCCTTTATCTATATTCTGCAAACATTTCTCAGTAAATTGAATGCAGCTCAGCGTAAAAATGCATAGCTTATTTAAGAACCACGTTTAAATAATTTACGCTCATATTCAGTAACGTTGGTGAGCTCTTTCGGGTAGCCCAGTATATCAACTATAACATTTATACACACCATATAATGTGCATATATTTAGCGAAATATAAGCGCGAATATCATAATTAAAATTCATTTCATCCCTCCATCAGCCATCATTGGACACATATACGGTACTTCGGAAAGAATATACTATTTGAAATCTTTTGTATGGCCCTGTAAATGCTATGTACTTCATATTATGCAAGACAGTAGCGTATAATTTACATTAAGCTTCAGTGACATATATCAATTTTATTATACATGAAAAAGCTTAATATATTTAAAATATGTCACACACAATTCCCCCTTTTAACATTATCTAATGGAATTCTTTTATGTGGCCCTGTAAATGAATAATAGCTACATTTTCACCTTATATTTTATAGAATGCATATTTTAATATGTTTGACAGGGTATAACATCTTTAAAATTCCTTTGAAACGATTTTTCCCCATAGGCCGTAATGTAATAGGAAACTTTTGATTCGCCCTGTAGATAAACTAATCATGGTAGAAACTTCATTTTCGATAGGACTTGTGCTAGGGTAAACGTCAATAACGTCCTAAAATTTCATGGCAATCCGAGTATATTAACGATTTTTCCCCATGGGCCGTAATGTAATATAAAACTTTTAATTCGCTCTGTAGATAAACTTATCATAATAGAAACTTCATTTTCAGTAGGGTTCGCGCTGGGGTAAACGTCAATAACGTCCTAAAATTTCATGGCAATCCGAGTATATTAACGATTTTTCCCTCTAGGCCGTAATGTAATGGGAAACTTTTGATTCTCTCTGTAGATAAACTAATCATGGTAGATACTTCATTTTCAGTAGGGTTCGTGCTATGGTAAACCTCAATAACGTCCTAAAATTTCATGGCAATCCGAGTATATTAACGATTTTTCCCCATAGGCCGTAATGTAATGGGAAACTTTTGATTCTCTCTGTAGATAAACTAATCATGGTAGATACTTCATTTTCAATAGGGTTCGTGCTAGGGTAAACCTCAATAACGTATAAAAATTTTATAGCAATCCGAGTATATTTAAGGGAGTTATAGCGCGGGCAGACGGCCATACGGACAGACGGACAGAAGAACAGACAAACCGAATGCATAAGCACTTTTCAACTTTGTTGGAAAGTGCTAAAAATGGAGTATTTCTATAAGTGAATTTTTTCGAAAACCCAGTTAGCACCTTATTATTCTCATGTGACGATTTGTCGGCTGAAAATTGAGATGACAACTAACATGCAAGATTACAAAATAAATTTTCTATCTACAATTAAAATTTTGGGACCTAATTATATTTTAAATTACAACAATTATCTTAAGCCTGAATAAACATATACTTAAAGCATTTTTGTGTTTTTTGTGCAAAGTTTCATTTATCTAGTACAAAAATTTGAAATTTTCAACAATGTAGCCACTTAAAAAACGTTTATTGAATAAAACAAGTAAGAAAAATCATGCGTTAAGCATAAATTATGAAGCACTTTCCAACACTTAATGAAATCTTTAACAAAACTTTGTTATTTAGGGAAATAATAGTGTATAGCCAAATATACCCAAATATGTATTCCAGTACATTAGAACAGCCCTGTATTTCATATATAAGTTCATATAATGGGAAAATTTAGCTTAGCAAGAAAATACCGAGTAGCTTGAAATTTCTTTTTCAGCAATTCACACTATTAGATGGAAACATACTTGAATACTTTTGTTCAGCCCTGTAGTTTACATTTCACCTTTATTACACGTCAGCATTAGGCTAAAATTTTTTGTAAACTAAAACACTTTTAAAACAACTGAAATCACATTCTCATAAATCATCATTCATAGGCGTCCATGTACCGAATTCTTTGCGTGGCCCTGTATATCCCTTTATCTATATTCTTCAAACATTTCTCAGTAAATTGAATGCAGCTCAGCGTAAAAATGCATAGCTTATTTAAGAACCACGTTTAAATAATTTACGCTCATATTCAGTAACGTTGGTGAGCTCTTTTGTGTAGCTCTGTATATCAACTATAACATTTATACACACCATATAATGTGCATATATTTAGCGAAACATAAACGCGAATATCATAATTAAAATGCATTTCATCCCTCCATCAGCCATCATCGGACACATATACGGTACATCAGAAAGAATATACTATTAGAAATCATTTGTATGGCCCTGTAAATACTATGTACTTCATATTATGCAAGACAGTAGCGTATAATTTATATTAAGCTTCAGTGACATATATCAATTTTATTATACATGAAAAAGCTTAATATATTTAAAATATGTCACACACAATTCCCCGTTTAACCATTATCTAATGGAATTCTTTTGTGTGGCCCTGTAAATGAATAATAGCTACATTTTCACCTTAAATTTTATAGAATGCATATTTTAATATGTTTGACAGGGTATATCATCTTTAAAATTCCTTTGAAACGATTTTTCCCCATAGGCCGTAATGTAATAGGAAATTTTTGATTCGCCCTGTAGATAAACTAATCAGGTAGAAACCTCATTTTCTATAGGACTTGTGCTAGGGTAAACGTTAATAACGTCCTAAAATTTCATGGCAATCCGAGTATTTTAACGATTTTTCCCCATAGGCCGTAATGTAATGGGAAAATTTGGATTCTCTCTGTAGATAAACTAATCATGGTAGATACTTCATTTTCAATAGGATTCGTGCTAGGGTAAACCTCAATAACGTATAAAAATTTCATAGCAATCCGAGTATATTTACGGGAGTTAGAGGGCGGACAGACGGCCATCCGGACAGACGGCCAGACGGAGAGACGGCCAGACAAACCGAATGCATAAGCACTTTTCAACTTTGTTGGAAAGTGCTAACAACTTTGTTGGAAAGTGCTAAAAAGGGCAATTTTAGGTTCAGTTTATGCAACCTAACATTAAACATATATTATTTAAAAATTTCCTGAAAAAAATATTGAGGAGGTTTTATAATGTACATTATATCCAAAAACACCGATTTGTAAAAAATAGCTTCAAAGATTAGGGAACGCCGTCTGTTCTATTAATAATTTAAAGGAAACAATTGTCGAAATGTTCATAAAAATTGGAGCTTAACATACCAAAATATTGAAATTGTAAAGATTTAAAAGTCCAGAGACCGTTTAAAAACTGATATTCTGATTTAAAAAAACTAATTACGCAATAATTTTTTTTCAGAAGCAGTTTTCAGAGTAGCAGCAAAATAAACCTTGTTTTTATAGTTTCTTAAAATCATGAACATATAGGTTTCTGAAGTTTTTTAAGACAAAGAATGCTTTCAGAACCATATTTAACTTTAAAGAGATTATTGTATACAGTATAAGCCAGCTAATCCGAATCCCTCTAATTCAAACCAATTTAATTTTCAAAACTACACTTGAAGTAATTAAAGGAAATAATTTACTAACGAATTTTTCCAGATAACAGGCGGAATGTCAGAAGAAAAAACTTGCAGAAATTGGAATTGAGTAAAAAATTACTGTAAAACATGATTTTTATTCTTTAAACAGCTTAAATAAATAAAAAAATACTCAATAATGTTAAAGTACAATATATGTTTGTACATGAATATAAAATGAAATGTGCATTGTAGACAGAAAAAATCCGTCTTATAAAATGCTTGAATATCTGTCTGTCTATTTGCTAGTCACTCAAAATTATTTTCAAAAATACGAAAAATATTTAAGTCAGATGATAAAAATTTGTTTTCCTTCAACAGTTTGAATTTCCAAATTATCTACAGAAATATATTTTTTCTTCCTTCCTCGCCGAGATGGTGGCTGAGTTATTTATGAATTCGCAATTTTGAAGCTTTGTCATGAGTTGTTATTGTTACTTGTCCCTTTCGGGTCCGATTTTTGTTCCAGTTTGAGAACAAAATTACTTCTATTTTAATAACGCTTATCGTAGCTGTCCAAACCGACTTGGTTATTTCACTGTCTGAAATGTAACGAATGTAATTATTTTGTGCAGTATTCAATTCATTTTCATTTCAAAATAGAAGAAGGAAGAGTTTTTGAGGACATTTATAAAATATCACATTACAACAGGCTTTAACAGATATTACAACTTTCTGATGCTTTTGCGTTTTATCACACATAATTGGTTCAGAAAAGTAACTTATATTTTAAATTCAAAGAGTGAAATATATGTATAAAATAAAGGAATCGCCAATGGTGCAGGGAGAAATAAGTAAACTTTAATTATTATTGTTATCACTGAATGTCAAAAGATAAATGGAGTCATAATAAGAAATGTATATCCATACATTAATATTTATATGTGTAGGAAGTAACTCAGTAATTTTTAAGACAAAGTAATTCTTCATGAAAAAACATGTGCTATTAACAGTATATGAGACATGAAAGGGTTAATTCCTCCTTCTGAAGCTCCATCAGATAAAAATATCAGGAGTGATTAAACAAGGAATAATATTTTATCCGAATATCGTACCGGATTATCCAGTATGCAGGATTTTAGAATTCAGAATTAGAGGATGTTAATTGTACTATTAAATACTTATAACTTACATTTTTCGACGGCGTATCTTTCTCTTTTCTATTTTTATTGAAATTTTGGAAAATCCGAACAGGCACCGCTTCAGTTTGGATTAACGGGGTAACTGTAGTTTCATCCGTGGTTATATTACACTTTTGTCGATTAAAAATATGTCAAATTTTATATTGTAGTACTTGATAATATGGAAACTTTTTTAAACCAGAATTTAAAACTTTTGCAACTGAATCGTCATAAAACTTATAAATAAAAGTTATACACAGAGCTTTATGTGGCATACTATATCTATATGCTAGGTAATAGATACAGATATAAACGTGGAATACTAAAAAAAAAAAAAAAGGAAAAAAAGATCCGTGTAAAAAGCGATTTTTTTAAACTCTACGTGTTTAATCAACCTATTTACTGAGTAATTAAAAAAAACTAATTAGAAGCCTTTTCATATAAAAAAGGATTTTAAACTAAAAAAAATGTCTTAATAATGTTATAAAGAAAAAAAAAGCATAATTGATTCGTTAACTTCTTAAAGTTTAAATTTGGATTTATCACATTAAATTATTTTGTAAAATTACCAAATTTTTAACCGTTGAATGTTTTAAAAGTAAATTTCATTAAGTAAATCACTAGAAGTTGCGGACAAAAAAAAAAAAAAAAAAAAAAAAAAAAAAAAAAAAAAAAAAAAAAAATGAAACTTAAAAAAAAATAAAGAAACTAATTAAAAAGTTGTTAAGCAATTAATTTTATTTGAAGTAAATCATTCCCGTTTTAAGTACGAATCTATTCGTTTTATTTCAGCATGGGAAAATTTTTAATTCGGTTTAATTGGGTAAGTTTTAATAAATGAGGAAGCAATTTTTAATTAGTTTTTTCAAGAAAACGATTTTACTTATTGGATTCTATATTTAAAATAACAAATTGTATTTTAACAGAATGACTTAAACTTAACGTTTGATACCAGTACAAATAATAATAATAATATAAAAAATTGCAAAAATTTGACAAATATAATAAATAGTAACGTCTATAATCATATTGATCGGTTCTTCAAATTATATTTATATTTAATAGCTCTTTTCAATGCATGCACACATAGTGTTTCATAAAGGTCTCTCTAACTTTAAAATTCAACAATTATAACTAGCTTTTTGGCGATTTACATGAAAAACTAATCAGGGCCGACTTATATCAGGTACTAATTGAATCTGAAGTTTGATGCAAATTCATGCATTAGTTCTTGAAAATTTTGCATCAAAAATTAAGCAGCTCTAACTTATATCAGTGATTAATGGAATCTAAATATTTATTAAAATCTGTGAGTTAAATCTTGAAACATAACTGTTGCGGAAATCATGAAATATGCAGAATAGCAGCGCCCCCTGTTGGGCGATTTACATAAAAAAGTAACCAGCGTCAAATTATATCAGGGAATAACTGAATCTAAAGTTTTATTAAATTCTGTTCATTGCTTCTTGAGATAGAGCTCCCAAAAGATTTGTGTCAGATTCATACACAGACAGACTCAAAATAGACATGTTATAAAAATATGTTTTTTGGAATACCTGACCCCAAAAATGTGTAAATCCGTCGTAAAGTGGAATTCAAAAATTTTCACGAATGCAATACTTTCTTCTTGTAAAGGCAGAAGAAAATAAATTTAGTAATATGGAAAAAAATGTGACTCAATCTTAACCCTTTCAGGTCCAATTTTTTTTTTTCAGTTTAAAAAAAAAAAAAAAAAAAAAAAAAAAAAAAACTTTTATGCCAATAACATTAACACGAGTTATTCAAATAGGTTAATTAATGTTTAACGAATATTTCATTATCTGAAAGATAACGAATGTTGTTGTTCCGGATACTATTCAATTGATATTCATATGACAATAGGCTTTCCGGAAGGTAACTTTTATTTTAAATTTAAAGAGTGAAATACATGTTTAAAATAAAAGAATCGTAAACGGTGGAAAGAGAAGGAAACAAATAATAATACTAATAATTATTATTATTAAATGCATAATTATAAATGAAGTCATATAGTAAATGCAGAGACACATATACCGGGTGTCCAGTAAATGACTGACCCATTTTAAAATTAAATAACAAAAAAACGGTTTGAGATAAAAATACGCGGTTTGCAGTATTGTAATTAGAATATCAACAAATTTTAAAGTACGCACTTCCTTAAAATAGTTCGAATTTCGGCCAAAAGATGGCGCTGACGGCATCAGGCTGCAGAAATAGAGTCTCTTTTCTTCTTTTCAAGCTCATGATCTTTCCGGCTCATTTTCCAGAGTCGAATCTGAGTCGAAGTGTTGAATCGACTCTCCACCCAACTGGCAGAAATAGGGTTTCTTGTTTGGAACGAGATTTAAAATAACATTTAAGATTGAAATATGTCTATTGTATTAACCTCCTCAGACAAATATCAAGGGGAACTACAAAAAAGTAGTTTAAAATCATTGTAAAACATCACCAAAGGTGTATCAATCTATAAATAAATATTTATGACATGCAAACATTTATTGAAAAACCTAAAAATAGTTTTAACAATTCTAGAAACATTTGAATTAATTTACAGGATGTTCTTTAATGTTTCAAAATTCTCTTCGGAATATGTTATTTTAATCACTTAACTGATTCTCTATTTTATGTACAGTAAATTGAAAATATGGGATAAAAGCCAGTTTTCTTAAGCTAAAATAATCGTCAGATTTAATTTAAATGTTTCTTCTTCTAAATAGTATGAAATTGCATTTAAAAATTTTAGTAGTGTCAGAAAGCTTTAAGTGATGGAAGAAGAAAACTATTATTGCTAGTGCGTTGTAGGGGCCAATCAGTTAAATGTTTAAAACAGTGGTATGCAAATAGCGTTCCCAAGTCCCCTGTTTATGAAAAAACGGGTCAATTACTTATAAATCGGCACATTGATTTTTTTAAATCTTACAATAAAGGAATCCATCTACAACAAATCATGTCTTAAACATAAAAAATTATTGATCCTGAAGTAGAAAGAAACATGCAAAATTACCTGCTAAGACAAAAACCTGCCTAAAATAAAATATTATTATTTTTTCCGAAAACCGAATTCATCGCTACTTTATATTCATATTTTGTCATTTAACGTATCTAAAAATTTTATTACGAAAGCCATGAGAGATTTTAAGATGTCTTTTGCACACACCTCCCTCTCCTACCCAGGATAGCAAACTTTTTTATGCTGAAATGGAAGGATGTTTAAAAAGAAAAAAAAATACCTGTCTTTATATCCTTATAGTCACCCCTTTTCAAAACTTCACTACAAAAAGCATCATAGATCCTGAAATATATTTTCGTCCTCACCCCCCCCCCCCCCCGTATTTAAATTATTCTGTATGAGGAAAAAAACAAGAAAAGACATTCTGAAAATATCTCCTGTGTCTGATTTGAAATAAAGACTATTATTAAAAATTTGTTTTGTTATCTTTTTTAAAAAATATGTATGAAAAATGCGAATGTTCAATTTATTTTGTAATATTTTCATTTATAAAATTGAACAAAAATAAGTAGACATTCAGTTATATCTAAAATATCTATGGCCCCACAAGTGGGCGATAGGTTCTGATGTTTCAACTGGTAGACGGCAGGTGCTGGGTTCGAACCTAATCGCGTCCGTCGGCCTAACCGTTCAGAATTTTTCGTGGTTTTTTTTCGAACATTGGATTTCCTTGTGTAAATACGGGTTAGGTTCCATTAGAAAGACCCCCATGTAGGATACCCCACCCTTTTAGGCCTATATTCCACGTGTAGATAATCGGCCGACATAAAATAAACCAAAACAAACTAAAATATCTATAGACAACTTCATGTCAAAACATTTTCATGGAAACTTTTTACTGAAATAAAGTTTCGTTTCTTTTACTTCTAGTTTTATTAATATTACATGAGACAAAAGGTGTTGAAAACGTTTCAGAAGCCAACGCAGTATCCACTGTCCCGATCCTTTCTTTCATTTACTATCTCCCAATTCTACATTTTTTTCCTTTTGGAATCGATGAGTTGAAATACGAATCGGCTTTAAAAGCCTACACTGTAAAAAAATTGACGCTTTTGCAGCATCGTCACTCCATTGCTTTTATAGAAAACAATTACTTCACCCAATTATGGAGCATTCTCATGGGTCAAAAGAGATATAGTCTATAAAAGCGAGGGAGTGACACGCAGCAAAAGCGTCAATTTTTTTACAATGTAGGCTTTTAAAGCCGATTCGTATTTCAACTCATCGAATCCAAAAGGAAAAAAATGTAGAATTGGGAGATAGTAAATGAAAAAAAAGAATCGGGACAGTGAATACTGCGTTGGCTTCTGAAACGTTTTCAACATCTTTTGTCTCATGTAATATTAATAAAACTAGAAGTAAAAGAAACGAAACTTTATTTCAGTAAAAAGTTTTCATAAATATGTTTTGCCATGAAATTGTCTATAGATATTTTAGTTTGTCTTGGTTTATTTTATGTCGGCCGATTATCTACACGTGGAATATAGGCCCGAAAAGGATAAGATACGCACCGTGGGGGTCTTTCTAAGGGAACCTAACCCGTATTTACAATAGGAAATCCAATGTTCGAAAAAAAACCCACGGAAAACTCCGAACAGTTAGGCCGACGGACGCGATTGGGTTCGAACCCAGCACCTGCCGTTTACCAGTTGAAACGCCAGAACCTATTGCCAACTTGTGGGGTCATAGATATTTTAGATATAACTGAATGTCTACTTATTTTTGTTGGATTTTATAAATGAAAATATTAAAAAATAAATTGAACATTCGCATTTTTCATACATATTTTTAAAAAAAGATAACAAAACATATTTTTAATGATATTCCTTATTTCAAATCAGATACAGGAGATATTTTCAGAATGTCTTTTCGTGTTCTTTTCCTCATACAGAGTAATTTAAATACGGGGGGGGGGTGAGGACGAAAATATATTTCAGGATCTATGATGCTTTTTGTAATGAAGTTTTGAAAAGGAGTGACTATAAAGATATAAAAACAGGTACTTTTTTTTCTTTTTAAACATCCTTCCATTTCAGCATAAATACGTTTGCTATCCTGGGTGAGGGAGGGAGGTGTGTGCAAAAGACATCTTAAAATCTCTCATGGCTTTCGTAATAAAATTTTTAGATACGTTAAATGACGAAATATGAATATAAAGTAGGGATGAATTCGGTTTTCGGAAAAAATAATAATATTTTATTTTAGGCAGGTTTTTGTCTTAGCAGGTAATTTTGCATGTTTCTTTCTACTTCAGGATCAATATTTTTTTATGTTTATGACATGATTTGTTGTACATGGATTCCTATATTGTAAGATTTTAAAAAATCAATGTGCCGATTTATAAGTAATTGACCCGTTTTTTCATAGACAGGGGACTTGGGAACGCTATTTGCATACCATTGTTTTAAATATTTAACTGATTGGCCCCTACAACGCACTAGCAATAATAGTTTTATTCTTCCATCACTTAAAGATTTCTGACACTACTAAAATTTTTAAATGCAATTTCATACTATTTAGTAGAAGAAACATTTAAATTAAATCTGACGATTATTTTAGCTTAAGAAAACTGGCGTTTATCCCATATTTTCAATTTACTGTACATGAAAAAGAGAATCAGTTAAGCGATAAAAATAACATATTCCGAAGAGAATTTTGAAACATTAAACAACATCCTTTAAATTAATTCAAATGTTTCTAGAATTGTTAAAACTATTTTTAGGTTTTTCAATAAATGTTTGCATGTCATAAATATTTATTTATAGATTGATACACCTTTGGGGATGTTTTACAGTGATTTTAAACTAGTTTTTGTAGTTCCCCGTGATATTTGTCTGAGGAGGTTAATACAATAGACATATATCAATCTTAAATGTTATTTTAAATCTCGTGCCAAACAAGAAACCCTATCTGCAGTTGAGTGGAGAGTCGATTCAACACTTCGACTCAGATTCGACTCTGGAAAATGAGCCGGAAAGATCATGAGCTTGAAAAGAAGAAAAGAGACCCTATTTCTGCAGCCGGATGCCGCCAGCGCCATCTTTTGGCCGAAATTCGAACTATTTTAAGGAAGTGCGTACTTTAAAATTTGTTGATATTCTAATAACAATACTGCAAACCGCGCATTTTTATCTCAAACCGTTTTTTTGATATTTAAATTTAAAATGGGTCAGTCATTTACTGGACACCCGGTACTAGCATTAATACATGTAAATAGTCGCAAAAGTATTTTTTAAAGCAAAATATTACTCCATTAAAAGGCATGATTTTTTAATAGTACACCAGACCCGAAAGGGTTTAAATAGGACGTAATTACCACGGTGATCTAGATCCATTAACTGGTATGGAATATCGCTGAATTAATTTACGCATGATAGGATTTAATAGAATGAAAAAAAATCTTTTATCATGGTAATTTTTAAGTTTTAATTCTATTTTCATAGAATTTGAAATGACACGACGAAATTATGAAACGATTATACATATTAAATGTTAATCTATTTAGTTAAGTAATTTTTGCGCTGTTATATGCGGACAGACAGACGAACCAGACAATGGCTGTAGGTGTTTTGTATTTATATAATTATGAAAATACCTGAAAACAATTCATTGTAGTTTTTTTTTTTACGAAAAAATAAAATTAAAATCTTTCATCTTAAAAGAGAGCAACATTTTCCTTTTCGATTTGCTAAATGGAAATCATGCATTTTATTTTTAACATTTTCCAACACAGTTGAAAAATGTTTTTGCATTCGGTTTGTCTGCCCGTCTGTCGTCGCTCTACTCTCGTAAATATACTCCGATTTTTAGGCAATTTATAAACCTTAGTGTTATCACAAAAATAGGGTCAACTAGATATGTTTGGTATTATGTATGAAGTATGTGGGATTAATAGTTCATTTACAGGGGTACCAAAAGAATTACATTACATTACGGTACCTGAGGAAGAACCGTTTGCAGATTATTTTAATGACATTACGCTATTTAAATTGTATTAAAATTTAGATAAATAACTTAATTTGATTACAAGATGAAAACGATAGAATAGAGTATTCCTAGCATTTTTCATCGATTTACAGGGACACAGAAATATGATATGATAAATTTATTAGTCTTTCTAAAGGTTATATTAAGAGTTAAATAAATTTTTAAAAAATAGTTTTCTTTGTCGGTATTGAGACTTTTGAGCAGACCCTCGTTTGTATTTCTTAACTGAACTAAATTTTAGCATGCATGTATTAATGAATAAAAATCTATATATAATATTCAATGTTGACCAAAGAATTCGGATAATTTTATAATTGTAGATGGGAGCAGCTGAAATTGGGTTTTTAAGTGTGTTATGGTTGACTTAGTGGTAATATTTTTAACTTATTAAATCTGTAGTTTTGTTACATTATTCGGAATGTTTTAGAAAGTGTTTCACAGAGTATGCTTGATGCATGCTGTTTTTCTTTCTTGTTTATTATACAATACATATTTAATAGTCAAATAAATATTATAACAAAACCAGCTTATCTGATCTAAATATAGGTACTTCATGGACTCTCAACATTTTTCATCTGGCAGACATGTCGTAAAGAGATTAAGTTGGATAAAAATAGCAATTGCATTTCTTTTTTATCTCTTTTTTGTGTCGTGAAAAACAGTGGAAAAGCAAGAAATAAATTTCGTATGCTAGAGAAGTTTAGCTGTTAATCTTCTAAAGATAACTTCTTAATACAGTATTATCTGTTTTTTATTATGTAATAAAATAATCTTTTTACATAAATGAACATTTTACGTAGAAATGATTTTTCTGGATACGTAATTCAACGATTTTAGAAAAAAATAAATTTTTTTTTTAAATAAATAAGTTGCAAAAACGTGGAATGAAAAGAATAGAAATGCTGGTGTGCAAAATATCAAATCTTCAGGAAATGAGAAAAAATCGTTTTAAAATACGTCAGATTTTAACACATATTTACTACTCTTATTTTATAAAATGCTCATTGAATAACGATACTTTTAAATTTATTAACCCTTCATTGCACAAATTTATTCTATTTATATGATTTTTTTAAAGAAAATTTTTTATACCGTTCTAATAATGGGAAAAAAATATGTACACATTGTATGTATCCTATGTATACACAGTTAGGATTTTAAAATATTGTATTGCTGTATTTTGCAACTAAATGAGCTTAAAATAATTAATTTTCTCTGCTTAACACTCTGCATTTTTTATATTAATATTTTTAAGTATTCAGAAAAAGTAATAAAAATAAATCTTACCTTAATAGCTTGATCGAATTTTTTTTTTTTTTTTTGGGGGGGGGGGTTATAGAATAAATTCTGATTTTTGTCTAATGGTGTCACTTGACATGGAAATAATAAATGTTGTTTCATTTTTAAAATTTTTCTTAATGTGTTACAGTGATCATATTTGTCAAATCATGGCATATAATGAAAATTATAACGTTTTTAGATATGTTTCAGATATGGCATGTGGTGTGTGAAGGGTTAAATTTTAGAAATTTCTAACATTGACTAACAGAAAAACTAATTTTTAATGTTTTATGCTTTACTAAAACATAAAACTCAAAATATCATAACTAGGTGAGTTTTTTTGGTAGAAAAAACGTCTGTTTACTGTTTACATGTCAAGGCTACGTATCTTCAGTAAATAAAAATTTAAGCGCATTTAATATTTTTGGGGGGACATTCTATATCGAAATTTCATTTGATAAGAAAACTATTCGCTGGAGACCACCGTAATACTTACCCATCATGGCTATGCATAATATATAATAGGAAAATAAAGCACTTATAAGCTATTTTTTAAATGCATTGAAATTCAAATATACTGAAATTTATATATGTCATTAAGGTGCACTACACCGTGATTTCGGTATGGCATCGAATTTTCGGATGGTAATTTATCATCTATTTGCATAGGCAGCAAAATAATTTGGCTATAGAAGAAGTAGAACTATCGCAGCCTACGAACTTGTTAGAAGTATGTTTTCAATTGTGGTATGGATTTTAAATTTAACTATTTTTTTCGCATTACGTGGTGTATATAAATTTCATAGATCATATACAGGATTGCGCAAAAGTTCTCAAGTATATTTCCAGTTATTCACGAATACTGTTGAGTGAAATTTTCTAAATCAGCTGATCGTTTAACATACTATTTTCAGCATACTGTGTAATATCCCTACCTGTAGATCATGTACAAGGCTGTACAAAAATAAACGAATCTTTTTTCGGACTATTGACAGTAATAGTAGATATGGGTTTTCAAATGCGTTAAGCGTATATCAAATCGTTTATTTAGATATCATCTTTCACTTTAACGAACTATGAAGCTTTGATACAGTATTGTTAGTGTGTTGAATAATGTGCCAAAATCTATGCTGGACGCATGATTTTTCGTTCTTGTTGAATACTGTTTCACATTTACATATTTTATGTTCGAATTAGATGAATATAGTATTATGTAGAAATAGAATCAATCCAGAAAATGCTGAACGCTTGTTGGCCAAATTCTCCAATTGAAGCCGAAAATAATGAGGTATTTCACCAAACATCATTGACATTTCACCGAATATTTCTAGCTATCTCGCCACACATTGTTAGATATCACGCCAAATAAATGTAGGATAATTATTTTTTCATTTTTGCAATTGTTTTTTCTAAGCTAATCTGGCTACTTTATGATATATTCTCGAAGTTTTTTAATTCTTAATCTCACAAAGTGCGCATTTATACTGAAGCTACCATTATTGTACCGTGCACATACATATTTATTTACATATTTCTTTATTTATCTTGTTGCTGTCAGTTTCTGTATAAGCTTTTAATGCATGTTGAGTAAGTTGTAGAGCTTTGTGATGTTGTATATTGCATATTAAAATGAAGCATTTAAAAAAATGGGAGAAGTTAAAAGTTACCTTTATACTAGTACTTTAACAGCGTGCAATTTTCCCTCTGAAAAAGAAAATGGCTTGGGTTTGCGCTTTTGATCCAAATGTCAAAAGGTTGGATAAAATTTCATATAAAAAAAATTCCCTTAGATCTGGTTATTATTTAAAAGAGTTTAAACATTTATTATTAAAGACTTAACATATAAACGATAAAACGATACGTTTATTCGCGTAACTGGAGTAAAATTGGTAACTTTTGGTAAGATAGGGGCATTGTCACTTAGTAATTTTTTTAGAAAAAATGTCCGCAAGCCATTTTATTTTAGCTGTAAAACTGCATACAACTGATCTACTAATATGAAGCTAACTTTTGACACCTATCCGTTAAAAAATAAATAAATAAATAAAAATATTACTTTTTTCGCTTTACCTTATTGGATATCGTCTTTAAACAGGGTATATAGGAGTCATGGAAGAGAAACGGTCATTACAGCAACTCAGAGTTACAAAGCTGGCGCATGCGTATTTGACATCAGGTTTGTCCTCTGCTCGAAAATCGAAATCGAATCTAAACAGCGCTACAGTTCATAATCGGATAAATTTCCTTCGTTGGCAAGTGGCTTCGTAGCATCGCAAGTTAAATCAGGGATTTGAGATTTTGCTGTGTGAGTTCGAATGGTTCGAATCCCGCTGGCGCTTATTTTTCAGAACAAAAATTTATTTCTTTGTTAAAAAATATTAGATTAGGCACTGAAATAACTAAATAATTTTAAATAGCAACAAATTCTGGTCTATAGATCTAAATATTTGTATTATTTATTTATTTTATTTGCTTATTATTATTATTATTATTATTATTATTATTATTATTATTATTATTATTATTATTATTATTATTATTATCATTATTTATTTTTCATTGCATATTTAAACACACAAAATTTCGTTGTTAATAAATGTACGCGCGACAAAAAATATTATACGCGACAAAATGTACATTAAATTAATATTTTTTGTAAATTTCAATTATCATGCATATTTTTTCAGTTGCGGTCGGAAAATGATTAATGAAAATTTTCGTTACAAAAAATAAGACCGATTGACATTACATCAAACATTCGCCCTGTTTTGATTTTTGAGCAGACAACAAATCAGAGCTCAAATACACATGCGCCAACTTTGTAACTCTCAGTTTCTGCAACGATCGGCTCCCGTCCTGGAATTTCATGACCAGGAAATTCTTCGAAAACAGTATTTTCTTATAGAAGATCTTTGATTAAATAAGACAAATTTCGCACTTTTGAACTATGTTTATTTTTCTATAGCGAAATACTGTTTTTTTTTTTAAGCTGGAAAATAATGGTGCCCGTACGAACAGTGTTAAATCATCAAATATTTGTTAAATTATACTTTAATTATATGCTTTGTTTTTAATTTAATTTGTAATTTAAGACTGAAGACGAGGGGAGACCGATTTCAAAACAAAGAATCATTCTTAGAAATCTGTTGATCACTAGGGACACAAAATCTTCACAATAAGGTTAATATGGCAAGGGTATTTCAGATAATATCTGACTAGGAATTATAAGAGAGAATAAGTATTATTGATTTTCGATGCAAATAAGAAAGAAAGAAGTTGTTAGTATACGTGAAGTACATTCTTTGTGCTTTAATAGAAATAACTTTCTATCTTGACTCATTGAAAATCAATTTAATATCTCTAAGAATAAAAAGATGAATTAGAGTTTTATAAGTTTTTGTGCTTCAATAAATTTTCTAAATTAAAAAATAAATTTAAAAAGTACATTCAACAAGTAGTAATGACTAATGTGTACTTATTTTAAATAACTTATGAATTACCTAACGGTAAATAAAATTATGCTATTATAATTTACATGTAGTAAAAGCTGTTTGATCATTAACATCAAGGTATTTGGAATATTACAAGAAATACATAGAGCTATTAAAAATGTTAAACATGCAAATAATAAAATATCAATTTGTGTTTACCTTTACCTGAGCGGAGTAAGACTGTTTAAAATAATAAACCTATACCAGAATTCATAAACAAATTTGTTAAAAATCAAGAATTTTCTGACTTTCAAGTACATCGTAAATAGAAAATTTTTATTTAATATTCTGGGTGCCAGTAAAATAAAAATTTGGTTCCTTTTTTAAGTATACCTCTCTTGAAAATGTTTATTATTTTCAATCTAAACATTAAAAAAAAGTATTATACTGGGAGGCGGCAGTACAGACAATCACCTCATCGAGTTCACGGATGAAAGTCTAGGATTAGTTAAATCTCGATTCGGATATTAAAAAATCAAATGGTTTGCCAAGTCATATTTTGGTGAAAGTACCAAAACCCTTGATTTTAGCAGTTGACTCATAGGTTTATCATTGTGCTTTCTTGCACCCAAAAGTATAAAAACGTGGAGGTTTAGATTAGGAAAACATGATAATAAACTCTTAAAAGGAGGTTTTTAGGTTTTTTTTTCTATTAAAATATGACTTGAAAGATCGATTGCATTTTAATATGAGAATCGAGATTTAAGTAATCCAAGATTTTCATCCACGAACTCTATGAGATGATTGACTGCTCGGCCACTTTCCGCTATACACATAAATAAAAGTTATTTTCTTTTTTGAAAAAAATAAGTTGGTATTAGGACAAAGACTTCGCCGAATTCGGCTAAGCAACTAATCGTCACATCGTTTGTTTCATGTACATTTCATAGATCATATATGGCAATGAAATGTAAAATCTTTCCATATAAAATTATTTCTATATTACTTATTCACCTATAAAGAAGCACTTTTTCATTTAAAATATTAATTTAGTGAATAAATCTTACATGTCATTTCAAAGTAAAATTATCGAATAATCCATTCATAATTATTTAAATTTCAACATAAGTTACATTCAATGGAATACATTTTCTGAAAATAGTTGAGTAATTATCTCAATTTTATACGACTTGTCCTAATCCGAATAAATTGTGGAACTTAACTATTTCATTAAGTCTAAAATGTGGATAGTTATTGAAAGATTAATGAATAAAATCCGAAATAATTCATTGTTAAAATTACGGTTAAAAATGGCAATAGATTGCCAGATTTATGAAAATCTTCATCTGAAACAAAAGTTAGGAATCCGGCACTAATTGCTTTGACATTTAAAAAATCTAAAAGCTTAAAAAAAGGAATACTTTTTTAAATATTGCAAGGATTGAAGTTTCAGACAAAATATAAAAGATAAAGCAGTTAATTATTAAATTTTCTAAATAAAATTACTAAAGGAATCATAACATTACTTGCAGACCAGTAGGCGGCATCACCGACAATTACCTCATCGAGTTCCTTGATGAAAATATAGGATTAGTTAAATCTCGAACGCAATCTGTCTGCCAAGTCTTATCTTGGTGGAAAACACCTAAAATATTTATTTCAACAGTTGACTCATAGATTTACCATTGAGCTTTCCTGCACCCAAAAGTATAAAAATATGGCGGACTGGGAGCAGGAAAACACAATGATAAATCTATGAGTCAACTGTTGAAATAAATATTTTAGGTGTTTTCCACCAAGATATGACTTGGTGGACCGATTGCTTTTTAATATGAAATCGAGATATAACTAATCCTAGAATTTCATCCATGAACTCGGTGGGGTGATCGTGTATGTGACCGCATCCCGGTTTATATATAAAGATTTTTTTTCTTTTTTTGTAAATGTAAGCTGGTATTCGGACTAAGAGTTTGCCGAATACAGCTAAATAACTATCCGTCCCATATCTAGTTTCATACACATGTTATAGATCATATATGGCAATGAAATGTAAAACAGTTCCCTATAAAAGTAAATACTTTTAATTTAATTTTTTTACTTTTTTTTACTTTTTTTAAAAATACTACATCAAATATCACTTATCCACCTACAAAGAAGCACTTTTTCATTTAAAATATTAATTTAGTGAATAACTCTTACATGCCATTTCAAAGTAAAAATATCAAATAGTCCATTAATGATTATTTAATTTTCTACATAAGTTGCATTCAAAGGAATGAATTTCATGAAATTAGTTGAACAATTATCTCAATTTTATAGAACCTTATACTAATCCGAATAAATTGTGGAATTTAACTATTTGATTAAGACTAAAACGTGGATATAGTTAATGAAAGGTTAATGAATAAAATGATTCATTGCTCAAATTTAAAGAATTGCAATAGATCGCCAGCTTTATTAAAATCTTTCTCTGAAACGAAAATAAGGAATTCAGCACTAATTGCTTTGACATTTGAACAATCTAAAACCTTAAAAAAAGGATACTGTAGGTATTAAAGTTTCAGATAATATATAAAAGGTAAAGCAGTGATTTATTAAACTTTTAAAATAAAATCCACTAAGAATGATTGCATTGTTTACTGTAAATTGTAAAATACGGGTGGTTCCAAAAGTACAATTTCTATGTTTGATGTACAGACAGCTCTCGTAAATGCAAAATCTGATAAATCGAACCTACGCTTAATTCTGACTAAACAAGAAATCCCGAAAATTTCAATGATAAAATTACATAAATAATTTTAAGTTTTACTTTTTCGATTGTAGTTGGTATTTGGACTAAGATTTCGACGACCTTGGATAAATAATTATTCGTCACAGCCCAAGTTTCATGTACATTTCATAGATGATATATAGAAATGAAATGTAAAATATTTCCATATAAAAGTATTTATACATATCCACATACAAAGATCCACTTATTCATTTGAAAAACTAATTTATTGAATAACTCTGACATGTCATTTTAAAGTAAAACTATGAAATAATCCAGTAATGATTATTTAATTTTCTACATGAGTTGCATTCAAAGGAATGAATTTCATGAAATTAGTTAAACAATTATCGCAATTTTATAGAACTTATACTAATCTGAATAAATTGTGGAACTTAACTATTTGATTGAGATTAACACGTGAGTAGTTTATGAAAGATTAATGAATAAAATTTCGAAATGATTCATTGTTCAAATTAAGGTTAAAAACTGGGATAGATTGCTAGAATTTATTAAAATCTTTATTTGAAACAAAAGTAAGGAATTCAACACTAATTCCTTTGACATTTGAACAATCTAAAAGTTAAAGAAAGGAAGATTTAAAAAAATATATTGCAAGTATTGAAGTTTTAGATAAAATATAAAAGGTAAAACAGTGATTTGTTAAATTTTAAAATAAAATCCATGAAGGATAATTGCATTGCTTACCCAAAATTGTAAAATATGGGTGGTTCCAAAAGTACAATTTCTAAGTTTGAGATATGACGATTCCCACTGAATTCCTTAATTTAATACTTACATGTCGTTCTTGAATCATTGATAGATGTCACTATGTTTTCTTTCGGGGAACCTTTTGTTCGATACTATATTCAAAATTGCACAAATTTTCTTTACGTTGAATTTTTGACGTTCGACTTTAGTAGAATATACTTGATAAATTGAATTGTTCATTTGATGAATGGAGATGGATCATTTCTTTCGTTTCTAACAGAAACAATTGATGCAACATTTTAAACATTTGACTTGTCTATTATGTACTACAGAGACGATAATTATTGTTTCCTTAAGAGGTTATTCGAATCACTCAAAAAGACCGGATGATAATGTTAAGTCTATGGGGGCGTTATTTTTAAATATCTCGCACAAATTTTAATATTTTTACATTTTTTTTGCATAAGATAGCTGAAGAATATCTAAAACCGGGCTAATTTTTAATTTTTCGATTTTAGTTTGTACTAGGACTAAGATTTCGACGAACTTGGCTAAATAACTTTTCGTCAGAGCCCTATTTATATGTTCATTTTACAGATCATATATGGAAATGAAATGTAAAATATTTCCATTTAAAAGTATTTTTACATCAAATATTATTTATACACTTACAAAGAAACATTCATATGAGATATTAATTTATTGAATAACTCTTACATGTCTTTTCAAAGTAAAAATATCAAATAATCCATTCATGATTACTTAACTTTCTACGTAAGTTGCATTCAAAGGAATGAATCTTATGAAAATTGTTGAATAATTATATTAATTTTATAGAACCTTATACTAATCCAAATAAATTGTGGAACTTAACTATTTGATTAAGACTAAAACGTGGATAGTTATTGAAAGATTAATGAATAAAATTTTGGAATGATTCATTGTGCAAATTAAGGTTAAGAATTGCAATAGATCGCCAGATTTATTATAAAATCTTTATCTGAAACGAAAATAAGGAGTTCAGCACTAATTGCCTTGACATTTGAACAATCGAAATGCTTAAAAAAAGGAAGATTTAAAAAAAGAATATTGCAAGTATTGAAGTTTCATACGAAATACAAAATGTAACGCAATGATCTATTAAACTTTTAAAATAAAATAAGCTAAGAATAATTGCATGGTTTACTCGAAATTGTGAAATACGAATGGTTCCAAAAGTACAATTTCTGAGTTTGACGTATAGTCGGTTCTCGTTGATTTGAACTCTAATAAATAGAACCTACGCTTAGTTTGAACTAAACAAATAATACTGAAAATTTCATTGGCAAATTTCCATTAAAAAGCTTCATTTATTCGTACTTGTTTTCTTTTGGACTCGTTTTTAATTCGAACTAACGCGAGTTCCAATTTTTCATTTTTCCCTACTTTCTCATGGACTTCAGATCCTTTAGATAACTTTCTTTCTTTCATTTTTGGCAGAATTGTTCTGAACTAGTATACATATGATCACGTGGATTTGATATCCGCCTTTTTAATATTTCATAGGTCCATCGATGACACCTCCACTAATTCATACATGAACTTATTTCTTATCTCTTAATTAGTTTATGTATTTATAACTTTTACTTTAATATTAAGTCATATTCTAATGATAACAACCGAAATAAATTTGAAAAATACTATAATATGAATTCCTTTGAAATAGTATTCCTTTCAACATGTATTCCTCTCATACTTTCTATAATTTGAACTCTGAATAATTCGAACATTTCTTGCATCCTCGACGAGTTCGAAATAACGAGAGCCGACTGTATGACGATTCTCATTGAATTTCTTAATTTAATACTTACATGTAGTTCTCGAATCGCAGATAGATGTCATTATTATTTTTTCTTTCGAGAAACCCTTGGTAATATATTCGAGGTTGAGCGAAATTTTCTTACATTGAATTTTTGAAACGTAGGGCGTTCGAAATTAATAGAATACTTGATAGATTGAATTGTCCATTTGATGGCTGAAGAGAGATCTTTTGCTTCCTTTCTTACCGAAACCATTGATGGACTATTTCAAACATTTGACTTTTCTATTATGTACTGCAGTGACGAGAATTTTTCTTTTCTTAAAAGCCACTCGAGTCACTCAAAAAAGACCCGGATTATAATGATAAGTCTATGTGGGCGTTATTTTCAAATATCTCGCTCAAATTTTAATATTTTTACATTATTTGTTTCCTGCAGAGGAAAGCTGAGGATGATCTACAACCGGGTTAGTTTTTACTTTTTCGATTTTAGTTGGTACTCGGACTTGGATTTCACTGAATTTGGCTAAATATCTATTCGTCACATTATATTTTCGTGCACATTTTATAGATCATGTATGGCAATGAAATGTAAAACATTTCCACATGTAAATATTTCTACATCAAATATCATTTATACACCTACAAAGAAGCATTTATTCATTTGAAATATTAATTTAATGAATAACTCTTAGATGTCATTTCAAAGTATAAATATCAAATAATCCATTTATAATTATTTAATTTTCTACGTAAGTTGCATTCAAAAGAATGAATTTTATGAAAAATAGTTGAATAATTATCGCAATTTTATAGAACTTATACTAATCCGAATAAATTATGGAACTTAACTATTTGATTAAGACTAAAACGTGGATAGTTATTGAAAGATTAATGAATAAAATTCCGAATGATTCATTGTTCAAATTAAGGTTCAGAACTGCAATAGATTATCAGATTTCTTATAAAATCTTTATCTGAAACAAAAGTAAGGGATTCAGCACTAATTGCTTTGACATTTAAGCAATCTAAAAGCTTAAAAAAGGAAGATTTCTTTAAAAAAAAGGATAATGCAAGTATTAAAGTTTCAGATAAAATATAAAAGGTAAAGCACTGATTCATTAAACATTCTAAATAAAATTCCACGAAGAATAATTGCATTGCTTACCCTGAATGTTAAAATACGGGTCGTTTCATTAGTATAATTTCTAAGTTTGAGGTATGACGTTTCCCACTGAATTTCTTAATTTAATACTTAGATGTAGTTCATGAATTGTTAATAGACGTAATTATTATTATTTTCTTTCGAGAAAGCTTTTGTTCTAAGCCACACCACTGGCTGTTTATTAGTTTGGGTTTATCAGTTCAATGCCATCAGTTTAACTGGGCGATTATTATTATTATTATTACTATTTTGGTATCTGCAAACAAGTTTCCGAAACTATAACCCGATGAATGAAAGTACACAAATAAGTAAACAATTTATTTATTCTGGATTTATTATGTAATTTCAATATCTTAATAAATAATTATTTATTAAGTGACTGGCATTTATTTCATGACGGACAAGCGTAAAAAAGGAAATCTGTAAAAGGTTTCCTAAACTGATGCCAAGTTTTTATATTCTGTTTTTTCGGAAACTGAAATAAAAATCTTAGATGAATTTTTAACACAATTATTCTATCATCTCTTTACTTTATACATAAAATGAGGAAGATGCCTTTCTGCCTACCTGCCTGACTGAGGACACACAGTCAGGCAAACTTATAATACCTAGGAATCTGAATTTTTTGTCCTGAGTCGAAAGGGCATTATGCAGCCAAATTTTTACAATTCAATTTAGATTAAAAAAAAAACAAACTAAAACGTGCATATGCCATTGTGTGATACAGGCTATTTACAGCTCTCCTCCCATCTGTGGCAATAAAGCAGCGAACCAATGAGGGCAAGCGGTAAATATCAAATCGAGGAACCGCAGTACCTAGCTTAGAATATCGAAGAATATGACGAATTCTTGGTAAAGTGCAATATATTTCCATTCTTTGTCTATTCTTTAATTTTATCTATATAGCTATAACCAGAATGATTTTTACAAGTCGTCGTTACAGATATAAATATATCTTTATCTAAATTTTAACTAGTGACACATAAAATTTTCCAGGAGATGTGTGTGAAGGGAATTTTTGGGATTGTGATAGTTGGGTCCCTAGAAAGGAAGGCATTTTCTCAACTTTTCCGACCTCTTCCTGCAATATATCATTAGATAGCCTTTTCATCATTGTTTCATATAATGCACCTCCCGTCTCCCTCGGCTAAATATCCTCTTAAGGGTATATTTCAAACTCCCTCCCCCCCAAGACTGAAAAATCTTGCTTACAGCGTGGATTATGAAACACTTTCCAATACATTTTGAATACTGTTAACCTACCATTTTCATTCATGTACAGTAATTTTACTAATCTGTATAAAGAACAATACATAATAAGCAAAAAAAAAAAAAAATCATGCTTAAGCATAGATTATGATGTACTTTCCAACACAATCTAAATACTGCAAACCTATTACTTTCATCCATGTGTAGTAATTTTTCTATCCTGCACAAAGAATATAACTAACTAAGATGAAGAATCATGCTTATATCATGGATTATGATGCACTTTTCAACATATTCAGATTAGTGTAAATATATCATTGTTATTCATGTACAGTAATTTTATCCTGTGGAAAGAACATAACATTATTTACAAGAACGAAAAAATTACGCATTAATCGTGGATTATGATACACTTTCCAATACATTTTGAATACTGTAACATATACCATTTTCATCCATTTTTAGTAATTTTACAACGAACAAAATTTTGAAATTAAATAATTTTTGAATAATTTTGAAAAGAACAAAACAAAACTAACAAGAAAAACTATGCATACAGCTTGGGTTATGAAACACTCTTAAACACATTCTGTATACTGTAATATTGATCATTTTTATCCATCTGCAGTATATATACCATCTTATGCAAAGACCAGAACATAATTAAGAATTACGAAAATCATGCGTACAGCATGGATTATGAAAAGATTTCCAACAAATTCCGAATAGTGTAACATCTATCATTTTCACCCGTCTGCAGTTATTCTACCAGTATGGATGGTAGAACAAGCATAACAAGAACGAAATATCATGCGTACAGCATAGGTTATGAAATTCTTTCTAAGAAATACGATACCGAAGGTAGCGGGATTAAGCGTTGGATTTTCGTTCAGAAAATAGCTTGTTAAGCAGAATTCGCCTTTTGCCTGTCGAAAGTGGAACAAACTTATTTTGTAGCGTATCAGTTAGGATGCAGTTAGGTTATGTTTGGATTACAATTGTATTATAATCAGGTTACAGTTTTGTTACGTTATAATTATGTTATACTTAGGCTACATTTGCGCTGATGTTAAATTACAGTTCTGTGCAATTAGGTTATAGATCGAATAGATAATTTATTTTGAAACACGACTGTTTTACGGAGATCCGTGTCGTATGTTCGTATAGAAGATATTGCGAATCTAATGCATTTTAACACGCCTTCTATGATGTGCGGCAGGCAGTAGGAACAGATTTCGAAGATTCATTTAGAGCATATTTTACCCACTCGGTGGTGAAAGGTGGTAGAACAAGATTTTCCGGCAGCACGTTTAGTATACGTTGCTGTAGGCAGTGTGGATTAAAATCGAGTTTTTTAAAAGTTAGTTGTTCTGTTGTATATTTTATCTTTTTTTTCGTTTAAATGCAAATATTTATTATCACTCTAAAAATAAATTACGAATAATTTAAATGAATAAGAAAAGTGCTACTTTATTAAATTGGAAAACCTTTTTTTGTTTGTTTATAAATAAATTTCAAATTTTAATTTATTGAATTTTTGGTTCTTCATTTTAAAAATTAATTCAAATTTTAGTATTAATAGAACCAATAAGTATGTGTGCAAGGAATAAAGGGATTGTTTTAGTTTTTTGGCAATGTAGCGATAAAATGCTCAAAAACTTTTAACAATAATTCATTTGAAAAATTTTCTAGAAAGTCAAACAAGTGAGTTTAACTATATTGTAATCCCTTTTAATCTGATGCATGGCTGTGTAACCATTCTTTTTGACCAACTAAATTATCTCCACTTTGTAAAAGCTACTAAAAAATAAAAGCCTAGTTACAAGTTTTTAACTATAGTGTTTTTTCTTTAACTTGTCAATAAAGAACTTCAAAATTATCCAAAATAATTTTAATACTGCGATAATTACATGAAAATAATCGGATATAAATTAAACAAAGTTCAAACTGCAAATAACTTTTAATTTAACTGAATAGGAAATTATTTATCATGAAAAGGATTGTGGTAATATCTTTTCAATTAACTTATTTAAGCCAATCAGGCAACAACACTTGAATATGAACAGACAAACAAAAATATTAAATTTAAATGGAAAATTAAAAAAAGCTTATTAAAAATTCAAATTTTGTCAATTTCTAACACTTTCGAACGTAGTTGCAAAGTGCTTGTGACTTCGATTTCTGAGTTTGCTTTCTGCCTACTATCTGTTCGTTCTCTGTCAGGAATTATCAATTTATAATCACTATTGGAAACATAATGAGTAGCATTTAAGATATGTTTACAAAGATGAAAAAATCCCGTTACATTATGGTCTGTGAGGAAAAAAATTTCCAGTGTATTTTAATGATGTTACATAATGAAACATAATGAAATTTTTATCCGTTTATTAAGTTGCACAAAATTTTTAATGTTGCATATCATGCGCAAAGCACTAATTTTCTCTTACAGAGTCATACAATAGAATTCGCTTACACGACGATCTACGTTGAAAAACTTTTTGCAGAATATTTTAATGATTCTACACTAATTCAAACATAATGAAATTTATATACATTACTGAGATTCTTTACGACGCGCTTATTATATAATATATCGTATTTAAAAGATACAGTGTAAGTACAGACATCAGATAACGGTTACAGTATTTCTCAAAAGTGATAGATTTTAGAAATGTGCTTACAGTTGTGATATGCGTTTTTAAATTTTATAAAAATTTTGCCTACTACGTGGTATCAACTCAGTATTGTCGAATTTGACCGATAAACTCAGAGGTGGCTTGAGTTTGAAAATTTAACAAAGAACAACGGAGTTGAAAACCACTTATTTAGTCACGAATACAGGTTATTTCACCATAAATGAAATCTGCTAGACGATAATAATTTTCCGAAAAATAAAAATATTCCAATTAAAAAGTAACAATAGTGTAATAACATCGCAAAAAATTCTGAAACAACACGGGACTCAAGAAAGAAATATTACCGTAAGAAACCGCAAGAATTGAAAATCACAGTCTAAAATGTAAAGAGCGAAGTGCATTTTGTTGGCGCATATAACGGACACTTCTACCACTATCATTTTTACAACAAAGTTCAGTACGTCTGCTAAAAGTTTCATTTTTATGTATTTTAGTTTCCGGAAAGTTATTACCAACAACGACAACGACAGTTGGGTTAGGGCAGAGCATCCTGTATTTTTTAAATTATTGGGTGATTTGCGATCCCATGTTCTATGGTAATTGCTCCTCCTTTTGATGCAAACTATCACCCCTCTGAACTTGTCTGTCAAAACTGTCAACATTATATAAATTCTAGAGATCATATATAGCAGGTCTAGGCTGAATATTTAATAAGAATTACTGTGTATGCTTGATTAAAAATGAACATAGTTTATTACAAGAAGCCAGTTAATAATAATCTGCAGTTTGAACGCTTTTGCTACACTAGTTTTGAAGGGTTGTCCAAAAGATATTCGTTCTTTTTTAATTTTTTCACGGTCCTTTATTGGAATTTCGGGGAAAAATCTTCACAAAAATGTATGACCTGAACTATTATGTTTACACACTTAGAGTTTCAGGATGATTCCTCATGTATTTTTCTACATATTTTACATAATGCCTAAAATCTCAAGTGGCCAGTTACCTTTGACCATATAGTGCATGTAATGTTACACAGATATACAGATTATGTAGAAGAGTGCACGATAGATTTCACATATATTTCCAACTATGGAAAATAACTGTTGAAATATGGTTTTGATTAGAAAAGTGTTTGAGAAATTGTTTGTTTAAGTATATTATTTCTCCTTTTAAAGCTGTGAATTTGCCTTATTCTGAAAGTACTAGAAAACTTTGCATAATCTGTGCTTGACGCATAATTTCTCTTTTTTGTTAATAAATATGCCCAATGCATCAAGATTTATAAAGTTTACTTTGGAGTTCCCACAAAATTATCGCTGCATGTGTAGTTTATATTAAATTTACAGTAAACTAATTTTTTTAAATTTAAATTCTCACAAAAAATAAAAAAAATAAAAAAATTAAAATATAAACTAAATTTAAATTTTTGTTAAGAACTCTTTTTTAGAACCCTTCAAGGTTATTTCAGAAGTTATTTATGATAAAAAAATCATGAGATATTTTAACATCACTATGACAGAGAAAAATTTTACTAACCATTATTCTATTAATAGCTTTTATGAAAGTGTAAGAATATCTCCAGACGCTTACAGAATTTATGCCCATTTATAGTTTTTGAGATTTATTGGTTTCTCGGGGGAAAATGAAAATACTTCCGTAAAAATGTATTTGGAGTTTTATTTAAACACTGAAAAGATGGCATGATGAATAAGAACTCCCAAATTTGTTTCATAAAATAATATAAAGCAATAACATTCATATCGATTATGTGGTCATGTATTGCTACTTATAGCTATTTTTAGATCTATTATTGCTACTTTAATCGATTAAACTATCGACTACGAGTTGGAGTAAAAAGAATATATGTCATACATATCGACATTTATGACATTTGTGACATAAATGTGACAACTGCTTATAAATTTAATTGCTTTAAATTTTTTTTGAAGAAATTAAGAAATAAAAAAAAACAAAAACAAACAGACAAAGAACATTATATAGATGTATTTTATATGCAACACAATATATAGTTTACATTAAATTTGAAAATATATAAAGTGTTTTTAAATGAATATCGGGGTTTTAACGCTTGGTAGTATTTATTACACAAAATTTAAAATTATAATTAATACATAAAATGAACGAGCAACTCAAACAATTTTCGCTACAAGCTTGCAAGTGTTAAATATAAGAAACTTTTGTCACACGGCACAAATCAAGTCAATAAATTAGTATTATATTTCAGATAAATATTTCAAATTCATGTATAAAAATATTCGAAGTTAAATGAAAATTTCAGTTATGTATCCACAAGTTTTAAAAGTTTTTCTACAAATTTTCTACAAAGTGAATAAAACAACTTTGAAATAATTTGAGTTGTGTGTAACTACAAAGTTAAATAAAAACCATTTTCGATTTCCCAAATAAAACGCTGAGGATGAAACTTTAAGCAAACATTTCTTCGAAAGGTAGTCCAAACATCATTAATCAATTTTACAAAGGTCTTAACTTTTAAAGAAAGACAACATTTAGGAAAAAAATAACCGAAAAAAAAGAAAAACCAGATTGTTTCGAAATATCGACTAAGAATGATTATTTACTAATATTTTTTTGTTTAATGAGAAAAAATCCTTAATATTGTTGACTGAAGAAAGTATTTTTTCGAGAGAGTTATGTTTTCTTTTTTAAATGTTTTAAATCTGAGTGGTTTTTAAGATGAAAAAAGGGATAACACAAAGTGTAGGTAAAAAGTATTTTTATGGAAACTTAAATAAAAAGAATGCTTCCATTACCACATTTCCATGTAGAGAAACTGATGGTTATGAATATTTGTAAGTTGTGAAATGTAAGTAGCTGTTTAATGAATTTTTTACTGCAATTTTTTATGCAAAAATACCGTTGAACTTTGGTACAAAATAATTGTAAAAAAAAAAAAAACGCGTTTTATTAATTAATAGATTCTTACATATTCTTATGATATATGTGCATGCATACATACTACATTCAATGCATAAAGTAATTGTATTTTTCCGTTAACCGGTTGCAACTGGCTTCCAAAATCTCACTAACAATTTTTCCTCATCAAATCTTTGTGCAGCAATTTCTAAAATGTACGAAATTCTTTAAAACCCAATTCACAAAACAATTTATGAGTGCTACTCGCCCATTAATCCACAAGAAAAAAAGTGACTGTATGTATGAAATTGGTTGCGTAGCAGTCTCTAAAATGTATGAAGTTCTTTAGAACTACAATCACAGAGCGATCTATGAGAGCTATGCTTCATTTAAACCTAAACAAAAATTGCTGGATTCATGAAATTTGTCGGACAGCAGTCACTTAAAATTTATGAAATTAAATAAAACCCCAATCACAAATTCGTCTATAAGCGCTTCGCCCATAAACCTAGGTAAAAAAAGAAAAAAAAATCGCTGAATTCATGAATTTTGTTGTGCAGCAGTCTTTCAAACTTATGAAATTCGTAAAAACTCCAATCAAAAAACAATGTATGAGAGCTACTTATCCATTAAATCGGAAAAAACGCAACTGGATGCATAAAAAGTTGTTTTGTAGCATTCTCCAAAATTCGTCAAATTCGTTAAAGTCGCGAAAACTATAATGTATCTAAATACATTCCAATATAGAGTGCGTACAGTAACGTAAAAGTATCTCAATTTTAAGTACCAGTATTTTATTACTGTAGTATAATATGAAAATTTGAAATTTTTTTCACTATTTTTCCCGTTATTAGACTAACATATAGATTTCAAATAGTTTTTTTCATAAAAATTGAAAAAATCGTGCAACGAAGGGTTAAAAAACCACAATCACATTGCTTTTGTTAATAGTTTAAAAATAAATTGATTATAAATGTTAATCATCATTTTAGTTTGGCACAAGGCGACAAATGGTGTTTCTATGACTCTGAAGACGGTCGCTGCAAAAGATGAGTCAAGATATTTTCCCAAAGTATCTTGATCTTTGAAATAAATGCGTAAGTTTACAAAAATATTGATTAGAAAACATTATTTACTACGATTACATAAAATAAAATGAAATAAAATGAAAAATCAATTGTTCGCTGCTGAAAGTGTTATTTTTTTCTCGAAGGACTTTCTTGTTTGTTGATAAAACTTTTGATTGAAAACTTCTTTTCGGTTTTAAGAAGAAAAAAAAAGGATAAAGGAAGTATAAAATGAAAAGTATTGTTAAACTTGAAAGAGGAAATATGTCCATTAACACAATTTCCAGCAAAAGCAAAGGCTGGTCTATATGAATGTTTGTAAATTAAGCTTAAAAAAGATTTTTAGAGTATGAGGGTTTCAAATTTTCGATTTTTCATATTTTAAGACCAATATATAGATTAAAAAAACATAAAAATAGAAAAAATCGTGCTGTGAAAGATTAAAAAAACCCCGATTATAATACTTTTGTTTTAAGTTTAAAAAGAATTGGATTATAAATGTTAATTATCATTTTAGCTTGGCAGAAAGAGCAATAGTGTTTCTGTGACCTTAAAGACGGCCGCTGCAAAAGATGAGCTCAGTTGCTTTCGCAAAGGGTCATTCTTTGAAATAAATGTGTCAGTATAAGTATACAAAAATCTTGATTCGAAATGATTATTTACTATGATTACAAAAAAACATTCTATTGTTGACTGCTGAAAGCGTTTTCTTTTTTCTGGAAAGAGTTTCTTTTTTGTTGATAAAATTTTGATTGAAAACTTCTTTTCGGTTTTAAGAAGAAAAAAAAAAGGATAAAGGAAGGATAAAAGGAAAAGTATTGTTAGCTTGAAAGAGGAAATGTGTCCATTACTACAATTTCCAACAAAAGAGAAAGCTGATCTATATGAATATTGTAAGTTATAGTTAAAAAAAAATAGATTTTTAGAGTATGAGGATTTCAAGTTTTCGATAAAGAAGAGCACAATATTATTTAATATATGTATATGTATATACATATGTATGCATATATTAAATGAAATTAATTTCAATTTTTATTATCATTTTTATTCTATCTTTTAACATTTTAAGTATCTAAACATTAGGATATTATTAAAAATTAATTATCATTATATTATTTACTCATTAAGTAATTACGGAATGATAAGAATATTTTTAATTACTAATTACAATTAATTATAGGAATCATTATAATGACTCATTATAATGATTCATCCATATTAAATTTTGCGTTTTAAAAGAATATTTAATAATTCAATTACTTATTATTTTTAACAATGTTTTTCATTAAATAAATATTTTAAATTTTACTTATATATCTACTGAGAATATATGCTTAAGGCATCTGCTAATAGATTTATAATGAATTTAATTAATTTATAATCATAACAGTCTATTTTTTGCTACACCATTTCAAGTGTAACTGTAGTGTCTGGCATGTTATTTTTTCTTTCCTTTTCATTTTAATTAATATTAATTCATATGATTAATTATTCATAATAATTAATCATAATGTTATTATGATTAATTTTTAGTGTTTTTCTTCTTTTCATGTTAGTTTTATGTGAATTGGTAGCCCGAAATTCGTATTATTTTGCTTTTTCATGTCTACAACGATAATAAAACCACACACTTTGTTTGTAGTTCCAAAGTATTTGTGGCCTGAAGATTCTACTTTGGTTCTGCAAATTTTTGATTATATTCATTTTACTTTATTTTTTACATGTTTCAATGTGGTAATTTGTATTAAATTTAACGTTTTATATATATATAAATTTAATGTTATATATATATATATATATATATATATATATATACCGGGTGTCCTGAAAAGGACTGAACGATTTTAAAAATCAATAACTTGCAAACTTTTACACATATTTAAAAAATTCTTGCACGAGAATCATCTAAAAGGTCAAAAGTTTTTTTCCTGCGATTCTGGATTTTAGTTCGAATAACAAACAATAGATGGCGCTGAGAGCGCTAGGTGTGGTGTTGAGATGGATATTGACGGATGTCACTTGGTACTGAAGCAAAATGAGGAGTTTAAGGCTGTGGAGTGGGTCTCGTTTGACAATGCAATCTTGCTCTTAGGGCCCGATTTTGAACTATTGTTTATTTGTTTTTATTGAACAACATACATTTGACCTGTGCACTCGACATGAAGCCCGATTTTGGACTTAGTCGGTATAATTTCAATGAAATGTGTTGTTGTCATGGAAATAATAAATCCTTTTATATAATAGCAGCGATTGGAAACTGGAAGTGAATTTAACAAGCAGCATACGAGTTTTGCAGACGATTTTACATTTAAGAAAGCCGTATTTTCTCGGATTAAATTACTTTTTATCATCTAATTTAAAGAATACTTTGTGCATCATATTTTAAAATAAAGTGAAACGATTTAGTAGTTTTTTTTTGTTGTTGTTGTTAAAAATTAATCAGTTTTGCTGTTTTAAAAAATTTGTTATATTCTAAGAAATGCTAGTTCTTTTAAAGAAGTTCTTTAGTAGAGTTTTATGTATGTCGTAAAAAAATTGCGGAAATGGTTTATTCTTTAGAACAAAGAATATTCGTAGTATAAACATTGAAAATTTGGTGCAATAGCTGTTGCACTCTTTTGTAAAAATACCCAAATACAAAATTTATTACGATTATGTAAATTAAATTCCTGGTAATAGGGAAATAATACTACCTCCACCTTAAATGAGCCATAATCATAATGACAATTTAGAATCATCACCTATCATTTGATATCATTGAATTAGTGACGCAGAATAGGTTTTAATAGAATGAAGAAAACCTTTAATAATATACTTTTAAGTTTTGATTCGCTTTTCATAAAACTTTAAATGAGTAACGAAAATTCTGCAACGAGTATATATATTATAATTAAAAGCATTCTGTTGGGTAGTTTTTGCGCTATTATGTGCGGACAGATAAAAGAACATTCCAGATGACGAATATAGGAGCTACATATATAATTATCCTCACAGAACATAATGTAATGGCATAGTTCTGAGTGTCTGTGTAAATGAATCATGAATTATGCATAGTTTGTTTACAATACCCAACACGGCATAATAAATCTTATTAACATATATCACTTACAGACCAATTCAATTATTTCAACGCAAGTTAGAGTTTGGAAAGACAGACAGGCAGACGGCTAAATAAAAAAAATCATAAACATTTTTAACTATGTTGGAAAGCGTTAAAAACACATGTTAAGTTGAAATCTGACATTTAGCAATTTATTTAAATAGACGGAAGCATATTTGAACTCTTTCGTATAGCCCTGTACTTTTCCTACTATCTTTAAATACACGCCATTTATCTAGCTAAAATCTATTTAAAACCGAAACATGCTTTAAACTAATGAAATCATACTTCCAGAGATTACCATCCAGAGACGGCTATAAATCCAATTTTTGAGTGCCCCTGTATATCATTTCATTTCTATTCTTTAAACATATCGTAATATACTTAAAGCTGTTCAACGTAAAAAATGAATAACTCATTTACAAACCACCTTTAATATATTTACTTACACACTTATTAAGGAGTGCGAATTCTTTTGTGTAGCCCTGTATATGATTTGCACCAATTATATACATAGCGTAAGCGTTATATACATAGCGTAACATGCAAAAATGTAGTGAAACTTTAAAAAAATCATATCAAAACTTAAAAATTCAAGCAATTAACGCTAGCTTACAGCATTTTTGATGCAGCATAGTTTCCGAAATCTTTTGTGTGTCCCTGTAAATATTTCATATTTTCTATTACACAGTAAGAAATTCGTAGTAAACCTAAGTAACTTATAACAATTTTATTATATGTGTAACAAAATAAAAATATGCCTCAAAGTATGTGCCCTTCTATACCGTTATGTTACATAATTATTTTGTGTGGCCCTGTAAATGAATAATAACTATTCTTTGTGCAGCATATTCTACATCATTTGTATTTCAATTTAATTCATAAATGCATGTTAATTTCATTATGTTCGGACGGGTGTAATATCATCAAAAAGCACTTGAAACTTTTTCCCCGTAGGTCATACTGTAACGGAATACTTTTGACTGTCCCTGTATTGGAAATACACATCCGATATTCATAAAATTTGAAATAACTGGATAAAATTCTTTAATAAATATGTATTTAAAATTTCAAACGATACGACAGAGTAATTTTTGCACTGTTATATGCGGACAGACAGACGGACGGACGCACCAGAGACAAGTATAGGTGATATGCATTTATATAATTACTAATGTATCTAAAAAACAGCTAAATTTAAAAGCGCATGCCGAAATTGAAAACACATTTCCAGCAGTTATTAGTTAAAGACAGTACAGTAACCGGTTTCTTTTTGTGTGCCCCTGTAAATAAACGTTAAATGCTATAAATACCAAATACTCTATTCTATCATAATCATCTTATTCTGAAATTCAGTGATTTATATCAGTTTCAATACATTTGAAATAGTGTATTTCATTAATATACACTGCAAGTGATTTTTCCATATAGACTATGATGTGATGCAATCTTTTGGGTTTACCTGTAAATTAACTGTTAATTCCACATACTTAAAATACAATACAGGACATGACGAGGTGACATAAAAAGTTTTAAAAGATACCCAGATAAATAAATAGATAAATAAGATATCCTGTTCTCAAAAGTACTTACATTCTTGAAATGTAAAAAATAAATAAATAAATAAATAAAATAAAATAAAAGTCGTAATTCGAACGTTGTTGTTTCACGCATTTCGATTTCAAAGGAGTCGTACCCATGAAAATAATATTTTTCTCTATTATTGGCTGACGCCAGCAAAATCAAAATTATATGGATTGCATTCAAAATCGGACGGTAAAAGCAAAAGTTCATTTTTGAATAAGATCCACGCCATAGCTTTAACTTCCTTATTTTGCTTCAGTGCCAAGTGACGTCAATATCCGTCTCAATACAGCACCTAGCGCTCTCAGCGCCATCTATTGTTTCTAATTCGGACTAAAATCCAGAATCGCAGGAAAAAAACTTTTGACCTTTTAGATGACTCGCGTGCAAGAATTTTTTAAATATCTGTAAAAGTTTGCAAGTTATTGATTTTTAAAATCGTTCAGTCCTTTTCAGGACACCCGGTATATATGGGGACTGATGAATCTACCATGGTTCTGTATATTTCAAATATTCCTTTTAATTGATTTTTTCATGTTCTATCGATATATATTGCTTTACAATTAATGGTTATATACAGGGTATCCAAAAAGTCTGGAAACGGTCGAATAACTCGAGAAATACATAAGAGATTGAAAAACGAAAATATACGTGTTAAATATTTTTAAATAAGCTACTCAGTGATACCAAATTTGACCTTCGCAATCGACCCCCTGGGGTCAGAGGGGGTCCAAATTTGAAATCTTAAATTATAACCCCCATTTTTATTGCAGATTCGGATTCTAAGGACAAAAATACGTAACTTTTGTATTTGATGTTTATTTCGAATCCTCGTTTATCACGGTGTAATTGAGCATATAAAATCGATACATATTTCGGTTTTCCCAACCAGGTTTTGCCTGATTGGCATGAATTTTGACGTCAAATTCCTCGTCTTTTGCAGGAATAGTGGTTTCTTGAAAATCACCCGTGGTGATTATTTCGATAATACTACGCTGTTAAAAATTTGACCCATTTGCTGTAGCGTCACTCCACAGCTTTTATAAAATATCTCTTTTATGACCAATGAGAATGCTCCATAACACAATAAAGTAACCGTTTTCTATAAAAGCGGTGGAGTGGTGCTGTAGCAAATGAGTTAAATTTTTTACAGTGTATAGGGTTTTTTATGTTTTTCTTTACAAAAATTCATTGAAATATATTAGTTTAGTTTTCTATTTGGATTTTTATTTTATCCAGTAAATGGTTTCTAAATAGCGAATGGTTTCTACATACGGCTGATGTGGGTGTATGTTTTTTTATTATTATTATTTGCTGTAGCGTCACTCCACCGCTTTTATGGAAAACGGTTACTTTACTGTGTTATAGAGCATTCTCATTGGTCATAAAAGAGATATTCTATAAAAGCTGTGGAGTGACGCTACAGCAAATGAATCAAATTTTTAACAGCGTAGCATTATGGAAATAATCGGCACGGGTGATTTTCAAGAAACGCTATTCCTGCAAAAGACGAGGAATTTGACGTAAAAAATTCTGGCCAATCAGGCAAAACCTGGTTGGGAAAACCGAAATATGTATCGATTTATTATGCTCAATTACACCTTGATAAACGAGGATTCGAAATAAACATCAAATACAAAAGTTACGTATTTTTGTCCGTAGAATCCGAATCTGCAATAAAAAATGGGTATTATAATTTAAGATTTCAAAGTTGGAACTCCTCTGACCCCCAGGGGGCGGTTGCGAAGATCAAATTTGGTATCACTGAGTAGCTATTTAAAAATATTTAACACGTATATTTTCGTTTTTCAATCTCATATGCATTTCTCGAGTTATTCGACCGTTTCCAGACTTTTCGGACACCCTATATATATATATGTACAGTTTCTTGCCAAATTATTAAGCGCACTCATTTTTTCTTGTGTAGCCTCATACTGCTAGCTTCATAGAGACGATATTACTGTATGAATAGTTACAACTGATTCCACATATCAACTGTAGGGTTGTAATAAATAAAAAATCCCACATTTTTTAGAGTTTTTTTTTAAAAAAGTAACTTTTTTATTTTTAATGTAGATGTCGTAACAAGTACTACCTATTACATTCTCCTCTATGTTGGAATCTTGAATCATTTTTGCAGATCTATACCGACCAAAAATCCAAAACTACCCCCAATTAAAAAATGCATCTCTCTATATCACATTTTTATATACACGATAATTTCCATAATTCTGCACATATCGCTCCCAAACTCACATATAAAATCCAAAAGCAGAAATACTTGGCCCCACCTAGTATGGGGTAAACGCGAAACGATAAAAAATCCGGCATCGAGAGAAAATCCAGACAGATGCTGGATTTTCCATAGTTTCATGTTTGCCCCAGAGGCATATTTTTTCCCCAACCAGATTTTGCCACCTAAACTGTATCTCGCAATATGACTGGTCAGAGCCTTCGGAAGGAATTCGATGGTGTTTGACGGGAATCGTGCTTAGCGAAAAACACTTCTTTGTTTGTTTTAATTGTCATATGAAATTAACGAAAAACGGCCCTTATCGGCACCAATAACACTTGTTCTCTAACTCCTTTCTGAAATCGATTTTATTTGGAAACAGATGAAATATGCTAATGTTCTTAGTAATAAACTATGCAATCGAATGGTATTGTCATTTTTTGGTAAAAGCAGAAGATCTTTTATAAAATATTATCAATGTGTGTCTAAAAAAATAATTAAAACAATGTCAGCTTTTTTTTTAAGAATCGCGATTATTGTAAATATTATATAACATTGAATATAAATGATATAATATGCAATTAAAATATAATAATAAAAACAACAATCGGTCAAGTGCGAGTTTTACTCGCACAGAAGAGATTCCGTATTACAAAGTATAACCTTGTACAAAGTTTAAACATGGCATTTTACCAAACGCGTTTCGAAAGTAGGTCGCAATGTTACAATACAGCCTTGGTCCGTGGCGCTATTTTCTAGATATGTTTCCAATTAGTAACACAACTAATTGCTACATTTTTTTCGAAAGTTACTGTCAGCAAACCTTGAATGGGTACGTTGGACAACATTTTCACACAATATTAATTTTTTCCCTAATAAATAACACTAATTAATCCTCCTATTTTTTTTAAACTATAACTGTGAATAGTTAATAATTTATAAATATGTGAATACCAGCCTTTATAGCCCTAGTAATTTCGAAAGTTCTACATTCAACAGTTTTCCAGAAAACTGGCTGTGACCGACACACTAGTGATCTTATAATGGTTCTGTTATTATTTTTTAGGCAAACAACTTAAAAAGAAATTTCACTTTAATCTTTGACCATTTTTATAATAGTGAGTTAGTTTTCCTTATTTCAGATAAATTGGAGCTGGTAAGTTTTCTTTTTTTTTACTTTTATTTTCTTTAAGTAACTACATTGAGAGTGGTATGTTAAGTTTGATAAACAAAGTTAATTTTAATACACTGTAATGAAAGAATTCCCAGTCATTCACACATACGTTTCAAAGTTGAAACAGATTCTAATGAAATGAAGACACTAAAATAAGAAATGAAAACTCACTATCATTAAAGTAATTTAAGTATCCAACAAATATAACAGCGTTATGCTGCTACCAGATTCACCAACATTTCGAGAGACTTTTGAGCCAACACTTGATTTCCTCTAACTTTTCGCGAAATATCCGCAGAACACCGAGTATGATAAGAAACAGCGATGTCCTCCAACTTTTTTGTGCAGTTCCAAAAAGTCTCCCCTAGACCAGACTTTTCATCCAACATAGAACATTTCAACGAATCAGAGATAAGCGATTGATACGAATAGGGGATAAATATTGACGCCTGGTAGTAGTAATACTTGTTTTCTTCCTTTCTCTCCGACTTTTCCCAAGACAATTGTAACCTTTTTCTCTCTTTGAACGGGAAAAAGTTGGAGTTAAAATCGCCTGAAAAGTTTGTCGCGCGTAAAGTTCGTGAATCTGATAACAGCTTTAGACAACAATGACGTGAAGTAAACAAATAAAAATCGAATAATAAAAAATTATATAAGATATCATTTTAACAGATATTTTTTTATCGGTTGTCCAACTTTTATATGCAGGGTTACAAAATGCGCCAGGTTTCAATGCTTGGTGCAATCGACACCAAAAGACGACACGGTTTTTTGTCTGAAATATTCCTCTACGGGAGAAAAATCTCTAAGCTAAGTGCCCCAGAATACGGGTTTCCTTTCCCAATGCCACGATGACATCAAAGTGACGTTTCAGAGGGGCGTATTCCGCCAGTGTCAGAATATGGCTGCATATCTGCTTAAGGCCTCAAAGCAATGTCAAACCAAATCAAATTACTATGTCCTAATCTTTAATTAAAAAACATGAAAAAAGTTAGTTTATCCAAAATAATTATTAAACAAACTTTATAAGATTTTTTTTTCTTATAAAGTTTTTCTTTTAAATTTTTCTTATAAAATTCTATTTTTTTTTTTTTTTTTTTTTTTTTTTTTTTAAGAAGAAATATTATGTTTGTTTAAAAAAAAAGCATGGATATTTTCGTTAAATTAATTAGTTTTCTGAAAATTAAAGGTTATAACAATATTAAACTACTCTTATGTTAAGGAATTTTTAATAATATATATATATATACACATAAGAACTTAGTTCATATGAGAGTTTTGCATATCTACTAATAGGTGCCAAAATCTTCGCCATACCTATATTATAGTTTTGAGCAATGAAAATGAATAATTAATTTACAGTACAGATACTTAAATATGCATAAATTGTTACAATATTATTTTTTAAAAAAATCACATTTTATAATCCCGTAAATACTTTATCCGCTTCTCCCTCAAATGTTAAAAAATACAAATGTCATAATTTTTTGTATGAGGATAAATCGTTTGAGGTGTATTTTCACGATGTTTCAGTCTTACAAACCTATGAAAAATTATGTGAATCACTGAGGTAATATGAAAGAAAATGAACAAATTGAAAATTCCGCCCCCCCCCCCCAAACAAGGAAAAACTATACGCCACATATTTTCTTTTTATCCCGCAAAATATAGTTCATATTTATGAGTTTTACTTAAATTTTAGTTTAAATTTGAGGACTATAAATTAATAGAGGGAAAATAAACAAATAAGAAAGGGAATTGTTCAAGCAATTAATGGAAAAATTTGTGTAAATTAATGTTTTTTTTATATTGAATAGCTATTGTTTACCTGTAATCATAATCCTAAAATAAAAACTTGATAAAAATTTCAAAAAACTAATTTCTGAAAAATTATCAAAAAAATTTAAAATTTCTAATTTTTTATAAAAATAATACAATAGAATTATCAAAAACTTATGTTAAAAAGCATAAATATCATTTTATCATTTTATTTTCATTATCATAACAAGTTTTCATTTTTCTAAAACATTGAGAAGCCTGTACATTTTACAGTTTCTGAAACAATCCAAAATAAACTTTGAGGAAATCTCATTTTTTATGAAAAGCATTTAATTCCAGAAAGGATTCTAAATTTTGCTATCAAAAATACATTTCGCTGCTCTATTAATAATAGGAATAACACATGTTTTTAAAACTAAAAGCTGATAAATTTTAGACAAATAGAAAGAAAAAAAATTGGACCATATTTTTCTGAACATGTCGCTTTAATTTTGTGTACAAAATACCGTTCATTTACACAAAAAGTGACAAAACTTGCAAAAATTCAATTTTTGTTTTATTTCACTTTCAGGTGAGATTTAAGTGCGTTTTGCTATAGGAAATGTTTCATAAGTGCAGTTATCAGGAAAATCTCTTTAATACGCTATATGTGCATCCATGAGAACATTGGGAGGGAAAATTCTGTAAGGCACTAAAATATTTGTGTTACGTTACTCCGTAATATTGGTGGCAGCCTAGCTGCTTCCAGTTTTATGGATTACTTTAACCGATATAACCGGGGCAACACTGTAAGGCTACACCAGTAATATGTTTAAATTACGCAACTATATAAGTGAAAAACATTACTCCATAAAACTGGAGGCAACAGTTGCTATGCGAATTACGTAACGTTGCATAAATTTTTTAAACAGGGGGAAGTAATTTTACACAACCTTTCAAAATTCGTGTATATCTTCAGTCTTAAGGAATAACAAGACTGGATACAATCCATGTGAACTTTAAGACCCGTTTCCTGGGGTACTACCAAGCCAATTTTGATGAAATTTGGAATCCATTGTCACTGGGTTATGTTCAAGACTAGCGGCTCACAGTATCGCTCTCCGCCTAAAACCTTTTGTTTTAGAATAATAGAAAATTTTCAGATATTTCCCATTTTTAAAATTTTTTTAAACTAATTAAAAGTTTTTAAAAATGCCTGACACATGCGATCTTTGATTTATACTTCACCGCCAAAATTTTTTTTGAGCGATATGACGCATTCATACAGAATGTCATCAGTATATGGATATATACGTTAACCTTGCAATATTTTTCTCTTTCCATTTTTATTGACGTCATCTTCAACTGTTTCATTTTTTTTACCAAACATTTTTTTTTTAAATTCACTCGATAAATTATATTTACTCACTGCCATCTTATAAGAATATTTCGTATCAGTTAATTCAACTAAGAACCATTTGATTTTTCTAAACAATTGCACCTAAATATAAGAAGTATTTAAAAGACTTTGCTTCATGCAATTCGGTACAGCATATAATATTACTGAGTTAAAAGTAATTTATGAAGTGTAAATAATATGTTTCTTCTTTTGCCTCTCCTGTAATATTTATTTTTGTCGCGATATGTCACATTTCTTATGGTAAACGATATGACGCATTCATAGAGATTGTCACCATTTTATGGACATAAATGCTTGCCTTGAAATTTCTTTCTCCCTCCACATTTCTGGACTTCATCTCCAACTGCTTCATTTTTTCACTAAGCTTTTCTTTTCTTTTCTTTCTTTTTTTATGCAAGAAATTATTTTTATTCTCTATGATATTGTAAAAATATTTTGCTTCAGTTAATTCAAATAAGAACTGCTTGGTTTTTCGAAACAATTACACCTAAGAAAATAAAAAAGTATTTAAAAAATTTTGCTTTATGCATTTTGTACGGCTTATAATATTTCCAGTTAAAAGTAATTGACTGAAGTGTAAATAATACGTTCTTCTTTTGTCTCTCCTCTGATATTTAGTTTAGTCGATATATGTCACATTTCTTATGGCAAGCGATATGACAATTTCATAGAGATTGTCACCATTATATGGGTCATGGATGCTTATCTTGCATCTTTTTTATCTCTCCATTTTTCTAAAATTCCAACTGTTTCTTTTTCCCCCAAATTTTTCTTCTTTTTTAAAAAGCTTTTGGAATAAACTATTTTTGCTCACTATCATCTTGTAAGAACATTTCGTTTTAGTTAATCCAATTAAGAACTGTTTGACTTTCCTAAATGATTGTACTTAAAAAAAATAAGGAATATTTAAAAACTTTGCTTCGCGCAATTCTGTGCAACTCCTAATATTTGTGAGTAAAAAGTAATTTCTGAAGAGAAAATGATACATTTTGGCAACAAAGAAAGTTTATTTACTTCCTTCTAAAAATATTATGATTGAGAAAAGGTTATTTGCGAAAACATTTTTTTTTATGCCTACCCAATTCTGTAAGAAAATAATTCTTTTGTCAAAGTAAATGTTTTACTTCAGAAAGAAAATTTTTTTTTCTTATTTTCCTGAAGATTCATCGGATATTTTATTAAAAATAAATACATTATATTTGTAAGGATTTCTATCTCCTTGCTGAAAATATTTATGTTAAAATATTTGGTAATGTAATAATTTTTTATCATACTATTTTATATATACAATAGACAATATGAGATTTGAAGTAAATATACTGATATTTTATTGGAACTTCCATTAAAAGTATAGCATGTTTAGGGAGCATATATTTTTCAATAATATATGGGTGATTCTCAAAATAGGGGACAATTTCAAAAGTGAAATCTTAAAAAAATTACTGTTAGCAAAATTTCTGAAAAAAATAGGTGTTGTTAATATAGTATTAGGTATACTTTATAAGTAGTCAGCAGAGCTAAATATTTAAAAATTAACTTAAAAAAAATAATTAGTATTTTTGAGCCATGCTAATGACAAAACAAATTGCATGGAATAAATATATTAAGAAATTTTTATTTTCATCCTGTTTAAATATTTTTTTCTATATTTATTAGCCTTCCTTTTCAGCAAATGGTTTCCATTTTTACATATATTCATAAAAGGAGAATAAAAACATTACCAAAGAGCAAACTTTGTTTACGTGAGCAACATTCTGACACTAACAATGTGTGAAGCTGTCTTAGTGATTTTCTGACAGATTTAATGCATATTTTAGGGATAATAAATGTAATACCTAAATTTATATGTAAAATTAAACTTTATAAAGGATACAATACAAACACTGGTTACATTTATGCACATAGGAGTCTTTATTGACATTGATATTTGTCCATGCTAATGACAAATTTTAATTTAAATAAGATTATGAGCCATAATATAATCACAATGAAATAGTCCTTTCTGGGGCTTTTTAAAACACAAAAGTTCTATGCAAATAAGTAAAATAAAAATTTTGGCTATAAAATAAACATGAAAATTATTATCCATTCTAATGACATACAATTGATGTACTCCTCTAATATTCAACTTCTTTTCTTAAAATACAATACATGCTTTTATTTTCAGGCTGGGATAAAATGCCTACTTGTTGCCATGGAGAAACTTTATATTTTTAAACTATTGTCATATGTGAAAATAAAATTTTGATTAATAACCAGCTGTTCTAGTATGACCTTGTTTTGAAAATGGAATATGGAGGACAAACTTTAATTCTTTTTTTATGTACTATAATTTTATTTTTAAAAAGAAATTTATTGGATAAATCCTCTCTTTGATTAATTTAAAGAAAGAATAACATTTGTTTTATTTTATGAACATGATATTAACTCTTGAAAAATGCTAGTATACACAAGGCACAGCTGCTGTGGACATCCATGCTAATGACATTTTGAACATTTATTCTGTTATTTTAAGGTGTTTTTAACTAAAAAGTGAGTAATTCTTGAGTGCAAATAATGAATAATATTAAGACAAACATATCTAAATATAAAAACATGACAGAAAACCTCTCAATTTTTTTTTGTATGCCGAAAGACATAAATTGTCCCCTATTTTGAGAATCACCCATATAAGTGAAAAATTACACGAGTATGTTTCTATTCTGGGAAAAGATAGGGTCAAACTGAAATTAGAACTTTCGTGTGCGACGTTTTTGCTTGGAAAACTAGAAATTTTAAATTTGAGTGATCTCACTCGATTTTTCAATACTTTACAGACACTCAAATAAATACTAAAATGATAATGAAAAATAAATTCATCTTAATTTTGCAAAATTGAAATGCTTCTACTGGATAAAGTGACTTCTTTTTCTAAAAACAAGAACAAAAAACAACGCGTAAAGCATAGCTTAGGAAACACTTTCCAGCACATTCAGAATATTGTAACAAAACATCACAGTTTAATACAGTGAGATATATGATGCTTAAGTGAACAATTTTTAAAAGGCAATTTCAGCAATTACCATCAATAATCGGGAGAATAGCCAAATTCTTTTGACTAGATCTCTATATGTCCCATATCGATATGTATATACAGGATGGTTCAAAAAGTACATTCAAACGACACATGTGGGTGTGTCAGGTCATAAGGGTTAAGAATCACACAGGAATTGAAGGCCGGAAACTGCAGTTCGCGCAATTGCATCGGCATTGAAAAGACAACCGTGTAAAAATACCTTTTTTACAAAGAAAAAAATAATGGAAGCACAAAATACAAATGAAAAATGTTACAACTCATAACAGTGCTCAAAGTGTACCATAGTCGTGATGCTTACTATACATCGGCGTCGCATGGAATTGCTACCACATTCCAATCGGCTTTGTACCGTGGCCACCGAAATCACCGGATTTAACCTCCTTGGGTTTCTATCTATATTGATAACTTAAGTCTTTGTTGTATGAAACCACTGTTCTATTGGCCACCTCCACCTGACCAGAACAAAAAATACCACGCGTAGAAGATACGTCTATGTGGAGCTTAAAATCGGGAATGAAATTCCTTATCAGCGGATTGACGTCGAATCCGATCTCAGTCGAAAATATAAGACCAGTCTCTTACCTTCCGAGATTTGAATCTCGCTACTTACAGTATATGGGTGATTCTCAAAATAGGGGACAATTTATGTCTTTCGGCATATAAAAAAAATTGAGAGGTTTTCTGTCATGTTTTATATTTAGATATGCTTGTCTTAATATTATTCATTATTTGCACTCAAGAATTACTCACTTTTTAGTTAAAAACACCTTAAAATAACAGAATAAATGTTCAAAATGTCATTAGCATGGATGTCCACAGCAGCTGTGCCTTATATATACTAGCTTTTTCAAGAGTTAATATCATGTTTATAAAATAACACAAATGTTATTCTTTCTTTAAATTAATCAAGGAAAGGATTTATCCAATAAATTTCTTTTTAAAAATAAAATTATAGTACATAAAAAAAGAATTAAAGTTTGTCCTCCATTTTCGATTTTCAAAACAAGGTCATACTAAAACAGCTGGTTATTAATTAAAATTTCATTTTCACATATGACAATAGTTTGAAAATATAAAGTTTCTCCATGGCAACAAGTAGTCATTTTAAACGAGCCAGAAAATAGAAGCATGTATTGTATTTTAAGAATAGAAGTTGAATATTAGGGGGTTACATAAATTATATGTCATTAGAATGGATAATAATTTTCATGTTTATTTTATAGTTAAAATTTTTATTTTATTTATTTGCATAGAACTTTTGTGTTTTAAAAAGCCCCAGAAAGGAATATTGCATTGTCATTATATTATGACTCATAATCTTATTTAAATTAAAAGTTGTCATTAGCATGGACAAATATCAGTGTCATTAGCATGGTTTTTCTGTCCATGCTAAAGACTCCTATGTGCATAAATGTAACCAGTACTTATATTGCATCCTTTTTAAAGTTTGATTTTACATATTAATTTAAGTATTACATTTATTATCCCTAAAATGTGCATTAAATCTGTCAGAAAATCACTAATACAGCTTCTTACACTGTTAGTGTCAGAATGTTGTTCATGTAAACAAAGTTTGCTCTTTGGCAATGTTTTTATTCTCCTTATATGTATATATGTAAAAATGGAAACTATTTGTTGGAAAGGAAGGCTAATAAACGTAGAAAAAAAATATTTAAACAGGAAGAAAATAAAATTTTTTAATATAGTTATTCCATGCAATTTGTTTTGTCATTAGCATGGCTCAAAAAATACTAATTATTTTTTTTAAAGTTAATTTTTAAATATTTAGCTCTGCTGACTACACGTAAAGTATACCTAATACTATATTAACAACACCTATTTTTTTCAGAAATTTTGCTAACAGTAATTTTTTTAAGATTTCATTTTTGATATCGTCCCCTATTTTGAGAATCACCCATATACGTGTAAATATTTCCTGTATATACTTGCCCCGAGAGATTTCCAATATACAGTTAGTGGAGAGAATCTGTTATTTTTGGTAGGAAAGTATTACACTATAGTTCAATAAAGTTCTGTATCAACCACAGTTAAATAAGTTTTGAACGTGTCAGCTAATCAATTATTTTCAGCGACAATAGCGTCCGATAACGAAAATCATATTGTATGTATTAGAGGAGATAGCATCGTATTTAATTTTGTTTCAGGTTTGGTAGTTTTGCAGTTTTTTCATATATTGTAAAGTAATTTGAAGATTAAAGTAAATTTGAATCAGAATAATGTAGGCTAAGTATAGCAGCTCCTCTCCAGTTTTTCCTTATTTTCATTTTTATAAATAGTATTATAAGTATTAAATTCCAGAATGTTTCAATAATCCTATAATAAGGAATATGGGGTTGTTGCAATCCATTTGCAGCAACTAAAAAGCAACACATATTTTATTTCTTTTGATACTAAAAATAAAAAAATAAAAAACAAGAATAAGATATTAAGATGCCAACAAGGTATAAACTCTAATTTTAAAATTTTCAATAAATAGGTCCGACATATAAAAATTACACATCATGCCTGCCAATTCCTCTCATATATCCTATTTATTATTTAATTTAATTGTATTTTTTTTAATCAAGAATATACGTGAGTGGTTCAACAATTATTGTCCCTAATGTATATAAAATGTTTATACTGCGATGAGGGATTCTTGTGGAATATCGAAGCTTAATGTCTTAGACGCCTATATGCTCACTTTCAGAACGGTAGCTGCTATCGAAACATATTTTTTGAGGGAGGGTAATGTTTTAAAGGCCTATTTTTTGAGGGATATTTTAAAGAGGGGGGGGGAATAAGAAGAAAAAGCTGATTTCGAATAAGAAGTAAAGGCCCTAAAAGGGGGAATAAGAAAAAAAAAGGCCAAGGGAACAATAGAAAATTCAAAATATGTATGGATGCAGTTTAAAATACAATGCTAAAGCAATTTTCATTCAAAGTGAATAAATGATAAGGTAAATTATAGAAAATGCACAGTTGTTGTTTAAAACTGGTATTAAAAATAATATCTATATCAAAATTTTAACCGTGATACAGGGCGATTAAAAAAATCTTAGACCCTCTTTTAAGAGTTGCTAAAACATATTACAATTTTTGTGTAGAAATCCAGAATTGCACAGAAAAAGACGAAAATGGAAACTGGCCAGTATTACAAAAATATTTTTTAAAAATCTGCAAAATCTAAAGAAAAAAAGTCCTTCCGGCAGTACCGGGAGGAAGAGGTAGCTTTCATATACTTATTTAATTATTTATTTATTGTAAATTAAGTTATTTTATTCAAACATACGAAGCTAAAATTAGTGGAACTCGATTTTATAAGATTGAATACTAGTTTTTGTCAATACTGAATATTAATAGGAATTTTTAGAAATTATCTTTTATTCAACTTGGTTTTATTTTAAGCGTTTTAAAGGGTCGCCTAATTCCACGATATCATGAAGTGTATGCCATTTTAAAACAACATGATGGATAAAACAAACGAACCAGCTTGGTCTAAATCCTAATTCATGTGCACATGCACTCTCATATTGAAATCGATTAATATATACGAGTGCTGTCATCGGCAAGTTGATTTAAAAAAAAAATTGTCACCTACATGTGAAATGGAAACTGCGATATCTCAGGCGTTTTTTAAGGTAAAAACAAAGCAAAAAATACTCCGGAATTCATTATTAAGATAAATACTTTAGAAAGAACCTTTTTTCAATTTCTAATTTTTTGTTTGTACATCATTATACATTTAAAAGATTTTTGACAAACTTAAATGGCCGCTATTTTGAAAGAAGATGGCGAATGAAGTTGGCTAGTGAACTCAGTCAAGACATTGGTATATACTATGTACACACGGAATTATATCCAAATCAGTTTATAAATATGCGTATTACCGCGTGACAAATTTCAGACCGTTTCAAAATGTCAACCACACTGGAAATTGAAAATGCTATAATTCAGCCATTTCTCAAAATATAGATGAAACAAAAAATTCTCTGGAATCTTTGTATCAAGGTCAAAACACAAAAGAAAAATCTTTTTCAATTTCTTACTTTTTTGCACCAAACTTTAAAATTTAAATTTTTTTAAACAAATTTAGTATTCCGCCATTTTCAAACAAGATGGCGGATGGAACTGGCCAACGAACTCGGTTCAGACATCGGTATACACTATGTACGCACCAAGTTACATCCAAATCGGTTTATAAATAGGCGTGTTATCAAGTGACAAATATCAGATCATTTTAAAATGTGAGCAACACTAGAAATTAAAAGTTCTATAACTCAGCGATTTTTTAAGATACAGACGAAACAAAAAATGCTCTAGAATCTTTGTATGAAGGTTAAATGCATAAAAGAAAAATCTTTTTGAATTTCTCCCCTTTTTTGTACCTAATTTTAAATTTTAATTAAAAAAATTTAAATGGCCGCCATTTTGAAACAAGATGGCGGATGGAACTGGCTAACGAACTCCTTCAAGGCCTCATTATGTACTATGTACACACCAAGTTACATCCAAATCGATTCATAAATACGCATGTTATCACGTGAAAAAATTCAGATCGTTTCAAAATGTCAGCCATAAGAAAAATTCAAAGTGCTATAACTCAATTATTTTTTTAAATAGAGACAAAATAAAAAGTGTTCTGGAATCGTTGTTTTAAGTTCTAACATGTAAAAGAAAAATATTTTTCAACTTTTAACGTTTTCGCATTTAATTTTAAATTAAAAATTTTTAAATTTTTTTAATGGCCGCCATTTTGAAACAAGATGGCGAATGATGCTGGACAACGAACTCGGTCGAGACATTTGTATGTACTATATATATACCAATTTTCATTCAAATCGGTTCATAAATACGTTAGCTACAGCATGACAAAAATCACACACACACATATATATATATATATATGTATATGGTTATACATATATATATATATATATGTCAACATTTGAACGGAGGGTGGTTTTGGGGTCTGGGGGTCGTGATCGGTGAAAATATACCAAAATTTTCTGGAAGTGCTTTCCTCCGGACATCTGCAAAATGTAGCTTTTTACTTTTTGTAAGGAAAGCTACCTAATACAACAAAATGTATAAGATCGTTAAAATAAAGCTAGCTAAAATATACATCTACACAATTTAAGATGTAATGCTACTAAGCTAAAATCATTCATTTTGTTTTCATTAAAACAGTCGAAATTTAATCAGATAGAGATATTTCTCGAGCAATTTTCTCTGCAAAGAGGCCTTGATTGCCGAATAGGAATCAGAAGCACGCGCTTCCCTTAGAAAATTTCGGAGGATCCCGAAATTGAAAAAAAAAAAAAAAAAAAAAAAAAAAAAAAGGTCTCAACTTTTATGTTGATTTAATTCATGCATTCAATTAATTTGAAATTTAATTGATTTGATTTGGAGGACGATTGGTTTTTTTCTAACAAACTAAGTTTTGATTGATAAACTCACCAATAGATGGCGCTGGGTTGTATATTATGGAGGAGATTTGAATAGATCAGGCTGTCTATACAATACCTCGATGCACGTGCATGCCTTTTTTAATTTGATGACAATATTATACTATCTTTACCAGATATCATTTTGATTAATCTCTTTTATAAAAATGAGAAATCCGCAATCGAAGTATCGCGAAAATTCTCCTCGACAAAAAGACTGGAAACGCGTAAAGAGCAATAAAATTTCAATAATAGTTTCATAAACCTGAATATCAAAGGTTAACAGAAATTTAAGATTAAGGAACATTCATCTAAGAAACAGGTCTGTATTTTACTATTAATCTAATGTAATTACATCTGCTTTATATTAAGCATGACAGTCCCACCTGTTTGAAATTTTTTGAACCACAGTTTAAGTAAATGTTTTTCTATCCTAGCACTTCAAAATCTCTTTCTTTCCACGTACCACTTTTTTAGGCTTTTCATTTCGAACTATTTTTTTCATTTCTCATAAACAAACTCCCCCTCTCTCCAAAAAATTAAATAATTCAAACATGCTTTTTTTTTAGTGTTTCGCATCTCACGAAACCCATGTTGTCAGTCTTGTATTTCTGTCCGTCTGTCACAAAGCTTGTACTTGGAAACTAAGTTCCACACTTGATTTTTTAAATACTGAAATGCTTTCATATTTTCTTTAAATCATAAAATTTTGAAAAAGTCTTAATAAACGCGTGTTATTAATTAAAAACTCCAATTAAAAAAAGAGAAAGTGTTCATAAATAGACAAAGCATTATTTTAATCAAACCGCACCGATTTTTTGTCAGAAGGGGGAGAGTTTACCATAATTTTACAAGAGGTTCCATTATGATAAATTTACTGGGCATTTTAAAAGATGCCTGACGAATTTTTGTCTAAGGAGAATATAAAAAAGTTTTTTATGAAAAGTATATAAATTCAACTGAGTGACTCTTTCAAATCATATTTTTATCAGTGGCGAGTTTCTGGATATGTCGCATTTAGAAAATTCCTTTAGAAAGTGGCACTGTGCTGCTTCTAGCGTCAGAAATTAATCGCGCCATGTTTGAAAAATTGATATTTTAGCTTCCGAAATTTTGAAGACTACCAATATTTTATAAAATCATTGATAAGGGGATTTAAAGATATGTATTTGGATAAGTTTTTATGAAAAATGCATATTTACTGTCTATACCAAAGTACATTACTCCATAAAAATTGGAACGACGCGAAGCTGTAACTCAAGTTTCAATCAATACAAAATTAAACAAAATGTGCCGTTTAGATGTTTTTCTTTTTACAAACGCTTTTATTTGTTTTAATATGTCGTCTGTGTACAAAAAAATATACAAATTGGGATTTTTCAAATCGTAACACCAATTTTTGACATTGTATTTTAATTCCTTAAATTTAGAAATTCCGGAAAAATGGTATAGTTTATATATTTTGAATGTTTAAGTATTTAAGTGTTTATACACTTAAATGTTTATTCATAAATTTTGAAAAATAATGTTACAATTGAAAAAGGCAAGTTAACGAGAACATTAAATTTTATTCAGAAAAAAATATAAAGAGGATCTAAATATATATTATAGTAAAAGCCCAAAGTATAGTAAATTTTACAAAAAGTTAGTAAAAGCCCTAAATATGCTTTTTAACATTTCCATTTTAGTAATTGTTAGGATTTTTCGACTTTTTTCGGTAAAGATACTAAACGAAGGATGACCCTGCTCACTCTTTCGAACATACACCATTCCATATGAATCTTATGTGTTCGCAACAGTTGCAACCTAATTTCAGACAAATTTTGACAGGCATGAGCAACTGTAATACAGAATCAGCTTATTTTTCATCTTTTCTTCCATACGTAAAAAAAAGCATTAAAATCATAAAAATTTATAATAAATGTATTTAATAATTTCAAAACAAATCAAATTTGACACTCCTTATCTCATTAAAAAATAAAAAATACCATTTTGAAAACTTAAATACCATTCAGCAATTTGAAATTCGAAAAGAAAATTCTATTTGTAAAATATAAAATACTTTTTTTTCAAATTATATCAAACGTATTTAGAAATTAAAAAAGAAAATAGATTTAAAATCACATTTAAAAAACATGTCATTTTGCAAAACAAACATATTTTCAATTTATTAAATGTAGTTTCAATATTAAAAAAAAAATAAATAAATCTGTGTTGTAACTTCATTTTAATTTTGCTATTTATCTCAAGATTTCGAGCTATCTACTTGCAGCTCATGGTATTTTGTGTGTTCAATGAAACAAAAGAAATGCAAAAGCTTTACTTAGAGTCTGCCGTTTCAACATTTATTTTAGAATTACTTTTCCATAGTACCTCTTAAGGACGGCAATCACAATTTCCAGGATTTTAAATATAAATCTAGATATTGCAAAGAAAAGAATTTACTGCGCAATATTTTTCTTTTAATGGCTTAATGCTTTTTAATACGACTTCTTTATTTAAAAATAAATATCGTCATTTTTCATATCGATTCATTGTTTTTTTTTGCAAACTTTTACAGTTTTAGAATTTTTTTTCAGAGTATGTGAATGTATAAAAATAGATGAACCGAAAATGACGTCGTCATACTGACTTGCATTGTTTATACTTTATATCTGCCTTCAGAATAATAAGGTATGAAAAAAGATAACAGCGGATTCCAATGAATGTGAACTTTAAACTAAAAATATGTACTAAAATAAATACAGATTACTAAATGGTACACTTATAAAAAGGATGTATTTAAAATACATTTAAAAATTATCAACGTTTCAGTCGCTTCTGCGTACGTCGTCAGGATGCAATAAAATGATGTTAGATGCAATTTAAAGTGTCAAAACATAAACACATACGTCCAAGTGTCTACGAGCATAGCTGAGTTGAGAGTGCTTAAACCTGCTTTTTAATTAATTATAGCATATTATGCCAGATTTTATGAATGGAATATGATAAATGATCGTTACAAGCTCATGGCCCGAGCTTAATGATGTTATGTTTGTCATCTGAACAAGTTCTATACGCACGTCGTATCAAACACTGAAATGCAGCAATTTTATATTTAAAAGGCAAATTGCTGCATTTCAGTCTTTATAATTTATTGTGCAAGCGTCAAATTCATAATTATTGTGAATTTTAAATATTAAGCGCTGTAAAAAACGGACGATTGTATGGAGATTATACTGAAAATCCGGACGCCAGTACAATTAACTGTTTTTTAAAGGGAAAAATTTCCTTAAATTCCAGAAAAATTTCCTTTTTTTTCCTTGAATTTTCTTTTAAAAAACAGCAAATTTCACTAGCATCCCAATTATCAGTACAATCTCTATAAAATCGTTTGTTTTTCTTTACAGCGAGATTATTTATTTATTTTGTATAATTTAAATTTTTTTCCTTTTTCTTAACCATAAAAATGTCAATTTTACAAATTTCAGTTGGAAATTGCTTTTGCTCTTTTAAAAGGTTTCCAAATTTGTGTGCAGTTTAGCCATATTTCAAAATAAAATTTTAAATTTTCTGTTTTCGATGGATTTACACGTCTTAGAAGGTCCTGAATACGATGTGACTATTTTTAGAAAATGTCTGTCTGGTAGTGACGCAAATTTTGTTTACGATCTAGAACAAGAACTAAAGTGAAATTCAACATTGCTTTAGATTTAGATATACCTGGACATAAGTTGGCGCCGATTAGTTTTTGGTGCCGATCACTTCAAAAGTGGCGTTGCTATACTGCAATTTTCACGATTTTCGCATTAGCTGTATCTCTAGAACTAGTGCACAGAAATTCACTAAACTTGAGATTCAGGTCTACCTTGATACAAATTGGAACTGGTTAGATTTTGGTGTAAATCGCACAAAAAGTTACCTTGAGTATGCTGCATTTTTCACGATTATCCGCAATAGCTCATTTTCTAGAAATAATGCACGTAGTATTTTCACCGAGCTTCAGACTCAGTTAGATATTGTCATAAGTTGTTATTGATTGAGTTTGGACTGAATTTCCCATCAGAGGGTCTTGCTATGCTGCATTTTTCACAATTTTTATAATAGTTCTATTTCAAGAACTAATGCGCAAATGTTCATCAAATTTCACATTCTGATGCATATTGACATATGTTGTTATTTATTAGGTTTTGGAATAAATCGGTATACGGATGGTGTTACTATACAGCATTTTCAGCATTTACACGATTTAATTATACCTCAAGAGCTATACGGAATGTCATGAAATTTTATATTCTATTTGACCTTGACATGAGTTGGCGATGATTAGATTTTTGTGTAAATCATGTAACAGACAGCACTTTTGTGCTGCATTTTTCACAATTTTCGCAATGGCTATATTTCAAAGATTAGTGCATAGCATTTAACAAAACTTCCTATTTTATTACACACTTTTACGTAATACACCTAGAAAAAAGTTTTGTTGAATCAACAAAAATTTGTTCGGACCCATAAATCTTTTGATTTAAATATAGATCAACGGGAATTTTGTTTGAATAAACTAAAAAATATTGTTGATTTTTATTTTTGGCAATTTTTTGCCCACAATTTTTATTTGAAATGTATAATAACGTAATAATAACGTCATTAATCCATCTCAATTTAAAAAGTTTTTATCATACAAAATTCATGTTAATCCTTTATAGATTATATAAGTCAATTAAACAAAATTACCTGAGAGAGTTATGCCTTCTGCACATCAATATAAATTTTGTAAAAACAACAGAATTTTTTTGGAAAAACAAATTGAAAATACAAGACTTTAGTAAGACTCAAATAAAATTTATGAAATTTTGTTAAAATTTTATAAAAGTGTTAACAATAGTTTTATGTCTAAACAACAAAATCGATTTTTTACTTTAACTAAAAAAATTCGCTTAAAACAACCAAAATGTACCCAACAAAACATGTTTTGTAGTTTTATTCAATTCCTTTTTATGTGTGCAGTTTTTTATTATGATTTGGTGCTTATTGTCTAAAATTTCCGATTTATGCTCTTTTTGTTGGAAAATTCGGTTGCAGTCATCTAAAAATATAATGTAGGAGCCGTGTTAATAAGTTTGCCGTGATATAATTTAAAGTAAAACCAGGTTCTGCAATATAAACAAAATCTTTCTTAAAGTTATAGGAAGTTAGCCTGAAGACAATTTTATGGTACTTTTAAAACGCTTTAATTGAACATAATAGCTTTAGACAGAATATAAGAATTTGGGTGGTGCCTTAATCCTCGTATTAAAGCTAAAATTCTGCAGCTTTGTAGGCAGGAGTTCATTGAAGGAAAGTGATCGAAAAAATGACAGCTGCAAATTCTTCTGTTAATTTTGTTGGTATCAAAAATTTGGCAAAATTGCATAAATCACTAGAATTCCGTTTATATGAACAAATACTAATTATGAATATAATAAGAACCATCATAATTTAGAATCATTAAATCCTAGCCAAATACATATAGGTTGCACAACAGTTTAACAATCCTGTGAGAAGAAAAATATCTAATCAAAATGATGCAAAGAAACTGCCGCTTCTCTCGGTGCGTTCCTCAGACAAACAGCTGCATAGAGAAAAATACATATAACGAACGATAATATTTAAAATTAACTCGGCAGCCTTGATATTTCCTTTTTTAGGTGCACAAATACATAGTACCTGGGTGTAGGTCCTACACACAGAAAAAGGAATTGATTAAAACTACAAAACATATTTTGTTGTGTAAATTTTGGTTGTTTTAAGCGAATTTTTTAGTTAAAGTGAAAAATTGGTTTTATTGCTCAGACATAAAAGTATTGTTAACACTTAACAATTCAAAACCCAGGGTAAACTAAAATGAAAAAAAAGAAAAAAAATACTAACTATAAGATTTTTTGCAAAAATGCAAAGGCAGATTTTTATTTTATGTTTAACATGAAATAATTACGATATTACACTATATTTATTGACATTCTCAACGCCACGGTCTGATATATCTATTCAATAAATTGTAGGTTTCACTCTAGTAATAGCCTTATTTAAATTAATATAATTCTACAGATATAATCCAATCAAACACCACTGAAGTGAGATGTGGCAATCCTAAAACTTTCTTTCTATCTCAAACGTGTTATTACTTCCTGAAAAATGTGGTACAGCAGCGTTAACGGTTCGGTGATTTACACCCAAAACTAGTAACAACTTATGTCAACTTCTAACTGAATCTGTAGTTCGATGAAAATCTATGCATTAGTTTCTGTGATAGAGATATTGCAGAAATCTTAGAAAATTCTGTATAACACCTGTTGAGGGATGTACATCAAAATCTAACCAGGATCAATTTTTATCAGGTATAAACTGAATATGAAGTTTGAGGAAAATCTATGCATTAGTTCTTGAGATACAAGTATTAAAAAATTGTCAAAATACAGAATAGTAGTGCTATCTGTTGAGAAATGTACACCAAAATCTAACCAGGATTAATTTTTATCAGGTATCAACTGAATATGAAATTGGATGAAAATCTATGCTTTAGTTCTTGAAATACAGCTATTGAAAAGTTGTGAAAATGCAGAATAGCAGCACTACCTGTTGTGCAAATCACAACAAAAGTTAAGCAACATTAATATATATCAGGGACTAACTGAATCTGAAGTTTCATGAAAATACGTGCATTAGTTCTTGAGATAGAGCATAGAATGATCATGAATAATGCAGCATAGCAGGACTACCTGTTGAGATATCTGCATCAAATTATATCAAAGACTAACTGAATATAAAGTTTTATAAAAATCCAGGCATTAGTTCTTGAGATAGAGCTATTGTGGAAATTGTAAATAATGCAGCATAGCAAAGCCACCTAAGGAGCGATATACGCCAAAATTCAATGTGGTCGAGTTTATATCAAGGTCCAACTGATTCTAAAGCTTTGTGAAATTCCGTGCATTAAAATTTAGACAGAGTCCCCATAATTATTTTTTTTACATACAGAATGAAAAACACACATTTTCTAAAATCCATCAAATCGTATCCAGGAGCTTCTAAAACGTATAAATCTACCGAAAGCTGGAAGTCGAAATCTTTCACTAATCAGATACTTTTTATTGTAAAGGTAGAAGAAAGTAAAATAAAAATAAGTTATGATTAATATGTCTATACATAATAAGAAAAATTACATCATGGTAGAAATTTTTTAGAGCATTAAAATATATTATAGAAAAAACAACATTGCATTTTTGTCCTTTTACTTGGCAGGTGTTTAAGAATCGCGATTCATCAGAAGTACATTTGGAATATTATGGTGGAATGTGGGGGAGACATTTTTTTTGTGAATTGTATAAAATCTACGGCAATAAATATATTCCTTTGCCTTTTTACATTATAAATTTCGTCCATTCGTAATTATTTGATAATAAATCAGGTATAACACTTCATTACAGTGTAAAAAATGTAGAAGGTTTATAAAATCTTACCTGCTTTATTTCTGTTTCTTATTGCAGTGCATCTGAAAAATACATGGACAAGTGTTCTTTTGAAATTACAATTCAAAAAATAAAGCAATAATCACGAAAAACAAATTAGCATATGAAATCAAACATAAGTTTACTACAATGCAGAAATATCATGCTAATATACCAAATTGCTTGTAAAAAATAAAATTCCATCTAAGCTGTCCTAAAAGTATATGAACAATGAAAAAAAACCGCTTTTATTACAACCGAATAAAACAAATTGCATATTATGCGTTCTATATGCGTGACTTTACCACTTCAAAATATAAAATCAATGCTCATTTTTCTGTTCTCAAATCCTCGCAACGTTCAAGACTCTGTAATAATAGATAAGATTTAGAATTTAAAGATTCAAATTGTTAAAATTTATAATGTTGCTAGAAAAATAAAGCGTAGGAGATCTTGGATTTGTGAAATTTTATCGAGAGGTGACAATAGAATCGAAGAAAGGATTTTAATTTGACCAAGAAAAACCTCTCAGCGACAAGATAAAGAGATTTTGTTAGTAGTTTCAACTCAAAAGAAGTGTGTTCGTGACAACGTGAGGACTTTAGCGTTTCTTATTTCGAGATCTACAGTTTACCGTTTGCTTACAGATGAGCAAATATCATAAGTATCGCAGAATGTATCGGACATCTACGTTGAAATTAAACCACAGAAAGGCATTCGTTCTTTTGAATAAAAACACATACATTCGTCGTATGAATGGTTCAGTGTTTTCTTAAATGACAAAGTGGAAAACAATTCAAAAGGGGAAATTTGAGTGGCTCCCATTTGATGGTAAGGGAGGAAAGTGGCAAAACGTATGGCAAGAAACTCTCGAGTTCTTTAGTCTACAACGCTGTTCTCACATGCTGTATGTCGTTCTGTTCGAACGAAACAATGGATAGGACTTTTATTATGGCCCTGCAAGCGAAGACACTCATCAGCTAATGCTATGGGTCGGCTATTTTGAAATATTTCAATTGTATTTTGATATTTTTAAATAATTTTTTTTGCACTGGATAGTCGAGATTTATCTCTACATCGCTCTTTTTTTACTTTTTCGATTTTGTTTGTGATATTTTTTTTATAATGACATTTTTATTTTCGGAACTGGTTTTGAAAGCGAAAGTAACTTTATAAAAAATATCTGCATCTAAAATCAAAAAAAGTTAAGAGAGCGATGTAGAGATGGATCTGAACTATCGAATGTGAAAAAAAATAAATTATTTTAAAATGTCGAAATACAAGCGAAACATTACAATATAACTTGCCCAAAGAATTACCATTAGCTCGTGAGTACCTTCGCTTTGCAGGGACTTAATTGTCGACAGCGCTCTGAGGAATATCAGAAATTCCTCAAAGACAACCTATTTTCCAATTTCCATCTTAGGAGAGAAAACCCGTAAACGCCAACACCACAGTGTGCAAATTCACATCTCACATTTAGCTTTTTTTTTTTTTTTTTTTTTTTTTTTTTGTAAAATTGTCTTCTATAGACTGGACTGTCATTAATTTAGGCCTGAATTCTCGCCAGTTTTTGATTATTTAGGAAGTAAAACAACAAGTAGAGCAAAGTTGGTTTTCTTTATCGCCATAGTCTCCAAACACTAATCTGAAGTATGCTTGATAGGTTTTTAAAGATAATTCAAAGAGATGTATCGAAATTTTTTATTTAAATACAAAATATTTTAAGTACATATATTTTTAGAATAGTCTATTTTGATTTTGACTTTTATATCACAAGATTTCAGTAAAACTTACGTTGTATTTCTTTGTTGTAATAAACTTCTGTTATGATTCCATATATTTACTATTTTTTTCGTGAAACTTTGTTGAATAAATATTTAAAAAATGTACATGTTCATAAATTTTTGAGTTGCCTTGTAGCAGTAATATTACTTCAAAAATTTACCGGTGTATATACTTTTGAGTTGCCCTGTAGCAGTCATATTGCTTCAAAATTTAATTTTTATCTACAAAAAAGAAAATGACATCTTTGAAAAATGTATCTTTTATAAATATATAAAAATGAGATAATCAATAATTAAAAAATACATTAATTAGCTAATTGAAATCTAGTGATTATAATTGAAAATTTGCATTTTTATACAAATTCATTCGTGAAATTATGAGATATTTTAAGCAGTTAACTTTAGAAAGTAACTTTTTTTCTAAAATCTCTAAATATTATAATTGAAAGAACAAAGTAAAATCTTTGACAGTTGTCTAAGCAGTTAATTTTATTTGAATAAATGTATCATAATTTAAGTACTCTTTCATCCAGTAAATTTATTTTTATTGCAAGAGTGTGCTTAATAAGTTTGATAGTATACCACTTTATTTTTTTAATATTGCATATTTCATTAATTAAGTGCTTCTTAAAAATTTATTCTTATTTTTTCCTCGTTTTAATATTTTCTGCTGTGGAATATAATTAGATTTATCTATTTGATCTTTTAAAAAGTGTGTAAATAAAATTTAAACTTTGTTTTAAGATGTTAAAAAATTATGTAATTACTTTGAAAATTTTTAAATAATATTTTCTTTTTACATGAAATATTTTTACTTTCTTTTGTATTTATAGAAGTACTAGATTTATGAAAATATTTTGCTGTGAAAACTGTTAAAATTGAACGGTTTACTTAAGAAGTAGTTAGAAACGTAACTTTTTAATTATTTTAAGTAAGTTTATATAAATAAAGATACATTCTTTTCATTTTTCAAATGATTAAATTGGTCTATAAATCTGAAAAATACATATGCTTATTTCAAGTTGAAATTGAGTACTTTTTACAACTACCTGAAATCTAGAAATATCTGAATTACTGAATATGGTGGGTATGAAATGTTTAGGACTATTTATCTTGTACTGTAATATCTTTTACTTTAACTTTTCTTATACCTGAAGCAATTTCATAAGAAAAAATAATGTCGATAAAAACTTTATTCAAAATAAAAATCAACACATTGAAAAATATGTTATATCTTAATATTCAATGTTAATTATGCTTTTATGTGATATTGTACAAAAAAGTAGTTTTAGAAACTGTCTACATCTTGTAAATAACTGCCATACCAAATTTTATGTTTTTAAACCCTTCTGTAACAACAACAACTAAAAAAACGATGAAATTTAGAAGGTTTTTTTGTTTTTGAAACCCCCAGGTGATAGTGACCCGATATAAATAGTGCCTATTTTAGAGCAAGAGCTATCAGGAACATGTTAAATGTATATATAAAGAATTAAGACTTTTCAAACGAAAATTGATTTGCTAATTTTTATTTTTTTCTGTCCGTACAAGTATAAATTATAGGATTTGTGAAATTTTTTGAAATCCAGTTTCGATAGATTTACACGTTTTAGAGGTCAGAGTACTCGAAAAACACGTTTTTACAAAATGTCTGTCTGTCGGTATGTAATTGACAAAAAAATTGTGAGTACTATATCTCAAGAACTAATGCACGGAATTTCACAAAACTTTATACTTTGTTTAACTTCATCCTTGTTTAACTTTATACCTTGTGTAATTTTATACCTGTTAGATCTTGACATAAACTATGATTAATTTTTCGAGCATATCGTTCAATAGGTGGCGCTGCTATGCTGCATTATTCACAGTTTCCACAATAGCCATACCTCAAGAACTAGTAAATGGATATTCAGAAAACTTTAGATCTAGTTAGTACTTGATATACTCTGGTGTTGATTTAGTTTTGGTGCAAATCCCTCAACAGGTGGTGTTGCCATGGCTCATTATTCGATATTATCGGAATAGCTCTATCTCAAGAACTATTGCACAGAATTAAATAAAACTTTAGATTCTGTGAGAACGTAGTATAAACTAGTATTGTTTAGTTTTTGGTGTATATCGCTCACTAGGTGGTGCTGCTATTCTGCATTATTTTCAATTTCTTCAGTAGCCATATCTCAAGAACTAGTGCTTGAAATTTCATAAAGCTTTATATTTAGTTAGAACTTGATATAACATGGTGCTGATTATGTTCTGGTACAAAACATTTAACAGGTGGCGCTACCATGGTGCATTATTCGTGATTATTGTAATAGATTATCGCAATAACTATTCCACGAAATTTTATAAAATTTCACATTCAGTTGTCTCTGATATAGATTAGTGTTTTTTTTTTTTGTTTTTGATGTAAATCGTCCTACAGACTGCGCTGCTATGCTGCATTTTTCATAATTTCGCAATAAATGTATCTCAAGAACTAAAGTTTGTATTTACATTTCAGATTCAGTTAGTACATGATAAAAAAAATTGATCCTGATTAGTTTTTGATGTACATTACCCAACATTTGACACTGTTATGTAGATTTTTTTTTAAAGATTTTACAATAGCTCTATCTCAAAAACTAATACACGGACAAACTTCAGATTCAATTATGAGTTTACATAAGTTATTGCTGATTAGATTTTGGTATAAACCACCTAATCTGTGGTGCTCTGGTGCTAATTTTCCAGGATGTATTAACATGCAAAAGATAGAATAAAGTTTTGGGATTGCCACATCTGATATTTTCCCCGTAATACTGTATACCTTACTATTAAATCAGATATATTTTACTAGTATGATTTATTTGTGCAGAGTACATTTATATCTACTTGCCAAATTGTTACGCTTGAAATGTTCCAAACTGTTTCGAAATGGTATTCATTTATATTGCATTTAATATTTCAACGATAATTTTTAGAAAATGCAAAATAGGAGCTTTAAAAATTAATAAAAATTATTTGCTCAATTTATCTTTTTTTTGTTCGGTTTCACAAACAAGATCATAGCAACCGCAATTTAATAGTGACTATTCATTAACCTACTGGGTGAATTTATGAAGTTAATATCCCGAAATACCTTAGAGACAGATATAATAATAGAGGCATAGACAGAACACTTTATAAATTTAACTATCTGCTTCTCAATAGAGACTACGGTGATTTGTTTTGCAGTTCAAGTTGTACTTAATCAAGCTTATTGTTGGAATTAATTCACTTAAAAGGAATGTAATGCATAGTCCTGGAAGAAGATGTAAACATCCCCTAATTACTAATGAACTACATGGAGGACTATGCCAAAAGTTCGTATGTTTTTATAGTAGGGATACGCAAATCAAACGGGGTAAAAAAAATATAATTTGAAAAAAATGATGCTTTTGAATATAATTACACAATTTGTATTTCGACAATATAATTATGGGAATTTCAAAACTAACATATTTGGTTTTGCATTTTAATTATTATGTTTCTAACAAACATCAACATGATGAAAGTTTTATTTTTGGAATTACAAGTTTAAAAAAAATTAATTTTAGTAGTAGAAGGCCAAAATTTTTAGTAACCTTAATTTCAGCACTTGTAGTCTAGTAGCACTTGATTACGAATGGACATGTAGCATAAAAAAGTGATTGTCTGGGTAATTACATTTATGAAAATTTTCTCTGTAACAAGACGCACTTATTTCAGACAATTAGTGAAATAACATTTTAAAAAATTCAAAGTGGGTGAAAAAGTCCGAACCAATACAAAACCATTGGTTTCAAGGATTCAAACCAGGATTCAAACCAAGGATGTATTGGCTGAAGCTGACTATGCTCTTCCAAATGAGCTAACTCCAGGTGAATCTGGATGATTATCTAATTTAACTAACTTTTAAAGATCACAATATCTGGTTTGACATCTGAATCAGTTCAACAAAATAAATCAAATGTTATTTTTGGAAATATAGTAAACGCTATATGCGTAATGCATTCTACAATTATTCAATTGGCCTTGAAAGCTTCAGCTTGACTTACCTGGTCTTTAATCCTGACCCGGACGTTTTTTTACCCACTTGGAAATTTACAAATGTTATGATTTATGTAAAGATTTAATAAATATGTTAAAAATTGATATATATAGTTAAGCACAAAAAATAACTTTCGATTTAATCTATTGAGGTAATTCAGACATCATCAGATGATGTGATCATTAAAAGTTAGTTGAATGAATTAATTTACCAGATTAATATAGAATGGTTTTACTGGTAGGGAATTGATGGTGTCAGCTAAGATATTTCCTGCTGCGAATCCTAATCCGGACATTTTGTTCATCTACTTGAAAATTTACAAAAGTTATTATTTATTTACGGATTGAACAATTGTGTTAAAAATTAATATGATATAAGTACGCACGAAACGTTTACTGCAGTACCAAAAATAATTTTCATTTATTCTATTGAAGTAATTCAGATATCAGATCAGAGATCAGATGTTGTGATCGTTAAAGATTAGTTGTGTGAATTAGTCCTCCAGATTCATCCGGGATGGCTCAGTAGGTAGAACATTAATGCTTCAGCTAAGACGTCCCCTTCTTCGAATTCTGATCCAGATATTTTTTTGCTCTCATGGAAGTTTATAAATGTTATGATTCATCTATTGATTCCATTATTGTGCTAAAATATAATCTGATATAAGTACGCATTCAACGTTTGCTGCAGTTCTAAAAAATGACTTTTGATTTATTCTCTTCAATTAATTCTGATATTAGATCTGATGATGTCATCGTTAAAGGTTAACTTGTGTGAATTAGTCCTCCCGATTAATCCGGGATGTCTTAGTTGGTAGAGCATCGATTGCTTCAGCTAAAGCGTTCCCTGCTTTGAATTATTATCCGGACATTTTTTTAGCACAGTCCAACAAAGTTGAAAAGTACTTATGCATTCGGTTTGTGAGGGGGTCTGGCCGGATGTCCGTCTGTCCGCCCTCTAACTCTCGTAAATAAACTCAGATTGCCATGGAATTTTTGGACATTATTTAGGGTTACCTTAGCACGAACCCTATTGAAAATGAAGTTTCTACCATGATTAATTTATTAACAGAAACAATCAAAATTTTCCATTACATTACGGCCTATGGGTAAAAATTGTTTCAATTGAATTTTTAACGTTCATAACACTTTCCAAATGTTTGAAAAGTGCTTATGCATTGTTTGAAAAGTGCTTATGCAATTGGTTTGTCTGTCCGTCTGTCCGCGCTCTAACACCTGTAAATATACTCGAATTGACCTGAAATTTTTGTATGTTATTGACGTTTACCATAGCACAAACACTATTAAAAATGAAGTTTCGACCATGATTATTTTATTTACAGGGAAAGTCAAAAATGTTCCATTACATTATGGCCTATAGGGAAAAATCGTTTCAAAGGCATTTTAAACATATTATACCCAGTCAAACATATTATAATTTACATGCATTTAAGAGGTGCACTTAAATATGCATTCTATAGAATATGCGGTGAAAATATAGCAATTATTCCTTTACAGGGCCACATAAAAGAATTCCATTGATTAATGGTAAAGGGGGGGGGGGATAGTGTGCGACATTTAAAAAATATATTAAACTGCTTCATGTAAAACAAAATTGATATATGTCACTGAGGCTCTATATAAATTATACGATACTGTCTTGCATAATATTGCATTTACAGGGACACACAAAAGATTTCAAATAATATATTCCTTCCGACGGACTGTAAATGTTTCCGATGATGACTGATGGATGGATGTAATATATTTTAATTATGATACACGCATTTAAGTTTAACTAAATCTTTGTACATTGTAAAGGTATGTATAAATGTTACAGTTGATATATAGAGCTATCCAAAAGAGCTCGCCAACGTTACTAAGTATGAGCTTAAATTACTTATAGGTGGTTCTTAAATAAGGTATACATTTTTACGCTGAACGGCATTCAATTTACAAAGAAATGTTTGCAGAATATTGATAAAATGATATACAGCGCCACGCAAAGAATTATGCTTATTATATAATAATTATTCATGGACACCTATGAATGATAATTTATAACTTGTGATTTCAGTTGTTTTAAGAGTGTTTTAGTATAAAATGAATTTTAGCTTCTAACTGACGTGTAATAAAGGTAAATTAAACTACAGGGCTAAACAAAAATTTTCAAGTATGTTTCCCATTTATTAGTACAAATTGCTTAAAAAAGAAATTTTAAGTTTTTTTCTTGCGAAATTAAGTTTTCCCATTTTATAATATGTATATCAACTGACAGATCAAATAAAAGGCTGTTGAAAAGTATTGGAATACGTATTTGGCTACATACCCTTATTTCCCTAATTAACGAAGTTTTGTTAATGATTTCATGAAGTGTTGGAAAGTGCTTCATAATCTATGCTTAACGCATGATTTTTCTTATTTGTTTACCCACGTGGAAGTTTATAAATGTTATGATTTATCTGTTGATTGAATAATTGGGCTAAAAATTTATCTGATATAAGTACGCATTCAACGTTTACTGCAGTTCCAAAAAACAACTTTTGATTTATTCTCCTGAAATAATTCAGATATCAGATCTGATTCTGTGATCGTTAAAATTTAGTTGTGTGAATTAGTCCTCCAGATTAATGTGGAATGGCTGAGTTGGTAGAGCATTGATGACTTCAGCTAAGACCAAATGAATAATTGTTTTAAAAATTAATCTGATATTTTTACACACGCAACATTCACTGACATTGCAGTAAAAGTGCAAAAAAAAAACTTTCGATTCATTCTATTGAGATGATTCAGGTACTAGATCATATGCTATGATCGCTAAAGTTAGTTGAGTGAATTAGTCCTCCAGATTCCATTCAGGCTCAGTTGGTAAAGCCTGAATGGTTTCAGCTAGGACCGATTGAATAACTGTGTTAAAAATTAATCTGATATAATCCCGCATGCAACGTTTAGTGCAGTTCATAAAATAACTTTTTATTTATTCTGTTGAGGTGATTCAGATATCAGACCGAATGCTTTGATCGTTAAAGGTTAGTTGAGTAAATTTGTGCTCTAGATTAATTCGGAATGCTCAGTTGGTAGAGTATTGACGGCTTCAACTAAGACATTTCTGATTCGAATCCTGGCCCGGACTTTATTACACATTTGTTATTACACATTTACTGAATGAATAATTGTGTTAAAAATTAATCTAATTAGTGGAATAAAACGCAAAATGATTTTTAAAGATGTTAGTGATATATTTTTTAAAAATTATTTACTTAATTACTCTACTATATGAACAAAATATCGTACCAATATCATGATACTACATAATACTACATAATCTGTACCTAATACATAATTTTTTTTCTTTTCATAAACTTTGAAAAAAAAAATTATGTAAAAATGACACTTCAAAAGTAATTAAGAACATTTAATTAAACCTTTTGTCGTTAAAGTGCTCTTACAATGCAATTTCAGTATATAAGTTGGTTAAATAAAAACATTAAACTAATTTGTTGATGTAAGTGGACTTTTTGTTAAAATGATTATTTTTCAATAATTAAGTGTTTCAGGGTGTTTTAGGTTACATAAATGTATGATTTGTTTATTTTCTCTTTGTATAAATAAATGTTTTCTTAAAGGTTCCCTCTTCTGATATACTTTAGGAAAGAATTAATTATATATAAGCTGCATGCACTTTTCTTTTTGTCCCATAGTTAATTCTTTAATATATTAAAATTGTAGTTCCTATAGCTCAAATGTTTTTTGTATCATATTAAAAGATAAACGTTTCAAAAATTATATTTTTATATGTTCTTTGTCCTACAAGTTACATTTAGAAAAACTTCCTCAATTATGCAAGAAGTAAAACAATAAAAGTTTCATGTTTACGATAAAAACGGACCGTGTTATGATTCTTTCAATTTTGTTAATTTTCCTGCATTTTCTACCCTTGAAAATTGCAAACACATTTTTTTATTTTTTTTTCCGAACCAAAATTTAAAATACAACAACTTGGTGCATTATAGTGACATAAAAATTAAAATGTTATTGTTTTACATGCGGAATTGGCTGGATATGCATTATGTTCTAGCACATAAGACGTTCTTTTAACACGTTCCAGCATAGTCTAAAATTGTTTATGTTCTCAGTATTTCATTTGTCAGCCTAAATTTAACAACTTAAACTATTTACACATAAACTGATATTAATGTGATGAAGAATACCATTTGGATTAGAAATAGATGTGAAAATAGTCAATGTCCTTTATACATAAATACATATATATACATATAAAAAAGGACAAAATTGGGAACTAGCGTCCTGATTGGTAGATTTTTGTTTAAACATCACAGTAGTTACGAATAACGAATACTTTATTAGCTCACATAATATCAAAGACTCAGATCTAATGTGCCCGCAGATTCTGTATGTACGTATGTATATACGTAACTTGATAACACTTGATAGAAATGTCCTATATTTCTGCAAATTTTAAATAAAACTTCACTCTGATGAGACGCTTCTTTGATTAGTTTTTGAGATTCATTGTTTAAGTATACAGTCCGGGTACGGAGGTTACCTTCCCCCTTAATTTTGATAAAGGGATTTTTCATTCAAAATTATTCGATTTGCTTCAAATTTGATATACCGGTTTATTCTCTTAAGGCGCTTCAGTGATAAGATTTTGAGGTTTATTATTTAAGTGTAAAAGAGGGAAATGGGGGAAATAATCGCCATCTTAATTTAGCTAAATGTTTTACGTTTAATTAACTATTTAGAAAAGAGCTGTCCCCGGTAGAGAATTGGGAAATCTGAAATATATCTGAATCTATTTATTGGTTGATTTCTGCAACTTACAATCCATGATTTCTGATTGGTTCATGTTAAATGTTCAAAAATGGGATTTTGCCACAATGACACAAAATAATAAAAACTCAAAAAAGAAAAAAAAATAATTTGAAAACAAAATTGTGATAAAGTTGGTTGGTTGGTTGATTAGGGTTTAATGGCGCCACGTCCCTTTTGGGACATGCTGCGCCAAGACAAAGTCAAATTGAGAAAAAATAATAAAAATAATGTAATTAAATACACTTATAGTATAAATATAATAAAAATTAATTTAAAAGACCATAGTTAAAAAACTAAAAGATTATTAAAACTGTAAAAATCTAAAACGTGTTAAAACACAGTGAAAAGGATGATCTACTAGTGCTATAAAAACACGGGTTTAAAAATCAATAATAAAATCTGATGACACAAATGTAGTTGAAAACCAGTCAGAGTAAAATGTAAAAAATTAAAAAATATATTTATACTTAGTTAAAATCTGTACATTAAGTAAGTAAAGTGGCAGGATGAATAAGAATAAAATGGTAATAAAACAGTGTGCATTCAAGTCGGCTCGAATTCCTGCAATATAGTATTATCGTCATCGGCGTCCGAGTGATTGCTATATGACTCGGACTCCATGGCGTCTTCCATGTACTGTTGCAATTCCTTTGGATCTTTTACGTTTTTAAGAAATGGATTAGTAGTAGAATTTTTCTTTCCTCTCAACACAGTCTTCCTCAGTGAAGAGGTTGGAGTTATGGTTGTTTTCTTTTTTCCACTTAGTGCCTGTGATGTTTCTTTCAAATTCTGTTTTCGGAGAGTGTTGGACTTAGGCGGTATTTTTGTACTGGTTCCAGCTTTGGTATTAGTTTGGGGTTCAGATGATTTTTTGGATTGAGCATTTAATTTCTGTTGTCTTTTTTCTAAGTCAATTATTTTAACCGTTCTTTGGATGGTAGCCAGCGTTCTAATTTAGGGCTTCCAGACATTTTAGTAGGGAGACACACATCACGAGATTCTGTAATTGGTGTGCTGTTTGATTGTGATTTAATAGATCTATTAGGTGGATATGAGGAATCCGTTTGGGTGCTTATATGTCTTACAGATTTTGATTGGTTTTTAAGTAAATGGAGTTAGAAATTCCGACAGATGGGGTTCTGGTTTCTACAAGTTTGCGAGCTTCAGGATAGGACAGATTTTGAGTAATTTTAACTGTGACAATTTCTGTTTCTCTGTTCCAATTAGGACAAGTACGGGAATATGCAGTATAATCTCCCTTACAGTTTGCACAACGTTCGTTTTTTTCACAATCTTTATTGTCATGGCCCGATTCTGCACAACGTGCGCAGGTAAGAGATCCACGACATGTACCTTTAGTATGGCCATAACGTTGGCATTTAAAGCAACGGAGAGGGTTAGGAATGTAAGGTCTGACAGGACAATTCAGGTAAGCGGCTTTGATTCTAGTTGGTAAAGTAGGGCTATTGAAAATGAGAATGACATGCTTTGTAGGAAGGACTTGTCCATTCCGACGGATAGTGATACGACGTGCATCAAGGACATTTAAAATTTTCTAAGAGTTCATCTTTTGTAGAAAATTATAGTTCTGGTTCAGAGATAACACCTCGGCTTGTATTTAGTGATTTATGTGTTTGTACAGAAACGGAAAATGTGCCTATTGTAGAGCATTTAGTGAGAAGCTGCGATTGTTTAGCTGTAGATACTTCTACTAGTAAATCTCCAGATTGAAATTTTTTGAGAGTGTGGCCATCCCCTAAGACAGACTGGAATGTTTTTGCAAAGAGAAATGGTGAAGTTTTTCCAAATGAACTATCAGAGTGGCTATCAGTGCGTTTAATTATGAAATATCTAGTGAAAGCGGGATTCTGTGACATTTGTTGCTCTCTACAAGAGAGAGACAGGAAGTGAAGTATTTCCATCCAGTGAAGTAAAAATAAAATTCAGACCCCGGTCGCACCATCCACTACCGAGCCCAACAAGGGGATGCACATTCGTGCACCAGTGCTAACCAGGGCCCATACGGTCACAAGACAACCCTATGTCAGTCTCCACCCTTAACGAGATGACTAGTAGTTGCTCGATCACTTGATCCCTAAAGCCAGTGACAAAAGCCAGCTGACCAGCCGATTGATGCATACGGGACCAATATGCACCTCCCGTCTACCTGAAGCAGAGGCCAAAGCAGTGTGTTGGTTTCCCTCAACTGCCAGGATCCCCCTTTCCAGGGACACGGGTCGCCACGCACAGCCAACACGTGGGTGGTTTACGATTCTCCATGAGTAGATATACAGGATGATATCGGCTCATACAGAATTGCCCTCACCTCCGAAAAGGAAACCACAATGAGAGTGAAGCAAAGATGAAAGGAAAACAAGAGGAGTAAGAGGAAAAGGAAAGGAGAAAGATCACTCAGGTCCCCGGGGTTGTGAAGCCCGTAAATACCTACAGAAGGTATCCCCCTGAGGGGAATTGTGATAAAGATTTCAAACAAATTTCATTAAAAATGCATTTTTCCCCTTTTAATCTTTTATTTAATTGAATTAATGTTACCGAAATTTTGTCAATTTCTTTTCCAACTTTAAAAAAAAAAACCCGGACCAGGTAGATCCGGATTATGCGGGGATCCGGATTAACGGGGTCAGAAATAGCGAAGTTCTACTGTAATAATAAGAAACTTGACCAAAACGAAAAGGCTTTCTAATCCTTCATATGCCTTCATTTGTTTGTAACATTAATATAGGTACTTAAACTAAAATATAGTTTAAAATAGCTTCATGTTTTAAGAAAAACTAATAATTGATAATTTTTCAATATAGCACGAATTATTTTTACATTTTTTTAACTATTATAGAAAAATGGCAACCAAAAGATAAATAATATACTATTTTACAGATATTTTTGATTTATTTTCTACAGATATGGAGTATTTGAGTTATCGATTTCAAAGAAAAACTATTAAAAAGTACCAAAAAAAAAATCTCAAAAACAAATTGAGATGGAGTTTTTAAACAAATTGTATTTAAAGGTACTTGTCGTTCCTGTATGATGGTATAAAAATTAAAAATGTCAATGTTTAAAAGTTTAAAAAATTGCTTTAAATATATATTCCGTTTTAAAAATGTTGTTTTACTTCTGGTTTATTTAACGTAACATTATTTTTGAAAGACGACATTTTAATTGCTGAGAAAAAGCAATAGCACTCCGAAGGCTAATAAATTGTCATACTTTTCACGTAAATATATAATGAAAATTTTCTCAAAGCGCACTACATCGTTTTCCACCTTTAATATGATCAATTATAATGCGTCTAAATGCGTCTACTAAAAGTTAAAACACGAATAAACTTTTAAATGCAAATTTTTATGTGGGTCACATTTCAGAAAACAAACAATGAATAATATTGACGTATTTGACTAAAGCACATCTATCTTTAAGACAAATATATCATTTATTTTCGAACCGCTTCTTTGAATAATAACTATTTGATGGAAATAAATCTTCAATGAAAAAAATATAAAGCAGAGATTTTTCCGAAATAAATTATTCATACATTGACATGCAACTTTTAAGTTCGTAAAGTTCGTATCAATTTCAGTTATTCATCCGGTTTTTGTATGAATTTCCTTAAAACAAACCAAATCGGAAATGTATTAAAGAATAATTTTGTTTACTTACTTTATTGGTATGTAAAATAACCATTCAACAATTTGCATTAAGAGTTATTTATTTTGCTCTCAGGAAATATTATATTAAAACAAAGCATTTTATCTGATTCAAATTTGAATGAAATCTTTTTATATTAAAAATCAATGACAAGAAATAAATTTGCATTGATACAACTTTATAAACAGTTAAATAAAACATGGAAATCCCGAAATCGTTACCATGCTTAAATATTTTAATGTATGTTTCATGAAAATAAAAATGATGCAGTTTCTTTTATTCACAGATAGTTTGCAATAAAATCATAACAATAGTGCCAGTGGACTATAATAATGCATTCTTTTCGAATTCGTATTTTTGCATAGAGTCACCTGAATATTGGAAATAACACAAAGCTTTATTTTCAAACAGACATTACTTCTAACACGTTATTGGATACATATGCAGTCTGCACACCGAGAAGTTCTAATGTATAAAATGAGCTAAAAATATTTAAATTCCTATGTATAGTTTTCGCGCCTATAAAACTTTTTTAATGGACCGATTTTGATTAACTTTAACATAAAATGTCTCTTAAAATAATTATTCGATTTAGAAACTGCATACGTCAGCGTCTTTATGAAACATTTATCTATGATGTCACCAATTTTCACATTTTTGTGTACAGTAGTTTTCTTAACATTAGCGAAGAATTGCCTTAGGTCATAAAAATTGCATTTCAGCATTGGTGACAGCGTAAGTTACTTTTTTTTAGAATAGAGAGATTCCTAAAAGTATAATTTCGTCTAATAAAAATTAAACATACACATATCCTTTGGTGTATTTCAACTATTACGCAAGAAAAGCAGCGGGATTTGATAGTATGTATGTATATATATATTTATATGTCCCTTATGGCCAAAGGTGACCAGTCATTTGTGAATTAAGACGTTTTGTAAAATAGCTAGAAAAATACACGAAAAATTATCCTGACACTGTAGGAGTGTAAACAGAATAGTACAGGTCATATATTTCCGCTAAGATTTTTTTTCCGAAACCTCGTAAGAGTTTGTCAGCGAATTAAAAAAGAAAGATTTTTTTTTGGATAACCCTTTCAAAATTAAAGTTGCAGAAGCGTTCAAACAGTAGGTTGATCATGATAACTGATAATTATAATTAATTATGATTAAGTGGATTATTGTAATATATTGAGTTCATTTTTATGAGAATTGTATGTATCCTCATAGAGAAATTAAGGTTTTCATAAAAATAATCCCAAATTTTGTCAAGTTTTTTGCTTATAATTTGCAGAGTATTTAATATAATAAAATGCTCTTTACAGAAAGTATGACAAACAATATTGTACACAATATCCTTTAATCAATATTAAAAATAATAAAAATTGTATAAAATATGAGAAGGCTCAGTAAATAATGTTTCACTGCGCTTGCATGAATCCAATTAAAATATAATATGCATAATGTGTCATCTAAATGTATAAAACAACTATTGTGGAGGTCCTCCTAAGAGGTTTCGGGAAAAACGTTTGCATGGAATATATGACCTGTATTATTTAGCTTACACTCTTAAAGTTTCTGGATAATTTTTGCTGTATTGATTTAGATATTTAAGAAAAAATCTAAGATCGTGAGTGACCGGTTACCTTTGGTCAAATAGTATATATGTATATATATATATATACATTTACATATATATATATTTATATTAAGTGCCCCTCAAAATAGAGAATCTTTTTTTGTATCGCATATCCTCTTATTTCTTTCTTTTTATGATAAAAAACTTATGAAGGAAGTTTATGTAGTTTGAATCATGGCATCCTGTGCCGATGTACATCTGAACGTTCAGTCAGTACTTGTATACTAAAGCAAGCGAATGGTGACATGTGCCTGTAGCGAAGCACCAAGCGACCTGCAACTGGAATACATAAAACAAAACAGAATAAACAAAAAGGTTTTTAAAATTCTTTGCAGTGCAATGAGTCCGTGGAATGAACCGTGTCACGCTTGACGTCACGCGATCCATGGAACGAACAGGTAGGTTTGCGGATGTCTACGTGTCAATGCGCTTATGATTCCAAGTTGTTTTGTAAGTAAATGTTTGTATAGTTTCTAATCAGCGTACAGACATTGACATTAGATTTGCGTAGTTCTAAAAAAGTAATTTTTTGAGAGGGAACATAAATCATCAAATACTGGGTTCAAAATTTCCGTCTAATGGACAAGCTCTAACTGTTTTGTTTTACAACATTGAAAAAGTATTTAACTGTTAATGAAAGTGCAAATCTCTCTATTCGCGAATAAATTAACTTTTGGCACACCTTCCAAATTTTGGCAAATTGTGCCTGTAAGCTTGCTAATATATATCAAGTTTGGAACGGCTTATAAAAAAATGCCAAAAAAAAAATAATAACAAGACATATTCAAGCGGCGTAAACATCAGTTTATAAGTAATTTAGACAAATTGTTCGACATTGCACACTTCTAATAATGAAAATAAAGCAGGGTAGAATATTCTTGCAGCGCTAAAGAGAGCCGGGCTGACACGGTCACTTAAGTGGAGTGGATAAAAGCAAGTTGGAAATTGTACGTGAAGCGTAGCAAATGAGGTGCGTTCGTACAATAACGAAGTAAAGAAAAATATTCAGATCTTGCTGTTATCGTATATAGTTCTTCGGATACAGTATAGTGCTAAAAATCTTTTTTTGTGTTGCTGTAAATATACAGGAAGAAACTTGCAGTAAACCTCAGCCACGTATATCATATTCATAAAATGTGAAATAGTTTAATATAATTAAAACACGCCCCAAATAACGTTTCCCCGTACAGCGTTATGTAGTGGAATACTTTTGTGTGGCTCTGTAATTTAATAATAAATATTCTTTGCATCACACATTGTACAGAATGTATATTTTAGTTATATACAATTCTTCATATGTTCATGTCAATTATATTATATTCGAAAGAGTTTACCGCTATTAAAATGCATTTGAAACATCTTTACCCATTGGCCGTAATGTACCGGAATACATTTGATTGTCCCTACAATATACAATTGATCTATCCATCCAATTTTCATAAAATTTGAAATGACTCGACAAAATTAAGTAATAATTACGTATTTTAAATTTCAAACGATTAAAATGCATTTGAAACTTCCCCCCCCATTGACCGTAATGTAACGGAATATTTTAATTGTCCCTCTAATTGATCTATGCATCTGATTTTCATAAAATTTGAAATGACTCGACAAAATTACATAATAATTATATATTTTAAATTTCAAACGATTCGGTTAAGTAGTTTTTGCGTTGTTATATGCGGACAGACAGACGGACGGACAGACGGACGGACGGAAAGACAGACGGACGGACGGACAGACGGACGGACGGACAGACGGACGGACTGAACGACAACTATAGGTGCTACGTATTTACATAATTACGAACGCACCTAAAAAGGGGAATAGTGCAATTTCGAGGTGTCAAAGGAGAAAGTTGCCAAATCAAATATGGTTCCACTTCAATATCATTGGAATCATTTGAATCATTGTCAGAAGATTAGTTTTCGGATTCTAATGCAAATATGGTTTCAGAAAATTTCCCAACAGTGATTGAAAGCTCAGAACCTGAAACAAATATATCAGTAATGGGGAAAAGTTTGATTACTCCAATGATAGTTGCTGCATTAAATAGCTGTCAATTAAGTATGCGAGATTCTGGTTGATTCCGGAAGTTACTATTGATGCACTTGGATTTAATAGTGACGAATTCTCAATAAATAAGACTTCAATTTAAACAATCCGAAGAGAAAAACCGAAAAGAATGCGCGGAAAATAAAAAAATCGATGTCTGAAACCAGTTATCAGATATTGTGATTTTACATTTGGATAGCAAACTGTTACCTGCTTTCAGTGCTAGAAAATCGAAAGAAGAATGCTTGCGTGTAGTTATTTTTATGTGGACTTAAATAACAACTCATTTTTCTACCGAAACAGGATAATTCTACAGGCAAAGAATAGGCATAGGTTGTCTGAAAAAAGATCTTGGATTGAAATACCAAAAAACAAAGTCCAAATTCTCTCTTGCGATACTCTGGCTTCAAATGCAGGAATGTTCTTCTAATCGGGAATAAGGGGAATTCGGGAATAAAAGAAAAAAATTAGGAATAAAAGGAATTTTCTTGCAATGGTTCGTACAATACTGACGATGTTAAAGTGGACCATATTTAATTGACCGATTTTCTGCTTTTTCAGCTCCAAGTCGTGCTCTCTGGCTTGCTTTCTTTACCACTGCAAAAATAATCTGTCTTCTTCCAACTTCATTATCTGAAGTGCGCCAGCATATGCAATATCGATCAAATTCTCTAAATTACTTATAAATTTGTATTGTTGGTACTTGAATATGTCTTGTTATTTCTTTGACTTTTTTTTAAGCCATTCCAAACATGATACATAACAAGTTTCCTCACGAAATTTGTCAACAGCTTGGAAGGGTACGAGCTTTTCTCAAAATAGAAAACTTTCGAGAATAGCGAGATTAGCAGTTTCATTAACTGTTAAGTGCACTTCTTGGATATTGTAAAACAAAATTGCGAGAACTTATCCATTAGATGGAAATTTTGTCCCGCTTTTTGATGTTTTATATTCACTTTTTAAAATATCAGTTTATTAGAACTACACAATTTTACTGTAATGTTCTGTACACTGATTAAAATGTATACAAAAATTTATTAACAAAACAACTTTGACTTTTAAGCACATTGATTCGTAGATGTGCGCTGACCTGAAAAAATTGGTACTGACAGGTTTGACGGGTTGCATAACACTGGTCGTTCCTTGGTACACTGTACTGTCGAATAATTTAAAAAACCCTTTTTTAAAATTCTGTTTCATTTTACGAATTTCATTTGCAGTCACTAGGTGCTCCTATAGAGACACGTGTCAGCGTTTGTTCGTATTAGTATATACAAGTACTAACCGAGATGTTTAGATGCAAGTCGGCACAGGTTGCCATGATTAAAATTACACAAAACTTCATTTACAAGGGTTTAGACATAAAAGATAAAAAAAAAAAAAAAAAAAAAAAACAAGAGAATATGCGATAGAAATAAAACTCATTTTTTGGGATACCTTAAAGTGCACACACATATGCATATGTATATACATATTGGTATTATAATTAGCTACAATTCAATATTTTTGTTTTACTGGAAAATCTACTCTGTTTTAACAACTTTAATTATTAAATATTGTTTCAGACTCTGATAAAAAATAATCTCCTTTACATTATCGATTGTGATGCTTAAATAATTACAATGCGAAAAGTATTAATTTGTTCGTTTCTAAAAATGGAAATAGATTTTTCATATTGAGGTAGAAAAAAAAGATGCAAAAAAAGAGGAAAATAGAAACTGGCGATGAAAAAGCTTTATTTGATCAGATGTGTAGATAAAAAAATCAGGTTTATGGAATAACTTTTATCAGTATTATCATCATAAAAAAGAAATAGCTCGCTATTGATTTCTTTTGATTTTTTAAAGAAAGATTAAATATGCGTTCTCAATAATATAGAACTCTTAATGGATGACTTGTATATATATTATAAATGTAAAATCATGTTTAGAATTTCAACTTTAATATCATTATTGTATGGTTCAATTTAAAATAGATATAAAAGCAGATTTTGAATACGTCAATGCAATTTTGTAATGTAAATATTGCACTATTCCATTTAATTAAAAGAGAATGAGAAAAAAAACATGCAAATATTTGCGATATGGTGTAAAATTGCAGATGTGATATATTGAATTAAGTAAAATTATTATTATATTAACAACAGACAACACCTGGAAAATACTTTTTAAGTAGCAAGAGTTACTTTATTTAATCTAAAATTTCCGTGTTAATTAAACCATAAAATTCATTCAAAAATATTAGTAAATATTAAAACAATAATGGAAATTCATGCTTTTGGAATAGATACTATGATGCTTAACCAATGGAAATGCTGTTAAGAAATTTCATTTTTTCATAGATTGACAAGAGATATCTAAATAAACAACAAAAAAAAACCCCTTCACAACGCATTATTAGGTGCGTTCGTAATTATGTAAATACGTAGCACCTATAGTTGTCGTTCAGTCCGTCCGTCTGTCTGTCTGTCCGTCTATCTGTCTGTCTGTCCGTCTGTCCGTATATAACAACGCAAAAAACCCAACTGAATCTTTTGAAATTTAAAACATATAATTATTACATAATTATTACCATTTCAAATTTTATGAGAATCGGATGGATAGATCAATTACAGGGACGATCTAAAGTATTCCGTTACATTATGGTCAATGGGGAAAAATGTTGCAAATGCATTTTAATCGTTTGAGATTTAAATTACATACTTATTACATAATTTTGTCAAATCATTTCAATTTTTTTGAAAATAGGATGCATAGATCAAATACAGGGACAATCAAAAGTACTCCGTTACATTACAGTCAATCGAAAAAAAAAAAGGTATCAAATGTATTTTAATAATATTACACTCATTCGAACAGAAAAATATTGATATGCATCATAAAGTACATGTTATAATATAGATTTTGCATAATCTGTTGTGAAAAGAACTTTTGTTACTGATTTACAAGGCCACAAAAAAGTATTCCATTACATAATGAGTATAGATTGAACATTGTTTGTTGCGCATTTTAATTGCAATTGACTATTTACAATTTTAAGAGATTGATATATGAGAGTGATATTTTTAAAACTTCATTATCGTACGAACGCACCTCATTTGCTACGCTTCACGTGCAATTTACAACTTGTCTTATACTATAACGCGAGCAAAAATTTCGTGTGTGTGTGTGTGTGTGTAAATTTTATCTCAAAAGAGGCTCTAACGATTTTCGCAAAAATTTGGATTTTACCATTTTCGGGCACGAGAAGACCATTGGGCTAGGTCATATGTTCGTGAAAATTCGATTATTGGGTCATTTGGGGTCATAATGGGTCAGGATCAAGCTATTTATATCTAGAGAACGGCTGGATCGATTTTAAGGAAATTTTGTATACAATCGTTTTTTGGCACGAGAAAAATATTGGGCTGGATCACATGTTCGAAATATTTTGATTAGTAGGTCATTTTTGGGTCATTATTGGTCAAGCCATTTTTATCTAAAAAACGGCTCAAACGATTTTGACCAAATTTTATATTTTATCGTTTTGGATTACAAGAAGACTATTGGGTTAGGTAACATGTTCGAGAAAATTCGGTTAGTGGGTCATTTTAGGGGTCATTTTGGGTCATGCTATTTTTATCTAGAGATTTTCTCACGCAATTTTGACTAAAAATTGCATTCTTTGGTTTTCGGGCACGAGAAAAACATTGGGCTAGGTTACATGTTCGAGAAAAAATTTTAATGGGTCATATTGGGTCATTAAGGGTCTGGGTCAAGCTATTTATATTTAAAGAACGGCAGAATGAATTTCATCGAAATTTTGCCTGTAACAGTTTTTTGACACGAGAAAGCTAATGGACTACGTCACACGATCGAGAGATTTCGATTATAAGAGTCATTTGTGGGTCATGATGGGCCATAATGGGTCATGGTCAAGCTATATCTAAAGAACAGGTGGATCGATTTTAACGAAATTTTGTATACAACATTTTTTGGCACGAGAAAGCTATTGGGCTAGGTCTCAGTTCCAGAAATTTTGATTACTGGGTCATTTTGGGTCATAAAAGGTCTGGATCAAGCTATTTATATTTAAAGTACGACAGTATCAAATTTAATGAAATTTTGTATGTAATAGTTTTTTGACACGAGAAAATTAATGGCCTATCTCACATGTTTGAGAGATTTCTATTATAAAAGTCATTTATGGGTCATGATGGGTTATAGTGGGTAATATCAAGCTATATCTAAAGAGCATTTGGATCAATTTTAACGAAATTTTGTATACAACATTTTTTTGACACGAGAAAATCATTGGGCTAGGTCACATGATCGAAAAACTTCGATTAATGGGTCATTTTGGGTCATAAAGGGTCTGGGTCAAGCTATTTATATTTAACGAACGGCAGGATCGAGTTTAACGAAATTTTGTGTGTAACAATATTTATACATGAGAAAACTAATGGTCTAAGTCACATGTTCGAGAGATTTCGATTATAAGGGTCATGATGGGTCATGGTCAAGCTATATCTAAAGAACGGGTGAATCGATTTTAATGAAATTTTGTACACAGCATATTTTTGCCACGAGAAAATCATTGGACTAGGTCACATGTTCGAGAAATTTTGATCAGTGGGTCACTTTTGGGTTATTCTAATTTTATCTAAACAATGCCTCGCGCAATTTTCGCTAAATTTTATATTCTATCGTTTTCGGACACAAGAAAATCATTGGGTTAGGTCAGATGTTTGAGAAAATTCGATTAATGAGTCATTTTGTTTCATAGTGGGTCAAGGTCAAACTATTTATACCTAAAAATTGGCTCAATCGATTTTATCTAAATTTTGTATCTAATGTTTTTCGGCACGCAAAAATTAATGAACTAGGTCACATTTTCGAGAGATTTCGATATAAGAATCATTTGTAGGTCATGCTAATTTTATCTAGAAAATTGTTCTCATTATTTTGAGTGTACTTTCTATTATATCGTTTCCGGACAAGAGAATACCATTGAGCTAGGACACATGCTCGTAACAATTCAATTAGTGGGTCGTTTTAGGTCTTAATGGGCTCGGGTCATTCTAATTATATATAATAACGACTCAATCAATTTTATCTAAATTTTGCAACGAAACGTCTTTTGTCACGAGACTATTGGGCTGAGTTGCATATTAAACAAAATTATATTAGTGGGTCATATCGCTTCATTGCTGAATGCTGTCAAGCTAATTTTACTTAAGAAATGGCTTAAACGATTTTGATTCATTTTATACTCTACTGTTTTTGATTACCTGAGGACCATTGAGCTAAGTCACATGTTTGATCACATTTGATTAGGGGATCATTTAGGTAATAAGGGTCAGGATCACGAGAATATGGCAAAAGCCAATAAATAAGTTGGCGATATTTGACAAAATACTGTCGAAATTTGGCCGAAAAATCGACTATTAAGATTACGAAACCAAAACACGTATTTGGCACCAAATGAAAGAATGTGTCCAAATTTGGCTATATCTGGCAAAAAATATTGTCTTTGAGAATGTGAAGAAATTTCTTATACATTCTTAATAGTATTCGAGATGCATAGTTAAACTAATCCGAGCCGAGCTAAAAAAGTGATTTGGATTGATGTCTTTTCGTTGTATATTTAAAATAAATTAAAATTTATGAGCATGTGTATACAAACATAGTTTTGTCATTGATTGTTTTTTTAATAATACTATTATTAATAACATGTTTTACAGTAATAATACAGAGTGAATGATACAGGGAAAATACTATATCGAGTTGAACACAAAGTTAATTTTGACCGAACTGAGCTTGGTCACCTCTGCTAGTAAATTAATATACAGCAAACGCTATCTGTTCTAATGCTGTGTTTGAATTATTTAGTGCAATTTTATATCTGATCTGTGTAATTTATATATACCAAAAAAATACTATATTTAGGTAATCTTAAATATACTTATCACAGATGAAATGCACGTTTGAATCTATTATGGATCATAATCTGTACTTTAACCGAATTTTTTTAGTGTTCCTAAATGACGATCAATGCTATGCACCTCTACATTCTGTAAAATACGTGTTACGGTACTTGAAAAATCTCTATCGATCTCATTATGTTTGAAGAATCGTATAATCCATAAAATTTACCACGAACTCATTTCCATCATAGATCATTTTGTATCGGAGTTGTTTTGCGCATCCATGTAAACGAATTATAAATGCTACATTTTCTGTACTCTTCAGAAACCACGATCCAGTCCGAACAAGTGATGCACAGAAGTGTTTTAATATTTGAGCTATCGTAACATGAGTAACCTATAGACAATACTATAACGGGATTATTTTGTGCGACCATTTAAACGAACTATAAATGGCGCGCATTCAGAAAGATCAACCTTCAACTACACAACGCTTTAAAAATTACATGGAAATACAGGTGTATGTACGAGATTCGTAGCATTGATAGACGGTAGCATAGACAGACGGTCAAATAAACTTAATTAATAAACACTATTCAATTAACTTGGAAAGAATGAAAAAGATAATTGTTACCTTCATGAATTAGCTTTCAATGGTCTATTTTATCTTATTATGAAAGATCAAAAATGTAACAAGTAAGAAAAATCATGCGTTAAGAATAGATTATGAAGCACTTTCCAACGATTCATGAAATCTTTAACAAAACTTCGTTATTTAGGTAAATAAGGATAAAAAGCCAAATATGTATTCCAGTACTATTGAACAGCACTGTATATGATCTGTCAGCTAATATGCATACTAATGGGAGAATTTAGTTTAGTAAAAAATGCCTAGTAGCTTGAAATTTCTCTTTCAGCAATTTATATTAACAGATGGAAACATACTTGAATACTTTGTTCAGCTTTGTAGTTTGCCTGGGTACCTCTATTACACATCAGTGTTAAGATAAAATTTATTTTAACTAAAACACTCTTAAAGCAACTGAAATCACTTTCTCATAAATAGTCATTCATAGGCTTCATGTACCCAATTCTTTGCGTAGCCCTGTATATCATTTTATCTATATTCTGCAAACATTTCTTAGTAAATTTAATGCAATTAAGCATAAAAATGCATAATTTATTTAAGAATCATCTTTTAGTAATTTAGCTCATATTAAGTAACGTTGGCGAGCTCTTTTGCTCTGTATATTAACTATAGCATTTATACACACCATATAATATGCATAAATTTAGTGAAAATTATACGCGCATATCATAATTAAAATGCATTTTATCAATCCATCAGCTATCATCGGATACATATACAGTACTTCGAAAAGAATGTACCATTAAAAATCTTTTGTGTGTCCCTGTAAATACTATGTACTTTATATTAGGGAAGGCAGTATCGTATAATTTATACTAAGCCTCATTCACATACATCAATTTTATTATACATGAAACAGTTTAATATATTTAAAATACGTCACACACAATTCCTTCTTTTACCATTATCTAATGGAATTGTTTTGTGCGGCCCTGGAAATGAATAATAGTTGCATTTTATAGAATGCATATTTTAATGCACCTCGTAAAAAATATAAATTTTAATATGTTTGACAGGGTATAACATCTTTAAAATTCCTTTGAAACGATTTTTCCCCATAGGCCGTAATGTAGTGGGAAACTTTTGATCCTCCCTGTAGATAAACTACTTATTGTAGGAATTTCATGTTCAATAGGGTTCGTGATAGGGTAAACGTCAATAACGTTCTAAAATTTCATAGCAATCCAAGTATATTTGCGTGAGTTAGAGCGCGGACAGACGGCCAGACAAACCGAATGCATAAACACTTTTCAACTTTGTTGGAAAGTGCTAAAAACCCAAAATATAGAATTAATATAGGGCTACAAACTGCTAAAAGTTCAAAATGTCTTTATTCATAAAATAAAACAATTTAATCTAACTTAATGAGATTTATTACTAAGTGTAGATTTATATTTTACCAACCTATCATTCACAATTTTTTATACATACATAAGAACTCATTAGTATTTTTCTCATTAATATATTGGTCTAATGAATAATCCTTTGATTGTTTTTTTAAGAATGTTTACATAAATACAATGTTTCTTTTATTTTGAAAGTTTATAACTGTTACAAGCAAAAAAAGGACATTTACTTGTCCTGAGATACCAGAGAATACGATGGGTTTTTAAAAATTATTTTTTCTTTTTAATTGTTTCTAACATAGTTGAAAGAAGGTTTGTGAATTCGGTTTGTTTGCCGTATTCACAACCTTCTGCCGTCTGCTGGTTGTCTGTCCGAAGGGTATTATGAACGGTAAAATTGTGATATGTAAACTATTAAAATATCAAAATAGCTCTGAAGCTAAAAAATTATTCGATAAAATAATTTTAATTAGTTTGGCTGCTAAAAAAGAGCAATTTGACTATCTCTGGATTTATTTTTCCTAAGTTTCTCGTCTACGATTAGCAGCAGCCATATGTCATTGGAAAGTATACGGAAGTACACATCATGTATCTCCTGGATTAAAAAAAAATCTGTATGTTCTCCATTTCTCAAATAAAGCTATAGCATATACGCTATCCATGAACAATTGTTACAACAGCACATACCATCTGCATATAGTGTATAGTTTCTCTAGTTTTTTTATGACTATACTTCAAAAAATAGTGACATCATCATAGCCTCCTTGACTCGAAATGCATTTCTTAACAGTGCAACAAAAATAAAAAGGAGTGTAAGCGTTAGTAGAAATATCCTTTTTTATTTATTACTTACCCATCATACGTAGTATAGGGTAAGTCTTGCAATCGTTTTGAAAATCGAAAATTATTTGGCGGATTTACACGTTTCAGATACTAGAGATTCCGAAAAACATATTTTTTTGAGAAATTTTTTTGCCGTCCGTCTGTTTGTCTGTCTGTCAGTCTGTCTGTTTGTAAACGCTCTATCTCCCGAACAAATTGAGATAGAGAATTGAAATTTTGTATGTACTTAGTATGTAAGAATGGGACGAAGCCTATTTAATATCAGTAACCTCGATTTTCCGGAACTATTTTTTTCGGACTCTCGAAATTTCATTCTGATGAAAGGTATATAAAAAATTTCGAATTTTTTTATTTTAAAGAGTGGATGTAAAAGGCAATAAAATAACACAAATTTTGCACAAAGAACGAAGTCAATCGAATTATTAGTTGCCGAGATATGTGTAATCCTGTTTTCCACATTCTTTGATTTTTCATGACCTTGTATTTCCATCAACTTTCAATTCAAAGATATATTTTAATTGGAAATGAGACGCTTCGTCCGACGCAGTAAATTGTTAGTTAATATGAGTATTATTTTTAGAGTTATAAGGATGTTTCTTTTACGCAATCCGGTATCACTTGAGTATTTTGGCGTTTTATATAATTTGTCGAAATTGGCTCATCAGCAATTCATTAATAAAGCATCACTATGTATATTAAAACTATTTAAATTTGCGTTTAAATTTTATTTTGGAATTACGATACATTCTATAAATAGTTTACACGCGTTTTATTTTCATATTTTATATTATGCATATCCATGATGGGTAAGTATTACGGTGGCCCCCAACGACTAGTTTTATAATAAATTTATTATAGAAAATATTGTTTAGAAAGAAAATATATACATTTTAAAGATCGAAAGTAACATATTAAAAGCTAACTTTGTGCTCTTTTATTAACTGAAATTGATTCTGAAGCATATGCCTCAAAGTATTTTAAATAGAGAAACCGTGTCACCCATTTTACTGATGTCAGAAACGATAAAATATAAAATGTCCTTTAAAAATGTGAAATATAATATTTAAAAAAAAAAGGAAAAAAATTTTTGCAACCCTCAAATATTTTGTGTTTTGTAAAGATAAAAAAATCATGGTTTAATTTAAAACTTAATATGAAATTATATGAAATCAAAAGAAACACTTTTAAGTTATTAGATGCATAACTATGACCTTTATCACTCTGAACATTTTTGTGAAAAAATTCACTATTGAACCCTACATTAAAAATATCGCATAATGTTTGTTTATGACCTTGCCATACGATTCACCTCATCTACATGAAGTCGGCAAGTTTCAAAAGCAAAAACAGATACTATGTGAATGTGAAATGTCGAAAAATGGTGCGTGAACTGCTGTTTCAAAGATGATTAAAAAAAAACGCGCTAAGATTAAATTATGAAACACTTTTCAACACTAACAGAATACTGTAAAAGAATTTCCCCATTTAACACCTCAACTATCGACGAAATCTCCATTGACTTATTTAGTAACACTTAATCCTACTATTTAATAAGAAGATGTTTTTTTTCTGAAATAACAGAAAGAAAATGTACATGTTGTAAGTTTGGATATCTGCTATTGAAAATTGGCCTGTTGTCCTGACAGTTTGCCATTTTCATAATACAGCGGGCGTTCTCTAAAGACGTATATACATGCCTACGGCAGTTAAAGGGTTAATATTGTAAAAATAGATATCTTAAGCAAACCATTTATAAAATACTAACAAATGAATCTGTAATTTCTGAAATAACAACTTACAGACGGTAATATATTTAGGCCCTTGCGTATCCCTGTGTATGAAGTCATTTATATTCTACAAATGTATCTTAGTATACTAAACATAGTTAAGCTTGAAAATGCATAACTTTATTTAAAAATTAATTATTGCTCCTACATAGTAATGCTTACGAATTCTCTTTTTCTAGCCCTTAATATAATCTGTATAACTCATGAGTAATTTGTAGTTATGTATTATGCAAAAATTGGCTCGATCAAAAAATACGCATCAAAAAAGAAAACTCATTTCCAGCATTCCTATCTCATAGGAAGCTTCATTTTATAACTAAATTATTTTGTGCAAGGCCCTGTAAATAAACGATAAATGTTTTGCATATTTTACAGAAAACTCATTTTGATGCACCTCCACCAATACATATCAGTTTTATTGCGCTTGGTATAACATAACATCAATGAAATATACCGTAAATAATTTTCCCTCATACACCATAAATCAACAGAATTCTCTCGAATGTTCCTGTAAATCAACTACATTTGCTATATATTCTATTTTCGATTACAACATGCTATAATGAACCGCAATAGCCTACATAGGTGAAAATCTGAGTACGTTTATTAGAGATAGAATCCGGAAAGACAGCAGATAGATAGAGAGAGATACAAATGGAATTCATAAATACTTTAAAGCTATGTTGAAAAGTATTATAAAGGAAACATTTTTATGTATTGAATTACTATGGTAGATGAGTAAGGGATTCCACATACCAATCCCAAATTTCTGATACCATAGGTTGGACCAGGTAATTTAAAGCCATCAGTGCCGAAACAGAAAATTCATGATAGTAAATGATTTCTGTGTATCAAGTTTAACAACACGCCATATATACTTTGAACTTTATGATTCGCATCCGCAAATCAATGATGATTTTGAGAAGGAACAAGTAATAAATTTGAAAACTAAGAAAAACGTAATTAAAACGCAATAAGAAAACTTTAGAATAATACGAAAGTTGCTTTCCAAAGTGAAAATACTCACCACCAGTTGGAAGATGTAGGGGGAACTGGGGTACATTGATACATGGGGCACATTGATACACCCCCTCTACCGCTCACAGGGTCATTACAGGAAGTTTCACAACTGCTCCAAAAGGTGATGCTAGTGTATTCAACTACATACAGAAAATCTTGGAATGATTCAGCAGTTTGATGAAATGGGACGTGTGATTTATTGTTTTTGTTGTTCAAAAGTAAATTTGAGTTGTACAATTGAAATGCTACTATACAACTGTTCCAGTATTTTCAACCAAAATGAATACTCTCCCTGGTAAGTACAGCTACTCTTTATCAGTTCCTCATTAGTTATTGTTAGATATATTGTGAAGTGTTGGATTTGAGACTCATTTTATTCAAAATCGCTGTATGGGGCACATTGATACAGTTTATGACGGGGCACATTGATACAGCCTAAATCCTTTAATAGTTCATATTTTCATTATCTTTTTTTATTTTTTTTACCATACACTCCTTAATCCAACCTTTTTTTCACGAAAAATTTCTAATATTAGTTTTTATTGAAGTGAAATAGCTCTAATTTCTTTATATTAGAACATTTTATAGTATTTCTGAAAACAGAAGACGTAGGAACTTACCCAGCATCTAGTGCTAGTAGAACTAATAAAAGAAAAGGACGGCATTCTGGCAAATCTCGAATTTATATCGATTCTCCAGAGAAAAAAGTATTTTCGACATGAGAAATGTTAAGTAAGAGAAACAAACTGCAGAACAGAAAATGATACTTATATTATAAACAGAATTTTTAATATAATTATCCTTTATTTTCTGTTTATGAACCTATTTATAAACAGAAAAATTGGTAATTTTTCATCTTTCATAAGAAAGAAGATAATGCTGGGGTTGAAGTGCTAGATATGACACAGTTACCACAGCCAACAATCAGACAAGAAACAGCCAGAACATCAGGTCATGATATATTTAATTTTGATTGCTTTAATATTGCTTAAAAATAAAGTGTGGGTGATTTGAATTTTTATAAATAAATATAAAATGGTTTTCTGACTCATTTTTTATGAAAAATATGCATTGGTATTATTTTTTCGTCATTTTTCTTAAACGTATCAATCTGCCCCGGGGATGGGGCACATTGATACAAATGACTTTTTTTGATTTTTTAAAAATTACATGCAAAAATACTATATAAAACAATGATTGTACATTTTTATAACATACTACACAAGTTTTGCTGTCACCTCATGGAAAAAAAACTTGAATTTTCTCCTTTCTTGACACCAAAAAAAATCTTAGAAAAAAACTGTATCAATGTACCCCAGTTCCCCCTATGTGTTGAAACACTAGATTGGGATATATGCTGTGTTGAATTCAAACACTTTTCCCCAAGAGAGATTTCTGCGGCTCCGGTGAGGGGAAATGCACTTTTTTACCATTGAAAACACAAAATATTAAATCTTTCGAGGGGACATCTCATTGAATTGGATAATTGATTGCATAATATTGATTTATGTAATGTTCTTACCTTTCATTACTTTCTTTTTGACTATGTGCGATCATTTTTTCTTCTAACAGAAAAAAAAATTCGAAAGTTGTTTACAGCATATATTACACAAACCCATAAATGACATAGAAAACAACAACGATAACAAAATGTTAAATAGAAAATATGTATTGAAAAAGTATAACAGACTAATAACAATTCTTCTAAAATATTCCACTAGTTTTAAATCAAAATGTATGTTCATTCATAAGATTTAACACACTTTTGTTTATTATATCATTACTCAAAGATAATTAAATAACTTTGTGTATCACTGACAGTGACTCCTCAAACTTAATTTTCTAATCAACGAAAACGAAGGATATAAGACTGTATAAAAATATGCTTAATAAAAAATCGATTACTTAGTGTAATTAACAACTTCTTTGTGCATTTTTTCCAGGCTTTTATTTGTTGTTCTGGCAATGAAGCCTTTTTATTTTTTTCCATCTTTTTAATAGATTGGTCAAAAGAATAGCGATTTTGTTCATCGCTTTAATTCTGTAGTGGGATTGAAGGAATGTAATTTTTTTTATCACTAACTTTAAAAGAAAGAAATGAAAAAAAAATCGTACTTGATATAACCCAAATCTTTGTAACTATTATTTGATGTGGTTATTTTTTTAATACTAAATTTTGACTATGTACGAGTTCCAGAAATGTTGAATAGTATTGCTTCTAAGAAAAAGTATAAAAGTTTTTAAAATTTGGAATGCTACGTTCAATTACGACACGAATAAAAGTAAATAAACAACAATATCCGGGTAACCATATGAGATAATAATGCCATTTTGGCACTTGTTGGGTATCCTGATATGTACATGACACCTCTGCAAATTACTTTGGACATGAAATGATAAACAGTTTACCGGAATGCCATTTTTTTTTCTCACCATAGACCTATGCAGGAAAAAAATATTTCTTTCTTTATTGTACTGTAATTGTGTTGAATGAAAGTTGTATATTTTAAATGTATCTGAAAAACGTATTTTAAATGAAATTTAGTGTATTTTAAATGGAATCAGTGATATGTATGTATTTTAAAAGGAAAGATGGTGATGGAAAAATATTTGGCGATTTATAACTGAGTTAGATAACATAAAGCGCCGAAATGACCATTTGGCACATAAAAAATGAAGCGGTCAGCCTAGAACTACATGACTTAGGCATTTATTAAATAGACTAGCGAGCTACGCCCGCTAGCTGGGCCAGTTTTTCCAAACGAACCTCGATATTAAGCAATATATAATAAACAAAAAAACTCATTTAATAAGCAAGTCTTGGTGTTCGAATCCTCAAGCACAAAAAAAGTAAATTAAAGAGCTATGGTTGTTATGCGCCCATTATCCCGTTAAAAATATGCGATTTCGCACAGTGGGCTCTACGCTCCATGGTCGCCATCGTCCCATTAAAAATATTTGGTTTTGTACGGTTGGCTCTGCGCGCCCATAAGACATTTTCTCGTATTTTTTGGTTCATCAGAAGCAGACTTTTACGCAGATTCTGAATATGTAATCAGTTTTTTTCTACTTTAAAAACTGTCTGCATGATGGTTTAAGAAAAAACGCGCAAAAAAGGGAGAAAAAGAGGTTTCGACTGCTTCTTCTTTTAGCCAAAGGGGAAAAGTTCAGGTTCTTCACCGCAAGGTAGCGCAGTGTTCTGCCTCAGAGGTCCGTTTGAGCGCCGTTTCGGATTTGAGACTTTTTCGTTCCGATTCCCAAGGGGTTTTTAATTCATAACTTTTTTAATTTTGGTTCCACGATCTCGAAAATGCCCGAAATGACTTCCCCGGAATTTTTCCAATCGAAAGACACCTCTCGCGACTTCCAACTCGCCCGCGTTGCGAACTGTAATCGGCTTCAAGCAGAAAGAGCCGCACGGATTTTATTAGTATAGATCATTTGGAATATGCTGAGTAATGTGGAGAATTTAAAACCATTAAGTAATCTTCGAATTTTGAGTCCACTGCCAATTGGCGAATCTTAGTTATTACGATTTTTGTGCATCAAAGCGTGTTTGTGAAATAAACCTTTTTTGATACCCACATTTACATCACAACTGATTGTTGCTAATATATTTTTTTGTTTCACTCTAGCCTTAGCTGTGGATTAGATTACGAAAAATCAGAAAATCCATCTTCATGCTCATTCAATCGTCTTAGATAATGTGTCATTATCAGTCTCCGTATTGATTGACATTTTATTGAGTATAGTTATGGAAAATTTTATTATAATAACTCATGATACGACTTATGATATTCAACATGAAACAACTTATGATATTGGCATTTCCTTTGAACGTTTATTGTAAATATTGCCCACTTTTTGCGTTTATTATGCATTTTTCATAGCTGCATAACTCACCGACTTCGGGAATTATACTTATGTCTATTGATGTTTAAGATCCGTGCCATTTAATACATCGCACAATAATGTCGATTGTTATATTAATTACAGTAAACCATTGTTTTCTGTCTATGTTGAAAAACTTGTTTGAGTATATGGGACAGTGAATAGGATGGCAGAAAATATGCGTGAAAATTTAATTATCTCTCCAAGGCTTTTATTTTTCTGAAAAATTTCATTACATATTATAAGAAAACTAATTTTTAAAAGTACAAAAGTCAGATCATAATTGAGATGTTGAAAACCTTTTCCACATTTTTGTGAAAAACGGCTTTGAAGTATCAAATCATTGTATGTTATGCACTCTATTTTCTTTGTAATGTGTTTTATTAATTTAGAAACTAATTAAGTGATAAATCCAGCCTTCCAGTGTTTTACAAGTGTGTAAAATTGTAATGTTGTTTTCTCTTCATTTTATTTTAAATGCTTAGAAAATATGATACTGTCAACAATTTGAAATACATAAATACAAATATGAATGTAATGCTTAAGAGCATTAATCATTCTAAAGTGCATTGGAATTTCATTAAATCTATAAAATTACATTACCTTAAATATTGCATATATTACATTGAAACTTCAAGCTAATGAACGGAATATTACGTTCCAACTGTTAGAGGGTTAATATACTTTGAGGTCTAATCCCGAGTGTCAGTCGAGTTGCTGTTACCAGCATAGCGAACTGAACATGAGATTCTCTCGAGATCACGTGTTTTACCAAATGTGTCTACACACACGCACACTCACAAAAAAAAATGGGAAACATCTGTCAATTATATTTTTTGAGTAACAACGTCTGCCAATGTGATTAGATCGCAGATTTCTACTCTCTACGTTCTAGACGCTGTTGTTCAGTGGTAAAATTTAAGGTGCATCTTCATGAGAAAAGTGACAATGAAGCTATGATTGGAAAGAAGTAGGCATCAAGACGTCTCTTAAAACTGTTCCTTCTAATTTTCCGTGTCCGCCATATTTAGCTGCGTTCCCTAAAAGAGATTGCTAACTGGATTGCTGTTGATCGAAGTCCAATATGGAGGACGCAGAAAAGCAGCAAATAACTCTCTTTTCGGCTTCCAATTTTTCCAAAGGGGAAGATTTGTATGTCTACTCTTCTCCTTTCATAGGTCTATGGTGGTGGCATAAATTTTAGTTGGTTAAGACAGTTTTAATGAAATCAAAGCAGAAAAATGTTAACTTCTCTGGCTGGTTCAACGGAGGATCCTCCCTGTCTGAGTGGCTAAGACACCACACCTCTAATCTTTTGCGAACGTAGGTGAGTTGTATCACCGACTTCCGCTGGTTCCGTTGTGCACTGTTTGTTGAGATCCTGGTCTTAATTCTGCGATTTTAAAAATTTCCTTGTGAGTGTCTCATTCTTGTATATTGACGATGACTTATAAGTGGGTACCTGATACAAAACACACAAGTGAGATATATGTGTTCAATAAATAAATAAAGAGTTCAAATGAAATCTTTCAGGCCTATTTGAAAAAACTAGGTTTCGTAGTTTCCACGAAAATTTCAGTACGCGTTTTCTATTCATGTATCACCATATTTATATATAAATGGCCCCTGTTATAAGCCTCACTCTAAGCACAGTTTATGAAATTTCAGTGTATGTGTAGTAGATCAAACAATAGTGAAAAGTATCGTTGCCATGGAAACAACGATTTCTTCGTTATCGAAATGTACAGGGTGGTTATAATTTAAGTTACCTTGTTTAAACCTAAGTAGAGTCGACTCTGGTTGATAGATATCGGTAAAACTTGGTATTCGTTTTATGGACCATGGGGAGAAGAAATCTGCGATAAAAATACTTCAAATTTCGACCGATAGATGGCGGTTTTCACATACGAGTAAGGATTTTACGCAAATTAGGAGCGGTTAAAAAAGCCAGTAGTCGCTGCCTTAAAGCTATTTGTCACTATGCCATTAGAGATGAACGAAAGAGCATAATGGCTGAAGTTGTTTTATCAGAAATGCAGTAATTCATTAACGGCCATTCGCGAATATCGCCAATTTAAAGGCTTACGAAAAAGACCAATATCGAGGCAGGCTTTGTAAAAGATAATATCTAGCTTGGAATGCTGCTGGAGCTGGGAATGCTGCAATGAAGGGGATCGAAAAGGATTACAAACACACACATTGGCACATTTTCTTAGTTACATTACAGTCTTTTTAGCATTACTGATCAAATGCATCTAAATTATTTCCACACTGTTGTCGATACACACGCACTTTATTTTATAACTATTTATACCTATTTCTTTACCATATAATAGAATATATTTTATTTCATTTTGCTCTTATTTCCCAATATAGGAATTTACCCTTTACATTTATTTCTTAACATATGAATTCTTTTCCTTACGCTTTTTTCCTTAGTACATAAATTCTACCCATAATATATGTACTTCTTAATATAGAAATTCTCTCCTTTACACAGGTTTCTTAAAACATGAGTGTTTCATTTATAGATCTTTTTGAATACAGAAAAGGTATTTTATAACCAAATGTATTTAAAAATTGACGCTCGTTAATCATAAGAAATCAGTTGCTTAAGAATCACAATCAGAGTTATTCATCTACACACAAAAAAATAATCAACTTTAAAGAGAAAGAATCGTCCAATTATCCAAAATAGTGGATTAAGAATATTGATTTGATATTAATTTTGACATTGTTTTCAAAGATACATTTAAAAAATGAACTCTTATTTGAAGTTGAAATTCAACACAAGTTGAAATTCAACATAATGTGATATATATAAAATTGTAAAATTATAATTTTCACTTTAATTTTATCAGAATAAAAATAAAATCTAGTGTAAATGCCTTTTCTTTCCCCGGAAAAATCTTCGATTCATTTTCCTATTAATAAATTAACTATATTTTGGCATTGACAATCATTTCAAGAATTATAATTTATTGATTTCCAAATACACATAATGTGAACTAAAATTATGCATTTTATTCATGCAAAACGAAATTGTACAATTTCAGCCTATGATATGATTTAATATCAAGTTATTTCTATTTTTTATAGGCTTTCTGGTATTGAATTATTAACCATTTATTCTTCAGAAGGGGGTAATGGAACTCTCCTGAAAGTAACACACTTTATCAGAAGCAAATTGGTTATCGATAAATTCTTGTGTATAAAGTATTTTTGTACACCCGTGTCTTAATATATTAGTCTGTTAAAATCACACCATCTGAATTATGATGCAGGTGCACTTAGTTTGTTTATATGTGAATGAGTTATTTACAAAGGACTAAACATGTTTACGATGATAAATCTTCTAATCTTTTCCATTCATCTTATTGTACGCTGTATATGGATTTCATTCTTTTATCATCCAATCTGTCATTTAATCCTTAATATAAGAAAACGATCCTTTTATCTCTTTACTGCCATTATTAAATCAAAGTAAATAGTTGATAATGAAAAGAAAATGCTCTTATTAACTGTTTATTAGTGATTTGAGGAAATAAATTTACTTATCCTATTAAATATAATATGTTAAAGTAAATGTTTTAGTAATTATATGTTGTATGTAAAGTATATGTTTTAGTAATTGAATATATTCTAAAAATAATAATACATCATTCATACGTAGTTAATTAAATGCATTTTTATTAAATAAAATTTTAAAGAGCAAAAACTATTTTATTTATAATAAAAAATAATATAAACTGCACTTATTTTAATTTAGGACTTTGGCAGCATCTACTAATTTAAAAATAATCCAGTAGGGAGAAGCGGGGAAAGATAACGAAATTAAGATTCTACAGCTTTTTCCAGCCAATATGAATGCATTAATGAACTCATATTTCCATGGGAAGTTTTCCCATATCTTGTCTGATAGCAAAAATAATTTCAACTGTCTCTCTTAATTTTAAAAGAGTAAACCACAGTTATTCATGGTTTACGATTTTCGCAAGAAACCACGAACTTTATTCAGCAAGGAAGTTGTTCGCTCATGGTATGGAGAACATTTAAAAAATAATGTAACAGCCGATATTCATGTTCCAAAAATTCCCCAAAAAGTTTTAAGTATACTTTCTTTGATTTGAAAAGTTGCTAGTTGAAAACAACTGGATACAGCAGCAAGAGAATCGTTACATCCACGTGTCCCATTAAAAAATGTAGTAATTTAGACAAAACAAAAATAATTGTTATGGAATAACCAATCCTAACACCTGACATGAACACAATAGAGAATTTCCGTTGGAGATTAGCTAGAGACATATTTGTTAATGGGCGTCAATCTCAAACAGTTCAGTAAATAAAGTGTCTCATTAACTACGACTGCCATCAGAGGGATTAGTCTGAGCGAGAATGCTGAGAAAAAAGATTCAAACACTTGCGATAAGTAAGAAAAATGAGATGAAACCTTTAATTAGACATATACTGCGATAAACTGAAATAATGTAAATAAACGAATTTAATCGTAGAATTACAAAATAATGTTACGAATTTTGTAAATAGTTAGTGTTTGTACTGTAAAATAATGTAAATAATCTTATTAAGCTCCATTTCTTTACTAATATTAGTTTTTGTTACATTGTCTCTGTTATCAAGCAAACTTGTCTATTATTTTCAGTGAATGTCTATGGCAGCTGTTAGAGTTATTTGTAATTTATCTTTGAAATGTGGCATCACATAAGTTTGCTAATGTTTAATGTATGTAACTATAGAAACGCAAATTGTCTGTTAAAACTGTTGTTAGCTTTCGTTTTTTCAAAAACTAAAACAAAATCACTTCACCTTTTTTCATTCACGTATAAAAACATTTCATATTTATTTACTTAGAAGGTGTCACAAATAAAAATTAAATTAAAGAGTTGACATGTTTCGGTTCATTAATAAGAACCGTATTCATAACATATAAAATCAGTAGAAAATTAAATGACACTGGACACATTATATTTATATCCAGTGTCATTTAATTTTCTACTGATTTTATATGTTATGAATACGGTTCTTATTAATGAACCGAAACATGTCAACTCTTTAATTTAATTTTTATTTGTGACACCTTCTAAGTAAATAAATATGAAATGTTTTTATACGCAAATTGTCTGTGTTTTAGTTAGTTGTTGTTTTGATTTGCTAAGAGTAAGCAACGCTTTCGCTATGTCTTAAAATAAAGGATGAGAGTCTACTAAAGCATGTCAGTTTATTAATTAAGTTATTACGCATCGCCGCATCACACATTCTGGTCCGTCGAGCCGGAGTCTATATATCTTTTTTCTTCACTTCGAAAAGAAAAGTTCGACAATAATGAACTGTTTTCCTCATTGAATTTTATTAGAACATTATTCCACAAGCTGGCCGATGTAAAAAAGAAAGAAAATCGTCTGCCGCAGCAAACAAGGTAATGAATAATTTATTATTCCTTTTGTTGTTACTATAAGTTTTTGAACATGGAAAACATTGAAAAATTAAAAAAGAAGCGTGCAACATTACGCACTTCAATTACGAAATTAATTAGTAAATTAGAAACATTAATAAAAGATAAAAATAGTGATATTGATAGTTATTTAGAAATTTCAGAACAATTAAATGACAGAGAACAAACTCTAAAAAACCTAAATAAAGAAATGGAATCTGGTATTAATTTAGAAAAAGAATATGAAATTGACATTAGTGCTAGCGAAGAATACCAGGAAAAAATTATAAAGGCCAAATTTCAAATTAAAAAGCAACTTAAACATTTAGAACAAAGTAAAGTTTCCAATGACATTCAACCAAATTCTACTCAAATAAACAACGCGATAAATATTAAACTACCCGATATATCTCTTCCGAAATTTTCCGGAAAACCAGATGAATGGGGTTTATTTAAATTACAATTTAACAACTTAATAACTTCAAATGAGCAACTATCAGATGCGCAAAAGTTGCATTATTTATCAGCGGCATTAATAAGTGATGCAAGAGCTTTGATTAGCACAGAAGACACTTTTTCATCTTTATTTCAAGCATTAAAAGACAGATATGAAAATGATAGAATAGTAACAGAAATACACATCAATTCACTCTTAAACGCAGATAAACTTACACAGCCTTCCGCTAAAGATCTTCGATAGTCGATAATGTAAAAAAAAGCATTCGCGCCTTGAAGATTTTGAATTATTATAGAAATAATCTTTCAGATGTTTTAATATTGAACATCATTCTCCAAAAATTAGATAGAGATACCCGAAAAAATTATGAAATGACGATAAGTTCAAAAGAAGTTCCGAAGTTAGATGAATTACTTTTATTTTTAGAAAAACGATCTCAATATTTGGAAAATATTCATACAGTCACGTCTGTTAAACCTTTCAGTAAGGATCAGAAACGTTCATTTAATTCTAAGTCATTGACTTTGTTAGCAGAAAGTCCACACATTTGTTCAATGTGTAAAGGTAATCACATTTTAATGAGATGCTCCCAATTCTTAAATTTACCTGCAAAAAAAAGGTTTAATATTGTTAAAATGAAAATATTATGCTTCAACTGTTTATCATCAGTTCATAACATTAGCCAGTGCAAAAGTTCAAGCACGTGCAGAAAATGCAACAAACGGCATCACACATTGATCCACCTGGAACGCGGTGAGGAAAATATTGATACTAATCAGACAATAGCAATTCAAGATGAAAATACTATTAGTAGTAATTTATCGCCAACCGCAAACGCATTTACTCCTCATAGTTACTCAAATAATCAGATGTATGTTACCGCTTTGGGTGAAAATACACATTCATTTGATAGCACGCATTCAACTATTAACAATACTGTAATGAGTATGACATCTTCTTCTTGTAAACAAGTACTGCTTTCAACTGCGATAATATATGTACAAAATGCTAGACGAGAATTAGTTCCTCTTAGAGCATTGTTAGATTCAGGATCGCAAAATAACTTTATAACGAAGGAATGTTCTGAGTTATTGTTCTTGAAAGGAAGGAAAATAAACGCATCAGTTTCAGGGCTAAATGGTTTAGTTATGAATATAAAGGAAAGTATTATAACAACCATAGCAAATAAAAACAGAAGTTTTAATGAAACATTGCAATTTTTTGTTGTTCCTAAAATTACGCGCATAACACCAGCTACATATCTAAATGCATCATGCCTATTAAGCCTTTACAAACTTTTCAGTTAGCTGATCCACAATTTGATAAACCAGGTTCAATACATGTTTTATTATCAAACGAAATATTTTTTAAATTAATCGGACAAAATAAAATAAATATGCAAAATTTGGTTTTTCAAGAAACTGTTTTTGGCTATGTTGCCAGTGGTTCTACGTCTATGCCCCAACAGAATTTTAATAATTATTGTGGTCTTGTTCAATCTGCGGATGAGTTATCCAACGCTGTGCAAAAATTTTGGGAAATTGAAGCGGTCCATGATAAAAACCCAATAAAAAGTAAAGAAGAGCAGTATTGTGAGGAACATTTCTTGCGTACACATACTAGAAGAGCAGATGGTAGGTATATTGTGGAAATGCCAATTAAAACTGGTGGGCTTGCATGTTTAGGAGAATCAAAGGAAAACGCACTTAAACGATTAAATCACCTACTTGAGCGATTTGCGCACAATCCAGCCATGAAAATGTTATACGAAGAATTTATTAACGAATATAACGATTTGGGACATTTAGAAGAAATCTTGCTGGAAAATAAGCCCGAATTTTCATATTACTTACCGCATCATGGGGTATACACACCCGAGAAACCAAGCACGAAATTAAGGGTTGTCTTCGATGCTAGTGCAGCTACTACCAATGGTGTTTGTTTAAATGATATTTTATTAAACGGAGGATTAGTCCAAGATGAGATCTTCGATATCATTTGTCGATTTCGAACTCATAAATACGTCTTTACTGCTGACATCATAAAGATGTATCGTCAAATATTAATTTCGGAAAATCAGAGAGATTTGCTTCGAATTTTGTGGAAAACTGATGGAGAAGAACCAGTCAAAATATTTAAGTCAAAGACGATTACATACGGTACATCGAATGCGCCTTATCTTGCCACGCGGACTTTGAATCAGCTTGCAATTGATGAAAAGGACAATTTTCCGCTAGCATCACGTGTAGTTCTTCAAGATTTCTACGTGGACGACGTATTAACAGGAGCTGACACTTTAAATAAGGCTCAACAAGTGCAAGCACAATTAATCGCATTGCTTGATGGTGGTGGCATGAAGTTGCACCGGTGGTGTGCTAATCACCCCGAACTATTGAAAATCGCAACTAGCAATCAAGAGTATACATTCAATGATCGTAACGCGGACCACAGCACTAAAACTCTAGGATTGTTGTGGAATCCCATTCGCGACTGCTTTTCGTTTAATTCATCAGTTAAGGAACCAGTTGTATACTCAAAAAGAACTGTTTTATCCGACATAGCGCGTATCTACGATCCATTGGGATTACTCGGTCCTGGAATAGCTAAGGCTAAGATTTTCATACAAAGACTGTGGCTGTTAAAGCTAGATTGGAACGATCCACTTCCAGATGACATTAAGGATGAATGGCGACGCTTTATCAGAACGCTTCAGAATATAAACAATTTAAAAATCAGTCGTTTTGTTTTAACCGAAGGACATTCGGAAGTTGAACTGCACGGCTTTTCCGACGCATCCGTGCTCGCATATGGAGCAGCCATTTATCTACGCTGTCTCACAACATTTAATACATCTTTAAATTTACTGTGCAGCAAGTCTAGAGTTGCACCATTGAAACCTTTGACAATCTCACGATTGGAATTGTCCGCAGCTGCCTTATTGTCTCAACTCGTATCTAAGATAGTGACTGTACTAAAGTTGAACATCAGTAAAATAATAATATGGTGTGATTCAACCATCGTCTTAGCGTGGATTCAGACTCCTCCTCATCTACTTAAAACCTTTGTGGCCAACAGAGTTTACAAAATCCAAGAATTGACCCAGACTTTTCAATGGAGACATGTACGTTCAGAGGACAATCTATCAGACCTTGTATCGCGAGAACTATCATTTGACAAATTAATTGATTGTGAACTTTGGTGGCATGGCCCTGTCTTCTTGAGAGAAAGAGACAGTGAATCCAAACGCAGCATTGATTTAGAACAAGTGAAAAACAATATAGACTTTTCATCAGAATTAAAATTGAAAAACAGTACAGCATTATTAAGTTTAAATTCTAGTGAATTTGTAAATGAAATTTTAAGTATCAGCAATAATTATACTAAAATATTACGTGTTTTAAGTTATATTTTCAGGTTCTTAGATAACACAAGAAAATTAGATGAAAAAAGAAAGGGACACGTAAGTATGGAAGAATTATCACGAGCAGAAATATTTTTAATTCGGGAAATCCAAAAACTTGAATTTAAGGCAGAATATACTGCATTGTTAGAAGGTAAGCAAATTTCTAAGAAAAGTAAATTGCGATTGTTAAACCCCTTTTTAGATGCCGATAAGTTGCTAAGAGTAGGAGGGCGTTTAGATAATGCAGACCTAAGGTTTGCTCAAAAACATCAATATATTCTGCCAGCTAAAGGTAAATTGTGTAGCCTAATTGCAATTTACTATCATAAAAAATATCTTCATATAGGTGCACAAGCATTGTTATGCCACTTGAGGCAAAAATACTGGCCTCTACGGGGAAGAAATTTAGCTAGAAAAATAACGCATGAGTGTGTAACTTGTAGTAAAAGCAACCCCATAACCATACAACAAATCATGGGTTCCCTACCCACTGAGAGAGTACGTCCTAGCGCACCATTTAATTACGTGGGAACAGATTTTGGTGGCCCCTTTTTCATAAAATATAAGGGACAGAGAAAGGAAATTCTTAATAAGGTGTATTTGGCAATCTTTGTTTGCTTTGTAACTAAAGCAGTGCATCTCGAACTAGTATCAGAATTGACCACGGATGCATTCATTGCCACCTTAAAAAGGTTCATTGCTAGGCGCGGAAGGTGCGCAGTAATCTTTTCAGATAATGCAAAAAATTTTGTTGGTGCTAACGCCAAGTTACAGAGACTCCATAATTTACTAAGACATCCTGAGGAGAAGTTAGCGAATTATTTGTCAGAAGAGAATATTATTTGGAAATTTATTCCCCCCAGAGCACCTAATTTTGGCGGGTTGTGGGAGGCAGGAATAAAATCGGTGAAATATCATCTAAAGCGAACGGTAGGTAATGCAAGTCTAACGTTCGAAGAGTTATTATCTGTAATTGCTCAAATAGAGTCTATATTAAATTCACGGCCAATCACTCCATTGTCTTCAGACGTGAATGAATTGGAGGCCTTAACACCAGGCCATTTCTTAATCGGAAGGCCTATGACAGCCATCGTTGAACCAGAATTAATTAATGTTAACGAAAATAGACTATCTAGATGGCATAGAATTTCAAAATACATTCAATTGATATGGAATCGTTGGAATAAAGAGTATTTAAATACTCTCCAACAACGCTCCAAGTGGCAATTTGAAAAAAATAATGTTAGCATAGGAACCCTAGTGTTGATAAAGGAAGATGACCTCCCTACAAATAAATACTTACTAGGACACATTATAAATATTTTCCCTGGTGCACATGGTAAGATTAGGGTCGTCGAAGTTAAAACCGCTAGGGGAATACTTAAAAGAAGTATTTCAAAAATTGCGTTATTGCCAAAACAAGTCTCGGAAAATTAATTACAAAATGTAAAAAAAAAAAAAAAAAAAAGTTTTGTTATGTATTTTTATTTTTAGTTTTCCTATTATTGTATGTTCATAATTGTATTTTTCATTGTTAAAAGAAAATTGTTGTATTGTATCATATTACTTAAGCATTTGTAATGTTAATATTTTGTACTGTATAATTTATTGAAGTTGGCCCTTCAATGTCGGGGGGTATGTTAGAGTTATTTGTAATTTATCTTTGAAATGTGGCATCACATAAGTTTGCTAATGTTTAATGTATGTAACTATAGAAACGCAATTTGTCTGTGTTTTAGTTAGTTGTTGTTTTGATTTGCTAAGAGTAAGCAACGCTTTCGCTATGTCTTAAAATAAAGGATGACAGTCTACTTAAGCATGTCAGTTTATAAATTAAGTTATTACGCATCGCCGCATCACACAGCAGCTTTGCGAAATATTAAAGATATCGCCAAGTTGGCGTCACTTTTGGCGACTAATTTTGGTCGCCAAATTTGGCGATATATCGCCAAGTTGGCGACAAACTTGGCGATTGTTGGCGATGGTAACCCTTCCCTCTCTATGGTAACCCCCCTTAGCTCTACTGATACATTAAATGTTTTTCCTTGGTTTCTGGATTTTTCTAGAAGGTTGTAGAAATTTCCGGCGCATGCTACGAGCCTATATAAGGAGAGCAATGCGAGCTGTTGTGGTTATTATTTACCAGTCAGTCATTGAGTGAACTTCTAGGGTATTGTTTAAGCAAGTTTGCTTGAGTCTTATTTACGTTACTTTGAATGTGATTTTAGTGTTCAGACGTTGTATAAAGAGTCTCTGGGACCTATATCTGCACTTGTACGATAGATTTGAACAGTTATTTTTGAATATTTAGTAATATTTCTGAGTTTCGAAGACTCTGTTGTTCTGAAAATCTGTAAATAAATTATCTTCTACTTTTCTAAGAAACAAGAGTTGGAAGTTGTCTAACCATAAGATCAAAAGAACTCTATATACGCAACAATTTTTGGTGTCAGGAGTCAGAATCTTATGGCGAAAACAAGAGCAATGGACGGACAACTGAAAGAACTATTAGATGCTATCAATGGCATAAAAACAGAATTGACGAATAAAATTGACAAAGGACAAGAAGAGTTGTTGGAAGAGTTGACAAACAAAATTGATAAAGGCCAAGAAGAGTTGGCGGAAAAGATGAATAAAGGCCAAGAAGAGTTGGCGGATAAAATGAATAAAGGCCAAGAAGAGTTGGCGGATAAAATGAATAAAAACGAAGAAAGAATGAAAGAGTTGACTGAAGAATTGAAGAAGGAAGTTAATAAAAGTCAAGAAGAAATGAAGAAAACTTTAGAAGAAAAGTTCTCGTCGGTAGATAAAAAAATAGAGGAAGTAGAAAAGAAAGTTCAGAATGAAGTTAATAATGTTGAAGAGAAAATGGAAAGAAAAATAGAGGAAGTAAAAGAGAAAATTCAGAATGAAGTTAGCAATGTTGAAAAGAAGATGGAGAGTAAAATAGAGGAAAGAATACAAGATATGGAGAAGAAGCTTTCAGCGTGCAGTGGTAATTATGAAGAATTTAGGAATCCGCCTGCTTCTCCTGTGCACGTTAAGCTGTCGACATATGACGGAAAGAGTTCCTGGCAAGTTTACAAGACCCAATTTACCATTGTAGCCGAAGCGAACAAATGGAGTGACGAGGTGAAAGCTTCTCAACTGGCAGCGTCTTTGTAGGAGAATCCGCCGACGTGCTGCAAACATTGCCCGATATGACGCAACTCAATTTTGAGACTCTAAGTTGTGCACTTGAAATGAGATTCGGAGAAAAATTCTTGAAAGATTATACGAGAATACAAATGAAGAGCCGCCATCAAAAATCGAGTGAAACCCTTCAAGAGTTTGCCTCAGAAATTGAACGGCTAGCAAATTTAGCATTCATCGACTGCCCAACAAATGTACGGGAAATGCTCTCATTGCAGTACTTTGTAGACGGAATAAAAGATCCAGAAGTGCAGAGAGCGGTACGAATGGCAGATGTGCAGGATTTAAAGGCTGCATTACTATATGCCTTAAAGTTGGAAGCAGCTACACAAGCCAGCCGAAGAGATCGTCATTTAGTCCGAGGGGCAACGGTGAACAAAAGTTCAGACTCTGATAGCGACGTTTTGAAAGAAATTAGGAAAATAAATCAAGAGCTGGAAGATTTGAAATATGGAAGAACAAGCTCAAGAAGACAGAATCTCACGTGCTGGGGATGCGGTGATACAGGACATCTCCGAAGAAATTGCCCCAAAATCCACGAACGTGAGATAAATTCAAACAGTCAGCAGGGAAACTAAATTTTGGCCATCTCGCGGGGCGGAGGTTGCCAGAGAATGAAAAGCCCCACCTGAAGATCCTCCAGATATAAAAAATGAGTGGCGGTGACAATGGATTATATGTGATAGGCTTTATTAACGGAATTCAGTGCCGTATGATTGTCGATACAGGAGCCAACGTGACAATAATAAGAGAAGATTTGGCTCGAAAATTGAAATGTAAACTCATCTGGACTCCACCCTGCGTTACCCTGCAAACTGTGACGGGCGACAAGATAGGCATATATGGAAAGGCCAATTTAACCATCAACTTTGGAGGAAGCAAATATTATCATACGGCATATGTGGCTGACATAACAGATCCTTGCATAATCGGGCTAGATTTTCTGAAGAAGTTTGGCTTCAAACTTGATTTTAAAAATAACAAAATGCTCTCAAAATTTGAAGAAATAAGTCTTTTTGGATTAAATAACGAAATTGAATGTAAACAATCAGTAATAGCCAAAGAAGACATCAATCTAGATCCAAGAACAGAATTTTTAGTTCCAGCTGTAATTAAAAATGAAACTAATTACCGATTTGGTTATATAGATTATCCAGAAGACAATAGTACACAAGCAGGAGTATTGGTGGCTTCTTCTGTAGTAGACCTCTCGAACAAGACCATTCCAGTCAGAATTGTTAACATCAGTGATAAGACGAGGACTATCAAGAAAGGAGAGGTGATAGCATCATGTGCTCCTGTGACGTGCATAAGTCAAAATTCCAGTCACTCCGAGAAATCTTCAGATAATTTAGTCAAGGATTAGTTACAAAATACTGACTTAGATCCAAAACAGTTGGACGCTGCGGAAAGTTTAATTAGGGAATTCCAAAGTTTATTTTCCCAAACATCTGAAGACTTTGGACGAACTAAAATGGCACAACACCGAATTGACACGGGAGATCACTCTCCTATTAAACAGCACCCTAGACGATTACCTTTTGCCAAGCAAGAAGAGGTGCAGAATTTAATTAAAGATATGGAAGAAAATGACGTCATTGAACCATCGACAAGTCCATGGGCGTCTCCCATTGTATTAGTAAGAAAGAAGGATGGTTCTACAAGATTTTGTGTAGACTACCGCCGACTGAATGACGTCACCAAAAAGGATAGTTACCCTCTACCAAGGATCGACGACACTCTCGACACACTTGCGGGCAACACATGGTTCTCGACTCTGGATCTGAAGAGTGGTTACTGGCAGGTAGAGATCCATCCGGACGACAGCGAGAAGACTGCCTTTTTAACGGGACAAGGATTATGGCAGTTTAAGGTAATGCCTTTTGGTCTGTGTAACGCACCTGCAACTTTCGAACGGCTTATGGAAACGGTTCTCCGGGGGCTGTCATATGAAGCATGTCTTGTTTATTTAGATGATATCATAATCATAGGAAAATCTTTTGATGAACATCTGAACAACCTCAGGCGGGTGTTACAAAAATTAAAGGAAGCTAATTTGAAGTTAAGCCCTTCGAAGTGCAGTTTGTTTCGAAATGAAGTCGCCCACCTTGGACACATCATTTCGGCGGAAGGAGTTAGGACTGATCCAGAGAAGATATCGGCTGTGAAAAATTGGAATCGTCTAGCAGATGTTCACACGGTTCGGAGCTTTCTAGGATTATGCACGTATTACAGAAAATTTGTCAAAGGCTTCTCGATGATTGCAAGACCACTTCATAAATTAACAGAAACCAATCAAAAATTTATGTGGACACAAGAATGTGACGCTGCTTTTGAAAAGCTTAAGGAGGCCTTAACATCCACACCAATTCTGTCATATCCTCAAATCGATAAACAGTTTATACTTGATACGGATGCAAGTAACGAAAGCATTGGCGCTTTACTGTCCCAGGAAACCGACGGCCAGGAGCGTGTTATCGCCTATTTCAGCAAGTGCTTATCAAAGGCAGAGCGAAACTACTGCGTAACAAGAAAAGAGCTTCTTGCTGTAGTGAAAGCCATAGACCATTTTCATCACTATCTTTACGGTCGAAAATTCCTGATCCGAACTGATCATGCTTCTCTAACTTGGCTATTGAATTTTAAGAACCCTGAAGGCCAGATAGCCAGGTGGATACAAAAGCTTCAAGAGTACGATATGGAGATAGGCCATCGAAAAGGCTCATCACATGGAAATGCAGATGCTCTCTCAAGAAGACCCTGCTCAGAGAATTATAGATACTGCGACCGGGTTGAGAAGAAATTTAATGTCAAAGGTCCTATAGTAAGACAAGTTACAACTGGGTCTACATCATCGCAAGATCCGTGGAGTGACGAGAGCCTGCGTAAAGATCAACTTGCTGATCCTGAAATTAAGCCAATTCTAGAGCTGAAAGAGGAGTCCAACAGGAAGCCCAGCAGGCAAGACATGGCCCATTACCATCCTACGACTAAACGTTATTGGGCTCTCTGGGATTCCTTACATTTGAAGAACGGCATCTTGTACCGAAAATGGGAGTCTGACGATGGAAAGACATGTAGATGGCAACTACTACTCCCTAAGTCGAGAATTTCTATGGTCCTTCAAGAACTGCATGGTAGTCCCACAGGAGGTCATTTTGGTGTAATGAAGACCCTGCAAAAGGTTCGAGAGCGTTTTTACTGGAATAATGTTCGCAGTGATGTGGAGAAGTGGTGTCGAACTTGTGACACCTGTGTAGCACGTAAAGGTCCAAAGAGGCGCACCCATGGACGATTGCAACGTTATAATGTAGGAGCTCCTTTCGAACGAATTGCTCTAGACACCCTGGGTCCTTTTTCCAGGACATCTGATGGCAACAGATACATCCTCGTTGTCATGGACTACTTCACTAAGTGGCCTGAAGCCTACGCCATTCCTAATCAAGAGGCGGTAATCGTAGCAGACATACTAGTTCAACACTGGGTTTCCAGATACGGAGTTCCTCTTCAAATCCATTCCGATCAAGGAAGAAACTTTTATTCGGCTGTGTTTAAGGAAATGTGCGGACTACTCGGCATGGACAAAACTCGAACTACACCTCTACATCCTCAATCGGACGGCATGGTGGAGCGGTTCAATTGTACCATCCTAAATAGCCTCTCCCTCCTTGTGTCTAAAGATCAACAAGACTGGGACAAGAAATTGCCTCTTTTCCTGCTTGCCTACAGGAGTGCCACTCATGAGGCCACTGGTTATTCCCCTTCTCAAATGCTCTTTGGTCGTGATCTTCGTCTACCTGCGGATCTTTTGTTTGGCCATCCTCCTGATGCTCCTTTATCGCCTGAGGAATATGTCGATGAACTCCAGGCACGGATTGAGGAGATTCATCGTCTAGCGAGGAACCGAATCGGACTTGCATCGGAAAAGATGAAGACACGGTACGACATAAAGGCAACTGGACATGAGTTCAACGAAGGTGACAAAGTTTGGTTGTGGAATCCCATACGTCGTAAGGGACTGTCGCCAAAATTACAAAGAAACTGGGACGGTCCTTACATAGTCGTCAACAGGCTGAATGACGTCGTCGTACGCATACAAAAATCGCCACACGCCAAACCCAAGGTCGTACACTATAACCGGCTAGCCCCTTGTTTTGGCCAAAGTGAATAGAAATCCAAAACTGGAATTTCAGACCATGGTCATGAAAGTCACTTTTTGTAAATATGTAAATAGTAATTAGTTCTTATTTATGTAAATCTTATTATTATTATTTATTTATTTATTTATTTATTTGTTTATTTATTTTAAGTGTTTTCCTCTACCTCGAGGATTGCACTGCCCGGGACGTGCAGTCTTTGAGGAGGGAGTAGTGTTACGAATTTTGTAAATAGTTAGTGTTTGTACTGTAAAATAATGTAAATAATCTTATTAAGCTCTATTTCTTTACTAATATTCGTTTTTGTTACATTGTCTCTGTTATCAAGCAAACTTGTCTATTATTTTCAGTGAATGTCTATGGCAGCTTTGCGAAATATTAGAGATATCGCCAAGTTGGCGTCACTTTTGGCGGCTAATTTTGGTCGCCAAATTTAGCGATATATCGCCAAGTTGGCGACAAACTTGGCGATTGTTGGCGATGGTAACCCTTCCCTCTCTATGGTAACCCCCCCCTTAGGTCTACTGACACACTGAATGTTTTTCCTTGGTTTCTGGATTTTTCTAGAAGGTTGTAGAAATTTCCGGCGCATGCTACGAGCCTATATAAGGAGAGCAATGCGAGCTGTTGTGGTTATTATTTACCAGTCAGTCATTGAGTGAACTTCTAGGCTATTGTGTAAGCAAGTTTGCTTGAGTCTTATTTACGTTATTTTGAATGTGATTTTAGTGTTGAGACGTTGTATAAAGAGTCTCTGGGACCTATATCTGCACTTGTACGATAGATTTGAACAGTTATTTTTGAATATTTAGTAATATTTCTGAGTTTCGAAGACTCTGTTGTTCTGAAAATCTGTAAATAAATTATCTTCTACTTTTCTAAGAACAAGAGTTGGAAGTTGTCTAACCATAAGATTAAAAGAACCCTATACGCAACAATAATAATTTAATTCATATACACTGTTTAAAAAATGTCATGAATATTTTCCCACAAATATTCATTGTTGAACTTAATGCTGATTTGCCCACAGGAAATAAAATGTAATCATTACCCCTTGGGACAACTGACTGGTACTTGTGCTACTTGAGGTCCCCAGAATACTTTATTCTTCCTACCAGATATATTTTATTGTAAATTTAACCTCATTTTAAAAAACCATTTCGCGATTCATTTAATGAAAATTTTCTTTTTTGAAAAACCGGCGGTAAAAGAATTAAGCTAAGGACTCTTGTCTGAAAGGTTTCAGCAAATTCCCCCTTTTGCCCCACTTAGGAATCGAATTAAAAATAATAAGGTCCAATTCCTGTATTGCTCCCAAGATTACATACATATTCCTAATTTCAAGGCTGTATGTCTACAGAAAATGGGTGAAAAATTGGCACAGATGTCCAACACGCGTTTATTAATAAAATGTTCATTTACTTCCATTTTTTTATTACGTAAATTGCTTGGTTCTATGGTTATTAATTATTATTTTTATTTTTTACTTACTGTAAATTGCTTTTTAAAATAATGGAAAATAATTTAAAAATGTATATGTAACCAGTATTCGAAAACGAGGTTTTCTCCAAATGGCCGTTAGAAAAAAAATCGCGCCAAAAAATAAGTCACGAGAATTGATTTACACACGCAAACAAACTGTAAGTTAAAAGAAAGAGTGTTATAAAAATAAATAAAATAAGAAGAAATGTCGTCATAAATCGAAATATTTTATTAAGACATATAATAGTTTTTAATTTTCACACGCGAAGCATAAAATATTCTTTTGGCGATTAAAAAATGCTAATGAGAGATTATCTCAAAATCAATGTTTTTATAAATAGAAAAAAGATAACGTATTTCTTTTCTTGCTTTATAAATTTTAATGTTTTATTGTACTTCAATATTACTGCGTGTATAAATGTTTTCCGTTTACTCCAAGTAATTCGATTGTCTACGAAAACATTCAGATGGCGAAAAATGACGCACACCAAATTTCTGTGACGTATGCAAATAAACTGTGATTTTTTTCAGTTTTTAAATGTAATTTTTAAACTATTTGAAACTAATTTTTGTTAGTATATGCATTCAGTAGGTTACCTTCATAAGTATCTTCTCTTACAATCAGAATCAAAATCCGACATGTATTTTTTCTGACGAAAGAATAATGCTTGATTTTAAATATCATTTCGTATCTGTGTATTAGACTTCGTTTAACACAGACAATTACTATTTGCTCTATGTACTCTGATTCGGTTGTCTACGAAAATATCCAGCTGGTGAAAAATGACCTTCTGGTACAAAAAGAATCGAAATCCGACAAGTATTTTTTGAGATTTGCTTGACGAAAGAATTTTTTTGACTTTTAATATCGTTACGTACTATGTGTATAAGACTTCGCTTCGCTCAGACAATAAAAGAATCAATTGACATTTTAATAAAAAATGAAAGTAATTCATGATAATGAAGTCATAAAACATATTAGGAACATTGCCGAAATCTTTAAACATTACGGAAGGAATGTAAATTTGGAAGTAACTTTTTAAGGAACTACCCTCTCTCCCTCTCAAAAGAATGTAATCATCTTACTGTCAGACCGAGGACGGAGAGAGCAATAAAGATTAGTATGCTAATGAAGCAGCTCTGATAATGATCACGTTTTGATCGAAAGTACCCCGCGTGGGGTATTGTAATTTTAAGTTTTTAATTTTTTTTGCATATATAGTAAGAAATTTTATAAATTGTGAAATTTTTAAAGAATTAAATTGCACGTGTTTAGCAAGATTACTTCATTTTAAATTGATTGGTATTAGCAGACAAGGTTCAGTTTGCAGACAGAATATTCATTAGCGAAACGAGATTGACAAATCCAAGCCTGCATATTTTAGATAAGTGAAAAGTTGTCTTCTGAGTAACTTCTGATTGTTAAATGTCGGTTTGCTAACAGCAAAAAATCTATCTGTATCCCGCCGCAAATCTTCTACGCCCTGTAGTTAGAGTCATTGTGATGATATTTACGTATGCCTGCACTCGTGGATTTGAGTATCATATGCCCGATGATGTCTGAAAAAGAAAATCGACACGTGCAATGCATCGATAGCATCTGGAAGACACAGTTGTGCATCTGGTAGCTCAAATGTAAACATTTTATGATGATTAAATTGAGAAAACTTTTCTGCCAGTGATGAGCGAGCAGATATCGCTGTGATCACCATTTACCATTTGACATCGCTTACTCTTTAAGGGATTGAATTTTTAACCTTTTCTAAATAATTAATTGAATAGCCGGTCGTCACACTTTATATATTCTAGATGCTATAGTACAACGTTAGGCATATTCACAACATCTACTAAGTTCAGATGTGGAACAGTTCTGAATGGCTCGCCGAATTCAGACAACAATGATTCTCAATGTTTTGGACGTGGTGATCGATTGCATCACACAGTGCGTATTTTTACTGCACGCAATTTAATTGTAACAAACAAATGATGATTTTGAATAATTTAACAATATGTACATAAATATTTTATTCGCATTTATCAATTTTTTTTTTTAAATTTTTACAAACACGATAAAGCAAATAGTGTATATCTCGCGCTTTTAATAATGTTAGTATTGTTTGTAGGAGGGCTTGTAAATTTTGTAAAAAAACATTTTTTATGATGTATGAGCACTCCCCCCCCCCCCCCCGACTCCGAAAAACTGTAGAAATTGCAAATTGTTAGAAATTCGTTAAACCCGCAATTACTAAAACGAATACTCATAATTATAAGAATTCATTACATGACGTCACCTGAGAATAGGAAGGTTCTATTTGGCTCAAAATCAATTTCGAGTTAAAAGACTTTGAAAATCAGCATGCTGTGTACGTGCAGCTAGTAAAGTTTGTAAAAAACTTTTGGCATTAATAGATTCATATATAGGTGTAGACAGTAATTCTACAAAATCAAAGTTTTTAAATAGCATTTTCATGGATTTTTTTACATTTAAAAATTTTGATAGAACCATATTATTCTCAAACGTCGAGTTATTATTAGAATAAGATGGTTCTATCATGAAAAAACCTTATTTTTCTTAATTTGTGTAAGTTTTTATAACTTAACAAAGTGAAATTTCGTTGATTAATTCAAATAAACTTCAGTGGATAGTAAAATATTTATTACTATCTATATTGTAGCACAATAACATAAAATTGCCTCATCCACTTATTCATATTAATTAAACCATCTTCACAAAACTAATGAATATACGTAAGTTAAATATATTATTCAACTGAACATAAAATAGCTTAAATATTTAATTTTATTAAATAGGAACCCAACAGATTTTTTTAGCGTGCTATTTCAGTGGGGGTGTATGAAAATCAATACAAAAATTGTGGTTATATTGATAAATGAAATTGAAATGAGTTATAAATAAAATTTTCCGTATTACAGTCAGGTATACTCTTGATCAATAGAAAAGACTTTGTATCTCTAAAGAAAAAACTTTCTTGTTCTTTTTAAAACAACAAAATAAGTTTGATAGTCTTTTGTTAGTCGAAATTTTGGAATGTTCCATAATCCATGCTTTATTTTATATTACAGTTAGGCTAATTTCTCTTAAACATATTTTGAAAATAGAACCTTTTATTTCTCGGAAACTACTTTAGCATGCCTTGAAGGCCTTTTATTTTATCTTTCTTAATGCAATCCTTCTTTCTCTGCTGTGCTTACTTTAGGATTTGGCAAAGTCCTTTGTGGAAAGGATGTTTATATGTTCACAACAGTTGCTTGTCTTAAAGTTAATATCATAAAAAAGTTGTGTGAATCAAAGTTGTATCACCTTGGTCTACGGAATGAGATTGTAGGCAATTTTTTTTTTTTTTTTTTTTTTTTTTTTTTTTTTTTGCTACACGAGTGGAAAATCTATGAACTGTACTGATTTCATTCTCAGGGTTGTAAATGGATTACTGTGATTTATTCTCAGCAACAGACGTATAAATGAAAGTGGCGGAAAATATTCTGTTACATCCATTGCTCTTTCTATTTGGCTCTTAATATTATTTACTTCTTGCAGACATGAATGTCCAGGTGTACAATATCTTAGAGTAATGTTTATTATATGTGGATGAGATTGTATAAGTATTGCAATTGCATAAGATATCATTTGATTTCTATTCTGCGGAACACAACTGTCACAATATAAAATTAAACTATCAGCATGTGGAAAGTCTCTCAGTATCTTCCGAACAGTCGTTGATACAGCTGAGCTTATGTCATCTTCATCTCTGCCTGACATGTCGTCTGTTCACCAGCAACAACATGCTTTATTTTCTTTCTCCCATGTTGCATGTGCTGTCATGTTATACAAGTTAATTTTCTTGCTTGAAAATTAACTTTAAAAAGCTTGCTGACATCACTTTTGGGACATGTTATACATTTTCCAATACAAAGCAAATGGCTGATTTATGAGAGGAACTTCTGTCATCATTTCTGAGAGTTCTGGTGGATTCAACTTCTTTCTTGTGCAGATCATATTTAAATTACATGTCATTGTATATTTCTCCTTGGGTTTCAGAATGTTTATACTCCTCACAATGATCACACCCATTTTTTTTTGGTTTATTAAATTCTACGTTGAACTGCATATTAAATATGTGCCTATAACATGAAACTTTCGCTGGCTCTACATTGCTTTCTCTGCATTTCTGAAAGTACAAGTCATACATTTTCTGTAAGTTAAGCTCTGATTCTACGTATGTTTTTTTAGTGCTTGCTCTGTTGTAGTTCGACTCAATCTTGGGAAAACTTTCAATATGAGCTTTTATTTTATTCTTGATATCATTTGAGATTATTTTGCTTGAAAATTTAACTCGGGTATTTTGTTCGCAGTTGGAGACAATGTATTGCTAGTAGGACAGTAAATTACACATTACTGTCTACATTAAAAACATTAAAAACATTGCCAGTAAAATAAAATAACTACATAAAGGCACTTTTAACTTACGAAAAACCAATAGTCCTGCTATCAATAGGATTTGGAGGAATTACTTTTACTGATTTTTTTAAATTGTTTTAGCATTAAGAATATCTAGAGTTGGTGCTTCATCTAAACTGTCATCCCTTCTTCCCACAGGATTTTCTAAATCTAAATGAATTAGGATTAGATTTTCACTCCTGCTTGGATTAGGTCCATTATAAAAATTAAACACAATTCGTTTTGCATATCGACGTACTAAAAGGATTTTTATTGATAAAAATTCCCTCTTTTTTTTACCAAAAAACGATTTAATTATCGAAAAAGTATATTCTTTTACTCAAGAAATAAAAGATAGCTGGTTTTCATTATATATTGTAAAATAAAATAAAAATATATTATCTTATATGCTGTCTGCGATTACTTTGCACATAGAACTCTGTTATTCTGACTGCTTTCAATAATTTCTGATAGAACTATATTATTCTCTTTCGCGAGCGGATGTAAATTATATATATCAAAATTTTAATGCAGAAATACATTCATTGATACAAATAGAACATTCCTATGCCAAAAAGTCAGTTTTTTTCAAAATGTCTGTTAGAATCTTGTTATTCTCAGGTGACGATAAGTTGATAATAAATTTTTTAATTATTTTTATAACTTAATTAAATATTGAAAATTAGAAAATTTTCACATTTGCATTGAAATTATTTTTATAACTCAAATAATAAAAAAAAAAAAATAGAAACTTTCGATTTTTTAATTCAAAATATTTTTTTAGCATAATTAAACATTATAAAATAAAATTCCTTTTTTTCAAAATTCCCCCTGCATGGATTCAAACTTGGGTTATATAATAGTTTACCTCATACACACATGTGACCCTTTTGCTGCATCATTATCCCCCCACTTATAAAATATCTCTCTTTTGACCCATGAGAATGCTCCATAATAGGCTGAAGTAATCGTTTTCTATAAAAGCGTTGTAGTGACGATGCAGCATAAATGTGAAATTTTTTACAGTGTAGCTACTATGTAATCACTCCAAATCAGCATAGAACAAAATTTTTGTTCAATGAACACCGATTTTTGACACATTCAAATTTAGTATCGCTTGAATCTGATGAGCCAATCAGAACACACTGTTAAAAATTTGATTCATTTGCTGCAGCGTCACTCCACCGCTTTTATAGAAAATGGTTACTTTAATGTGTTATGGAGCATTCTCATTGGTCATAAAAGAGATATTCTATAAAAGCTGTGGAGTGACGCTGCAGCAAATGAGTAAAATTTATAGCAGTGCAGTTCCCGCTCTGAACCGAGTAGACTATTTGAACATGTTGGTAACAGACTGTCTTTCTCATGAACCTCGTATTATTATATTTAGTTATGGTTACATCCAGCTTCTACAATAAATAGTCTGGAAGTCGTTTATCCCATTAAAACTTTAAATAGCGTTAAAATATTAAATTCCTTTAGATGTGAAATGAGATTCCTTTAGATCTGAAATGCATAGAGTCTATTGAATCGACATCTGCAGGATATTTTTTTAAATTGCAAGACAGTTGCAGGCCTAGAAACTGTAACAATACGATGTATACATTGAAATTTGAAAGGTCTCATATAGATGTCGCAGCGATATATTCTTCGGATTTATGCATCGTTGCACGTTAAGGAAATTCAAATTTTTGGCATTGTTTAGGTTGCTATTTTCCACACGATTTATTCGAAATGCGGTAATCATAATTTGAACAAAAACGTCTTATCTTAGAATTTACCCTGTGCATATATCGCTATCGTGATAGAAAAAGGTATTCTAGTGTAAAAGAATCCACTAAATTAAATTGAAGAATTGAATGTGTTTTTGCAATCTATCAGCTTCAAAATTGTTAAAAATACTACAATGATGTATTTTCTACTACATATTAAAAAAGGCATTGTTTTGGAAACGCAGCTCAGGAAGGACAGTTTACAGTCTACGGTTCGCCTAAGCCCTCATCAACTTATGTGTTGATTCTCACCATGAAAATGCTATTGCATGTAAAAGTACTATTACACGAGGGATGAAAGTTACTTCAAATTCCAGGCGTCTCCATGTCAACTTAAGGCTCCAGGGGAGCCGCTTCGAAACCAAGCAACTATTGTCTGTCGCGTGATACCTTCTTTAACGCCTGAAATGGATTGAGTAGCCACTAACAACCAATCAAATTCTTGGAAATCTGACGATGGTAAAGCCTTTTCTCGAACAGCCAATGAATTTCGAGGAAACTGACAAATCGCAAGCAACTTATGTCGCTTGAAATTTTTACGTATAATAGCATTTTAAAGGTGCTATTAAATGGGGGAGGGTCAAAGTCGTTTCAAATTCCAGGCGTCTACATGTTATCCTAAGTGTCGAGGGGAGTCGCTGGGATTCTCTGGTGTCGGAGCATCTTTGACGCCTGGAACGAAGCGAGTCGCCAGTAACAGCCAATCAAATGTCTGAGAATCTCACGATGAGAAAAAACTTTCCTCGAACAGCCAATGAAATGTTTAGAAAACGGAAAAACGCAGGCTATATTTTTTTCTTGAAATTTTTATGTGTAATAACAATTTAATAGCATTTAAATTCCAAGCGACAAAAAGTGTCTGCGATTCGTCGTTTTCCAAGGAATTCATTGGCTTACATTACGTTTGAGTCTCCTGAAGCCATTGGAAAAGCCTGGAATTTGTAGCTACTTTGATTCTTCGTGTAATAGCACTTTTACTCTAGAGTTCCTCCCAAGCATCAATGCACTGTAAAAAATGCGTACTTTTTTTTTCCAACCAACTTCGTCGTTCCAAGCCCAAGCTCGCACTCTGATTGGTTGTTACTCTCGGCACTGTTTTCACGTAACTTGGCGATGATCATACTTGGCGTAGCGATAGATGCTTCCGTCGAGTTTGATTTCCTTCGGAGCCGAGTACAAAGTAAACCGAGTACAAAGTAAAAATTTGTGTTTAAAAACTTTTAAAGAGTACAGCTTTCAGTAAGACACGTTCCATCCAATCCAATGCTGCAAGAGAAAAGTTACTTAGTACTCGGTTCGGAAGGAAATCAAACTCCTCGGCAGAAGCATCTATCACTACGCCAAGTATGATTATCGCGAAGTTACATGAAAACAGTGCCGAGAGTAACAATCAATCAGAGTGCGAGCTTGGGCTTGGAACGACGAAGGTGGTTGGAAAAAAAATTACGCGTAAAAATTATGACCCTTTTGCTGATCATCACTCCACGACTTTTATAGGATATGTCTTTTTTGACCCATGAGAATGCTCTATAATAGTGTGAAGTAATCCTTTTCTATAAAAGCAATGGAGTGACGATGCAGCAAAAGGGCCGTATTTTTTACAGTGTGGTTTGACCAAGATTTCTTCTGTGCTTGTTCACGGGTAACATGTTTCTCTGTCATGTTGGTTAGTTCGCTTGCCTCGCCCAGTTCCTAGATTATCCAAGACAGTGAGCGCGACCTTCAGCGTAGCAAAAGTCTCCATCTACTTGCTAACCAACCAACAAACCAACCGAAAGCATTGTTCTAACGTTTAACGTGTTTATTGTGCACTTAAATTTGTTGATATTGTATTACTAGAATTTAAAAAAAATGTCAAGAGAAAGCTGTTGCAGAATAAACTGGAAATATTTACCGATTAAACTTCACTATTTTTTCCTGTATGGAGGTAAGAAAGTAATTAATGTACTTAATTGTTTTTCATTTCCTAAGTTTAAATTGTAAACTGATTACTTCCTTTTCAAGTTCATGATAAATGTATATTCTTTAGTATCTACATGTGAATATACATTAGATTTACGCCCGGGTTATTCTACTTGCTTTAATTAGGTAATCATTTATATATTGTTTGATAAAGTGAAAATTATCCGATTAGCATAAAATTTTCTGAAAGAAAAAACATGTATATGAATCAAAATATTAGCTCAAACTATGACCGTATTCTTTCACTATAAAAAACAGGATTCAGATTAAATGATATCGTTAAGGTTAGTTGGTTGAAATAATCCTCCAATATTCGTCGGGGATTGCTCAGTTGGAAGAGCATTGGCGGTTTCAGCCAATGCATTCCTGGTTCGAGTCTGGCCTGGACTTTTTTCACCCACTTGGAAAATTTACTTCTGAAATACTTTGTTTTTATTTTATATGTATTTAATAGCATTTATTCCGATTATCCAGATAATTTTTATCAATGCTGTTTCTTTTAGACTGCTATTTTTATATCAGACATATTCACACTCAAAGCTCATGAACACAATGATATAACCAATAATGATTTGAACGAAAGCACATAAGTTTATGGAAATTGGGGTTGGCGAAAAATGATTAGACTAAATGCTTATTCTTATTTCCATTTCATACAGTTTATTCAAGATTGTAATTTTAGCAAAAATTTTCCATCAAACAAAGCATACAATATCCTGAAAGGTTCTAACCTTTAAAAAATATTATAATAATAAAAATACATTTTTTTTTGTACTTTCGTAATTTTCTGTTTAACTTAACCCTTCGTAATTCAGCAACTTCATTTTGAAAAATTCTTACACAGATATCAAAATACATCATTTTAAGCACGTAAGACATAACTAAGAAAAAAAAGCTAAAAACTGAATTTTTTTTGAAAAAAACGGGTTTGTTGCACATCTGCGTCATTTTCACAAATGGCACAAAAACTAAAAATATTTAAAATTTAAATTTATATGAAAATTTTTAAAACATTTGTTAGTTTTAAAGAAACTAAAACACTTTGTAAAATCACCATAAAATGACTATAGAAATGTAAAATCACCATAAAATGACCATAGAAATGTAAAATCACCATAAAATGGTGATTTTACAAAGTGTTTTAGTTTATTTATCTATTTATCGCCAGTGATTACGGTGTTTTTTCATTATTAGTTAGTTTTGTTTTAGCAAAGTCTCACACTGCATTTCTCGCAGACAGTTTTTATTAAAGTATTTACAACGTATTTTTTTCCTGCTTATATGACTACGGCCCAATTTCGTCTAGAAGCAAATTGTTTGGTGAAATATGTTGAATATGTTTTCTATGATTTTCTATTTAATTCTTTTTTCTACGTGACCTTTCCGTTTTTTGCTAGTTTTGGATTTAATTTTACAGAGGTGGGGAGAAGGGGTATAAATATCTAATTCATATGCACAATACATAATCATAAGTGACAAAATAAGAGGAAAATTACGAGTTCAAAATAATCCAAACATTTTTTATTATTCGATTGGGATAAATTTATCCAAATTGAAAACTAGTTTAATGCATTGGAGAAAACTTTTATATGTTGATAGTATTTATTTTCAGCCTTTCATTTTGATATATTAAAATGCAGTCTTGACAAACTTCTATTTTAAGAGAAAATAAATATATTTTGAATCAGAAATTTTAATTCATGAATTAAATTTTAAAAATGTGAAGTAGAAATAAAACAGGTACAAAAAATATCTATTAAATATTTTTTTAGCCTCATGTACGTTCTTTTTGCTGATAAAAAAAATAGACTTTGCAAGTAAGCAAATGCAGAAAGTTTGATGTATGGTGCAGCCAGAAGCCCCTCAAACTTGTAATTACATGTATATTAAGACTATCACACAAGACCTGTCGTTATTTTAGTTTCTAGATTATGGTTTACGTGAACAGACAGTTATATAATTGTGCATTTTTTTTGTGTTGTGGATGCACGGATGACAACATACATGAGAAATATTGACAGCAGATGGTTTACAAACTTATTCTGTGAGGTTCGTGGTCGACTAAACATACAGGGTGTCCAGCAAATAAGACCCTGATTTCAAAATAAATTTTCTCAAAAACAAAGATCGATAGAATTATGCGATGAACTGTTTGATTATTAGATAAGCTGTAAAAATTTCACACAAATTTCGAACGGTGAATATTTTGAAAAGATTGTGTTCTGCCTGCAAAGAATTGACATTTTTTTTTTTTTTTGAGTGCTTGCAGAGAACGGGTTTTTTGACAAACTCTGCCATATTTTAGCGATTTTTGGAAAAAAAATTTTGAATTTCAGAAATTAAAAAAATTTTGTTTCAAAAATCGTTAAAATATGGCACAGTACGCCGAAAAACGCGTTCTCTGCAAGCAATCTAAAGCAAGAAAAATGTCTAGTCAAGCATTCTTTGCAATCAAAACACAATCTTTTCAAAATATATACTGTTCCAAACTTCTGTATAACATGTTTATAGCTTACCTAATAAACAAGCCGTTTACCGGATAATTCTATCGATCTTTGTTTTTGAGAAATTTAATTTTGAAATTATAGTTTTATTTGGCTAGACACTCTGTATGATCAACAACGACGACATACACAATGACTACGTCTTGAGATATCTACATAAATCCGAACAAATATTTTGCGGGATCATACTTACAAGAGAATCAATGAAACATACAAAATATAAGTGAATATTATAGTTCTTTTTGAGATCAGAGCTCTCATAAAGCACACACCCATACATCTTATTTATTAGTTAAAAGACCACATAAGTGGCCAAATAATGCATTTGAAGATTAAGAAGAAGAATAAGGCATTTGAAAACTTCCAGGTGACTGGATTGATCACACTTTAATAGCATTTAAAACGCTATTTCAATGATTTCCACGAATCTGGAACTTAACACATTGATAAAAAGTCAAAGTTTCATGCCATCAAAGTTGAACATCGGCGTACAGTGCAAATGAATAATTTTGTGAAATTATGGAGAAAAATTTGAAAATATTTGAAAATTCTGATATACTTCACAGAATCTGAAGAAGAGTATGGAATTACTCACATGTACTTCTAATGTAGAAGAATTTTACTTTATGAAGTGAACGGTAATAAAGTCCCACGGAGACTTTTCGGGAAATCGTTAGAATAAATACACAATAGATCTGGTGGAATCCATAATAAGTCGTATCTATGTATGTTTCATAAAATTTTGAAATCTTTAAAACTTCCTAAGAAAAGGTTGTGTCGTATACAATTTAACCCTTTATGTACCGAATTATGAATTCATGAAAATTTTGTATTCAAAAGCATTTTACGTAGATTTTTAAAACTAAATTAAAAGATTTACATAATCATTTAATAATTTTTTGAACGTTTTTAGAAGGATTCAAGGATTTAGAAGGATTAACTAAATTTGAACTTAAAGGGTTTTTGTGCAATATTTATAACCCCACTCAAATCTTTTATTTTAAATTAGTTTTCTTAGTATTTTGTAGAATATAAAATAATCAAATTTGATGTTCTTACAATATACATATAGAAATACTTCCGAATTGAAAAATCCTCATCCCCCTCCCTCAGTGCCAAGAAAGCTAAAAAGATACAAAGGCAAAAGAAATCATCCTTTAAAAAATATTTTTGTTTTGTGTAACCAATAATGCTTTTGAATCAAAGTATTGAAATGCATCTGTAACTCATTCTAAACATTATTACAACTACTTGACGTATAATTTTTTTTATAATAAGTAATTTTAAAGTTACTTAAAAGTACCGTCGGTGGATAAAGGGTTAAAATCTTTTTCCATCAATATTTTTAGGCAGAAATTTTTGCTTAATTTAACTGCAGCGATTTTATAAATCAAAAGTTACAATTTGTTAACACTACTAGCAAGGAAGGTCCGACACTGGAAATATTCAGAATATTAAAAAAAATACTAATTAAACTATTTATACACATAATAAAGGATCAGTCAAATTTAGCGGCTGAATTAAAATAGAAAGCTTGTAAATAAAATAGAAAAAAATGTAATTTAACAAATTACAACGACTATTTGGAAAATGATATTTTGATGAGATTAAAATTTAAAAGCCTTATAAATTCTATATTTAAATTAATAATAATAAACATCATTTTTTGTGATGATCATAACGAGTCATATTACGTACGCTATGCATTAATATTCCTAGCTCAATAAGAAATCAGTAGTTTATAGATATAAAACTTTAACTGTTTTAAAAGTGTATTTTTATTTGATGGAGTTAATCAGACTGACTTCTGATTGCGTGATATTATGTACGATATGGATTAAACATTAATATTCCTGGAACCTACATAAATTTTAAAAGAAATTTTAGTTTTACAATTTTCGGAATTGCAAAGTTTTAAACTTTTAAACATCGCACCTTTTAAAATTTTGTACCGTTGCGTTAGAGAAAACAATGCACTTTCAAATGAAATTTGTTTGAAAACTTTGTCACAATTTGTTTTCAAATTATTATTATTTTTAATGTCTTTATTACATTTTTTGTCATTATCGCAACAGAAGTATTATATTTTTGGGCATTAAATATGGACCAATAACAAGACGAATAAAATAAAATAAGTTGCAGAATTCAACGAATAAAAAAATTCAGATATGCTTTACATTTTCCCGTTCTCTACAGAGGACAACATATATATTTTCCAAATAGTTAAAAATAGAATATTTTTGAATATTTCGCATGAAAAGAAGAAAGCGATACGCGATTTGGCAAGCAGCATTTACCCTCGCCAAAAACTAACGATTTTCATTTAACTGAAAATTGTTTAATAGATTATAATGCGGGTAAATGGTATTTAATGAGTTTAAACTTAAACAATGAGAGAGTTTAATACGTATATTGTATTACATATATATATATTGCTGGTTGCAGTAGTAATTTAATTTTAATACTGTAAAAATAATTTTATATATAAAAAAATATTTTTGTTAGCTAACCTGTCCGGCGTTGCACGGGTTCGTGAAAAAACAGCAAGTATTGCGAAAAAACTTTGATAATAATAATAATAATAAAAAAAAATCTTGAAAAATTTAAAAATTGCTGCATGAATTTCGTCTGAACTTCATCGAAAAGAGAAGAGCTAGAAAACTGAAACTGGATTCTTTTTACTAATGTGGAAAAATCTTAAATTCCGGAAACATATTATAAATCACAAAAAATACAAAGTTCGAAAATTGTGCTTCGAAATCCGAATAAACTTTGATCAAAAGAGGGCAGAATTTGCTACATTCAGTCAAAACCGAATGTCGGACCCGAACCGGAATTAGTCTAAAAAACCGCAGCGGATCGTGAAGAACATGAATATTGCATTAAATTTGGCAAAAATTTCAAAAATCCTGAAAGTCAAAATTAACCCTATTTGAATAAAATTTGTAAATCTAATTAGTTTGATAAAGTTTCAAGCCGTAAAATGTGAATTAACACGATAAAAACCTTTAATATAGTAAAAATTGATCTGGAGAAATTTTAACGTGTTAGCATAAGAGTTTAAAATCGAATTTATTTTCCGTATCTGAAAAAATCGACGTGAACTCAAACGAAGCAAAAATAAAATGCAATGCAATAAAATAAACAAATAGACAAAACAAACAAAAAAAAGCTGAGAAATTGCATTCAAGTCGCTGCAGATCAAAATATGAGAGCAAAACAACTATCACAAAAGCTAAAAGTTTGAAACCAAACTCCTATTAGTATAGAAATTTAAAATTGAATTCCTTTGAAAAATGACAAAAAATGACTGTGAAAGTCCAAAAATTGCATTAAAAATCGCAAAAAATTTAAATATCGCTAGGTAAAAATTTACTATTAAAAGATAAAATACTACAATAATAATAAAAAAAATCTATATAAGACAAAAACTTCAAAATCGAAATCAGTTTCCCAATGTTAAAAAATCGCCACAAAACTTAAAAAATGGCTAAAAATCACATTGAAAATTGCATTAAAAATCGCTAAATATTTGGAAGTGAATGCTTAAAAATTTAATATTAATGTGGGTTTTTTTGGGGGCGGGAGGGTATGCTGTATTGACTGAATTCCTTATTGAATAAGAAAAAAATCGCTAAATATTTAAAACTCGCAGGTGTCAAAATTTAATGTATTTTGGCTGTCGTAAATCATTTATGAATGACAAAAAATCGGCGCAAAACGTAAACAAGTTGGAAATTGCACGTCAAGCGTAGAAAATGAGGTGCGTTCGTACGATAACGAAGTTTTAAAAATATTAAGATCTTGCTGTTATAATACAGTACTTCGGATACAGTGTAGTGATCGAAATATTTTTTGTGTTCTTGTAAATATACAAGAATATTAACTTTTGTTACATCTTAGCGACGTATATCATAATCATAAAATGTGAAATAGTTTACTAAAATTAAAACGCGCACCAAACATAGTTCGCCCTATACCATTATGTAATGCAATGCTTTTGTGTGGCCTTGTAAAGCAATAACAAATGTTCTTTGCACCACAGTTTGTGCAAAATGTATATTATAATATGTATTTCATAGATTCATATCAATTTTATTATGCTCGAATGAGTGTAAGACCATTAAAATGTATTTAAAACTTTTTCTACATCGACCGTAATGTAACGGAATACTTTTGGTAGTCCCTGTAATTGATGTATGCATTCGATGTCCATAAAATTTTAAATAACCCGACAAAATTATGTAATATTTATATATTTTAAATTTCAAACGATTCGTTTGGATAGTTTTTGCGTTGTTATATGCGGACAGACGGACGGACTGAACGACAACTATAGGTGCTACGTATTCGCATAATTACGAACGCACCTAAAAAATGCGATTAAAACCATTTTTACTCGTTGAACGTAATGTGATGAAATACTTTTGAGTGTCCCTGTAATTGATCTATGCATTCGATTTTCATAAAATTTGCAATGACTCGACAAAATTATGTAATAATTATATATTTTAAATTTCAAACGATTCGGTTGGATAGTTTTTGCTTGTTATATGCGGACAGACGGACGGACAGACAAACTGACAGACGGACAGACTGAACGACAACTGTAGGTGCTGCGTATTCGCATAATTACGAACGCACCTAAAAAATGCGATTGAAACCATTTTTACTCGTTGAACGTAATGTGATGAAATACTTTTGAGTGCCCCTGTAATTGATCTATGCATTCGATTTTCATAAAATTTGAAATGACTCAACAAAATTATGTAATAATCATGGCTGCCAACTACTACGCCTATTTCAAGTCAAATAAACATATTGGAATCAGAAATTTTACTTAATAATTAACAATATGTATTGTAATACATACCATTAAATGTATTCAGCGTACATTTCACACTAAAAATTTTGTGGTTCGAAACATGTTAATATGATTTAAAAAAGCCTTCAAGTTGACAGCTCTGAATAATTATACATTTTAAATTTCAAACGATTCGGTTGGATAATTTTTGCGTTGTTATATGCGGACAGACAGACAGACGGACTGAACGACAACTATAGGTGCTACGTATTCGCATAATTACGAACGCACCTAAAAAGCTTGAAAAATCGCATTAAAAACTAGTTGGATGTGTCAATCCCAAAACTTTCTTCTATCTCATAAGTACATTTTAATAATAATTAAAAAAAAAGTGGTGACCCCAAAGTTACCCACTATCGAATTTCCTTGAATATTTGACCTAGCCTAATGAGATCCGAAAAGCCTAAAACGCAAAATTTAATTAATATTCTGAGAAAAAGAGCTTAGTAGTGCCTCATGTTGGGTAATTTATACTAAAACCTAATAAGCATCTATTTATGTCAATAGCTAACAGAATCTGAAATTTGATGGAATTTCGTCCATTAGTTCTTGAGATACAGTTATAACAAAAAATTTGCAAAACGTTGCACAGCAACACCATATCTTGGACAATTTATGCCAAAATGTAAGAAAGCGTCTAATTATGTTATGGTGTAAAAGAATCTGAAGTTTGATGAAATTCTGTGCATTAGTTCTTGAGATATAGCTAGTTTAAAAAAAACCGTGTAAAATATAGCACAGCAGCACCATCAGTTGAAGGATTTATAACAAAACGTAATCATCGTGTAATTATGTTATATGTCATTTTGTAACAAAATCTGAAGTTTGATGAAATTCTGTGCTTTGGTTGTTGAGATATAGTTATCGGAAAAATCGTGCAAAATGCAGCATGGTGCACTACCTGTTGCAAGGTTAATACCAAAATGTAATCAGCGTCTAATTATGTTATATATTCTAGTGTAACAGAATCTAAAATTTGATGAAGTTCTCTGCATTAGTTCTTGAGATATAGCTATCGCAAAAATCGTGCAAAATGTAGCATAGCAGCGCCACCTATAGGGCAGTTCGCACCAAAACCTTATCAGCGACTATGTATCTCAAGGTATCGCGGAATCTGAAGTTTGGTGTCATTCTGTGCATTAGTTCTTGAGATACAGCTATCATGAAAATCATGAAAAACGTGGCATAGCAGCGCCACCTGCTGGCTAATTTACACCAAAACTTAATCAGCGTCTATGTATATCAAGGGGTCACAGAATCTGAAGTTTCTGAAATTCTGTGCATTAGTTCTTGAGATATAGCAATCTTGAAAATCATGAAAAACGTAGTATAGCAGCGCCACCTGCAGGCCAATTTTCACCAAAAACCAATAGGCACTAATTCATATCAAGGTCTAACTGAATATAAAATTTTATTAAATTTCGAGCATTAGTTCTTGAGATAGAGCGCCCACAAATTTTTTGTCACATACATACAGACAGACGGACGGACGGACGGACAGACTCACAGACAGACATTTTCTAAAAATAGTCAAAACGTGTTCAGGACCTTCTAAAACATATAAATCCGTCGAAAACCGGAAGTCGAAAATTTTCATGAATCCAATACTTTCTTCTTGTAAAGATAAAAGAAAGTAATAAATACACGGAAAAATTAACTATATTAAGCTGGGGTATATTAGGTTAAGACATTGGAATACTCTAAAAAATGACATAAATTAATGCAAAACGTAAAATATAATGAAAAAAAATTTAAAAAATCGCATGGAAAATCGTATTAAAGCACGCTAAATTTCAAAATTCGTAGATGGCAAAATTTTCTAAAAGAGTGAGGGCAAAAGTTTGAAGCCAAATCCTTTTTCCGAATTTCAAATGTAGTCGTGGCATTCGAAAAAGCATAAAAAAAACTCATTAAAAATTGCTAAATGTAAATGCATCCCGGGAACAAAAATTTATTCTATCCAGTAAAACATAGTAAATATACATTTTTCATAAATTATAAAAGAAAAAAAATCGGCGCAAAACATAAAATATCCCAAAAAATCGCTCAAAATCGAAATAAAAACTGACAAAATAAGGGAAAAAAAGATAGATGGTGAAATTTACTATATTAGACTAAAAGTCTGAAACCAAATTTCTTTTCTAATTGTTAAAAGAAAATCACTGTGGAGATCGAAAAATGGTACAAATTGCTTTGAAAAGTTCATTAAAAACCGCATTGAAAATTGCATTAAAAATGCATTGAAAAGTGCTTTAAAAATGCATTGAAAAGTGCTTTAAAAATGCATTGAAAAGTGCTTTAAAAATGCATCGTAACATGCACTAAAAATCGCCAGCAAAAAAAAAAAATTACAATAATAATTTTCTCAAATGAATAAAACATTCTAATCGGAAATCAGTACTTCTTGATTTTCTAGTCGATCATAAAACTATCGCCGAACTATAAGATTAAATGTCAATAATGGCTGATCGTAGATGTCACATTCACTGGACATTAAATACGCTACACGTGTTTGTTACGTCAACAATTAATTTTTACTCCGTTGTTTTATTTGTATTTTTATTCATGTTTTTCAAATTTATTTGTCCTTTCATTATTTAACATAAAAATTACATAAATTTTCATAATTAGGCGAGTAGTTTGACGAAATTTGTTGATGGGATAATCAAATAGTTCACGGAAATCTTTTATGGATGGTAAATAACCGATACGGAACGCGAATTTTTTTTAATTGCTTTAAAATCACTAAAATTATATTAAATTTAAAGTTTGAAATCAATCTTTACTTCCGCATATAAAAAACACCGTAGATCCCGAAAAAAAGCTAAAAATCATAGTGGGTCAAAATTTACTCTAATAGGAGTAAATATTTTAATTGAAATTGATTCAGGTTCATGAATGAGTAAAAATCGACAGGAAACTTAAAAAATCTCGAAAAATTGCATTAAAAATCGCTGAAATTCATAAATCTTAACAGTCAAAATTTAGTCAATCGAGATAAAAGTTCGAAACAAAATTCTTTTTACAGATATAAAAAAATAGTGGCAAAATGCTAAAAAACACTAAAATTGTATTAAAAATCTCCCTAAATATCCAAAAATCGTTGCGCGAAATTCAAATAAATTACAATGAAGAGAACAAATTTCAATATATTAGATTCAAAAAATGAAACCGCATTCTTATGAGAAAAAACTGTCTCCAAACAGATACCTCAAAACATTATAAAATAACCGCTAAAAATCTCAAAATAAAAATAAAAAATTGATAATGGCTTTCGAGGTGCAAAAGAATTATAGAGGTACCTTCATGTATAGAGGTACCTTCCTCCAAAATTTTGTAGTTCTTTGTATAGCGGTCTTTTCAGAACATCGTTGGCACTTTAAAATTTTTATTATGTTAATCTAAAGGAATGTCTAAAGGAAGCAGAATGAAATATTTCAACGATGAACAGCACGATAGGGCTCCTCCAGATTTTACCAATGACGTTTGCCGACCCTTCAAAGTAACAGATAGGCAGTGGTGGATAGATCGTGGTGGCCCGGTTCATTGGCCTGCCAGATCGCCGGACCTATCGTGTATGGACTTCTGCTGGGATCAAACGTAAAACTGAGTGTACGAGACTCTCGTACCATCAGTTGAAGACCTCGCAACCGGTATTTCTGTAGCTGCCAGAAAACTATCAGAGATGCCAGGAATCTGTCAAATCGTGAGGAATTCCACGCGCTGCTGCTGCCAAGCATGCCGGACTACTTCTGGTCGTAATTTCGAACACTTTTTGTAGAAAAACATTTAAATAAATTGTCTAGTCTAATAAATTGTCTTGTTATGTACCATTCACATGTTGCTCTTTCTCTGTTGCTTCTGTTTTCTTTTCTCTGCTTTCTTTAACTGTATCTCGCAAAAAAGGCATTTCCAACGTTACATTCCTATGTGATTCTGAGTCATCTTTGCATCTCTAACACTTCCTGGAAGTATGGTAGCCTGGTAGTAAAACATCCGGGAGTAATGCCATTGAAGTATCAGAGATGTGACAGAAGCGCCCTCTATCAAAAAATGACGACACCAAAGATGTACGTCATTTTGAATAAAATAATTACCAAGGAAATGACTTACACGCAAACAGCAACAAAATCTAATTGTTTCTCCAATATTTATGAGTGTTTAAAATCTCCCCCTCTGTTCACAATTCAATTTTCGCTAGTTACCCGACTCCAATGTTTTTGATTTTGGGCTTAAAATTCAAGTTAAAGTCTAAACTTTAGAATAATTTCAACCCCATGCACAAAATAACGGTAAAAAGTAATTGTTCGTTACTCTAAAGTCTAAAGCGCCCTCTATCGACAATTTTTGAACGTAACCTTTAAAATTTTTTTCTAAAAAAATCGAGATATAAAGAATGATTTTAGAGAAAATTGCGAACGAATCGACCCTTTTTTTCCGTTTTTTATCATCGTTTGAAATTTTGGACCTTAAACTTTAATGGTCCCTAGGTCCTACAGAAGACGTTTGCGTCCCATGGTTTCCTATTTAATAATGTTTGTTTTCATGTCCACTATCATCCCTCAAAGTTTGTCGGTCTGATAGCGGAACACCCTGTATATATATATATATATATATATGACAAAACTATTGTTATTACAAATTAAAATTATTTAAATAAATATTTAAAAAAAAATTTCAACATGAGACAGTTTTACCTTAAAGAATATTTGACAAAAAAGTATTTTTTGAATTTTTATTTCGTCGCCACCGGTGATAAATTGTCAAATAAATGAAATATTTATTATTTTTTTACGAACGTTCTATCGGGTTTCCGCCGAAATTTTTTTATAAACATACATACCCACATGAGAAGATCATTCTGTATTTTTTTCAGAGTTTTCTGAGCTTGCCCGTATGGAGACCTTCCTTAGAGGATTATCTTAAGGATTGTTCTAAATCCACGGTTCACGTTTTTATGATGCTCCTTCAAAAAAGTTTAATGCGAATATAGGCATTTTAAAAAAATAATTAAAATAATGTTTATTCTTTTGTGTTTTTTGAATGAAGTTTTTATACAAACATTGTGTAATCCAAATGTTTTAACTTATGATTTTTTTTTTTTTACACAGGTCTTTCAGGTGTATATTTTTTGATGGGCTTTCGAAAACAAGACTTTGTACACAGCATGTCAGGTTCTCTGATTCTTTTTTCATTAATTCCTGTTTTCGTTTTGATTTCGAAAGTTGTGTTTGGTTTTATAGCTGATAAATTTGGAAACATGAGAAATATTCTAATGATTCTATTAGCAATGACGACAGTCTCTTTTTTTGCAATATTCTATATCCCTTCGATAGAAAACAGGTATGTCGATTTGTTAATTGGCAGAGGAGTAACTGCTGCTTGTAATGAACTAAGAGATAATTTGACGATATACATACATAATTACGAATATGATCCTTCTTGTGGTGATCGATCAACGATGACAGAATACAATTGTGAACTTTCACCTTATAATTGTTGGAAAAGATCGACATTGAGGGGTAGTTTCAATTTGAGCAGTAGTTTACCAAATAGTAATAGTACAATGAGAGCGTACTTTTTCAAGGTTCTTGGAGAAGATATTTCTGAGCAAGATTGTGCTTGCTTGAGTGAAACGTCGTATAATTTTGTTTGTGAACCAGATATTAATACGTGCAATTCATTGTTCAATAAAATAATTCCAGATTATAAAAAGTATCTTTTTTGGATGTTCACGTTTCTTTACATTATTAATTGGTTTGGTATGGAAACGATGATGTCTCTGACAGATACTCTGTGCTTCGAAACTTTGAAAGATAATACTAGTCAGTATGGTAAACAAAGAGTTTGGGGCAGTATTGGCTGGAGTGTTGTATATTTTGCTTTCGGTTTGTACAATTCAATGCACTATTCTGAATTTGAGAAGAGGTATTTTCGGGCATTGTGTGTCATGTTGTCCTTTTTTATTAAAAACATTTTTTTATTATGGATAATCCCATCGGAAAAGCCTCATGTATCAGTTGATATATGCAAAAACATTAGACAAATATTTTCTTCATTGAAAACAGTCATTTTTGTTGTTGGAGTTTTTATTTGTGGTGTACTTTCAGGACTGGAGGATGTTTGCGAGATGTATGTTTTTTATGATATAGAGCTTCCCCCAATTCATCATTTTAATCTTCCCTTAGCTGTTTTTAGACATTTGGTTGCTGAAATCCCTTTCTTTTTCTTCTCTGCATGGTTTGTAAAACAAATTGGACATTTCTATTGCTTAGTTGCTGTGCTTGTTGCTTTTTTTCTGAAAATGGGATTGTATTCTATACTGCAAAATATTTGGTGGGGTTTGCCCATACAAGTGCTGCGTGGATTAACATTCTCTCTCTTTTTTACTGCAATGACATTATATGCTATTAACTGTAGTACACCAGGAACAGAAGCTACGATGTTAGGCATCTTTGGAGGAGTCTTTACAAGCATATGTAAGTTTTTAAATAATCGCCTTTATAATTTTTCTTAAGGCCCCACACTAGGCACTGAAAAAACCCGGATGATAATGTAAGGTCTGTTGGAGCATAATTTTTAAATATTTCGCGCAAACTTTAATATTATTACATGATTTAATTGCACAAGATAACTGAGGACGATCCACAACCGGCCTAGTTTTAACTTTTTTCATTTTGCTTATTTTTTTTTTTTATATTACGATAGTTTCAATTTCGGAACCGGTTTAAACCGGTTTCGAAAGTTAAAGAAAAAAAATATGAAACCAAAAGTGAAAAAGTAAAAACTAGGCTCATTGTGTATCTTCCTCTGCAATATTGTGCAAAAAATCATGTAATAATATTAAAATTTGAGCGAAATATTTAAAAAGAACGCCCCCATAGACTTTACATTATCATCCGGGTTTTTTTCTTTGCCTAGTGTTGCGCCTTAAGTCTGAATTAGTTTCTCCAGAAAATTATTGTACCAACCCATGTTACATTTGGTGCATATCTGTTCTATAATGATATAATTAGATCTTTTCATATTGTAACATACATAAACTTTAAAATTTTTAGCAATAACCGAATAGTGCTTGAATTTTTGTTATCTCAAATTTGTTGGTGAAATAATTTAAAAATATTGCAAAATGAAATGGAAAAAAATTGCACTTTTTAGCAGACTTCAAGTAGGCGGTTTTTTTATCGACCTGTTTGTATTTCTTGTCCACCCATAACTTCCCTAAATATGAAACGATTTTGATAATTCTTTTTTGTTTGAAAGTGTAAGATGCCCGTGTGGTACCATTTTAAGTTCATTAAATTCTGATGATTAGAATAATTTTTAATGAAAAAATATGGATAAAAAAAAAGATTTGTCGCAAATCATTTTTTATTGTTACAACCCTGTTCAATTCATAAGAATATTAAAACTATGCACGTATATGTGTTAGCACCAAGTTGTCGCCAAGCTTGATTCTTTTTTTGAAGTCGGTTAGTATTTTTTTAAAAAGCACATTTTATTTTGCATTTACTTGATAAAATCTAAGCATTTATTAATAGATAAAATTAAAAAAAATGGTTAAACATATAAAATATTCCTTAATGCACTAAACTTGATGCACATACATGTTAAAATGTGGAAAAGTCCCCTGTTAACTTGAACAAGTCGAAAATTGCACATCAGACGTTGCAAATGTGTTCTTGCAAATACTTTGTGCTGTCAATTATACAGAAAGTAACTCGTGGTAAAACTCAGAAACGTACATCAATTTCATAAAATGTGTAATACTTTAAAATAATAATAATACACTTCAAGCAATGTTTTATGCTATACAGTTATGCTATGGAATATTTTTTTGTGTGGACTTGTAAATTAACAAAAAATATTCTTTGCACTTCGGACTATAAATAATGTATGTCTTAGTGTACTTCATAGATGCATATCAATTTCATTATATTTGAACGAGTACAATATCATTAAAATGCACTTTCAGACTGTTTTTCCCATTAGCTGTATTGTAATGGAATACCTTTGACTGTCCGCATACAGAGCCGTGCGATGTGACGGGCACAGAAATTGAGGGGGAGCCAAATTCATATTACTATCGTCGTCTGTTTCTTCTCTGTTTTTGTAATATATAAACATATTATGATTCTTTTGTGAAAAGAACATACATCCTCAATACAGCATGTCGCTTCTTTCTTAGAATCCAAAAGGGATTATATAATTCTGTTAGATACATTTTTTTGCACATGTTTCCCAGATTCTCTTTGCCAAAATATACGTGCAATGTTCTTTTATATTATTTAGTGGTTAAAATTAAACCCTTTAAAGTTTCAAAATGAACGACAAACATGTATTCTATTCAACAGAGTTTATTTGTATTTTTACATTTTTCAATTTTGTGACACCTGTCACAGAGAGAAATACGCAGTTTTCTCTAAGCACACAGCTGTCCGTGTAGCTGAATTATATTGATCATGAATTATATTCGATTTTCATAAAATTTAAAATGAATTGAAAAAATTATGCAAAATTTATATATTTTTAATTTAAATATTTGATTGGGTAGTTTTTGCGTTGTTTTATGCAGACAGACAGACGGACGGATCAAACGACTATAAGTGCTACGCATTTATATAATTACGAAATCACCTAAAAATGTTTTAGACCACTGTTTGTCGTTTCTTTAGCCACATTTCATAATTTAACATTATAGTAATAGCTCTTTATTCAATTCAATCATTTCTTCCCTGTTACCATCCCTGTAAATGGCACTATAATTAAAAACAAGCTGGAAATTGCAGGTGAAGCGTTGCAAATGAAGCGCGTTCGTACGATAACGAAGTTTCAAAAATATCTCTCTCATATATCAATCTCATTAAATTTTAAATAGTTAATTTCAATTAAAATGTGCACCTAACAGTGTTCTCCCTATACCACTACGTAACAGAATACTTTTGTGTGGCCTTGTAAATCAATAACAAATGTTCTTTGCACCACAGATTATACAACATGTATATTGTAATATGCATTTTATAGATGCATAGGGGAAGGTGGTGTACCTCGGAGGTAATTTCAAAGTTTGATTTTTTACAAAAAAAGTGTTTGGAAAATATCTGTAAAACGTTTTTTTCAAAAATTTAAGGATCTTAGCTGTTACATATTTTTTTCTGAAATGTCCAAATACATTTCTTCACTACTTTTTTATTTTTTTAAAAATAGCTTACAATACACCAAGGTACACCACCGGTGGTGTACCTTGGAGGTAGGTATGGTGCACCTTGGAGGTATTTGTTTTTAACAGATTAAGTACTACTCAGCATGAAAGAAAGCTGATTTATTATTTGTTTACAGTAATATGATTTAATATAAGACAACTTTAGGCTCATATAAGTCTAATTAGTTTAAATTTACAATTTTAAGAACACAAAATCGTTCCTATAACTGAAATAATAAAGTTTGAACAGTTTAGCCATAAAATAAAGTTTAGTCAAATACAAATAACCACTGTTTAACACTCCCTCTTTATATCTAACATCTTTAGTTCTATTCCACATTCAGGTGATCTAAATTTATATCAAATGATAATTTTTCAAGCTGTCTTACGGAACCTCCTGTGGCAATGGGATGTGGCATCTTAAAGACAACATCTGATTTATCCAACTCGTAAACATTTTTATCTTCCCTTGTGAATTTTTGTGAGTTTGTGTCCTTTTTTAAATACTGAATTTTTAAAAATGGGTCACTGCCTTCTAATACCTCTGCTACAAAGTGTTTCACAGTAGTTTTACCCCTAAGTTGTACCAAAATAAAAACTCCAGCTGTAATGTTTTCAAAATCTGGATCTTCCAAATCATCAAATTCTTCTTCTGACTGACTAGACTCTTCGTAAGAGGGTTCATTTATATTTTCTTCCGATTCTGACTCCAAGTCAGCGTTAAATTTTTTCTTTACTACGTGTACTTTCTTATAAGTTTTCTTTTCTTTCTTAGGATTCTTATTTTTCTTCTCAGTTTTTTCTTTCTCGAAGAAATTAAAAACAATAAAAAATATTATTTATAAAATATTAATAATATATAAATAATTATTTATAATAATATTTTAATAAATATATATATATATAAATAATTATTTATATATTTATTAAAATATTTATTCATTGTTTAATACTAGGCTTAGATAACTTTGATTTTAGGGTACTTAGGCTTCATCAATTTAATAGCCTAACATTTAAACTTAGGCCGATTTGCCCAGCCCAGTACTTTGGTTATTAAAGTAAAGAAATACTTTCTAACAAATTTTACTCTTAATTATTAATAAATTTAGCAGGTGTGTACCTTGGAGGTACCTCCAAGGTACACAACATTAGCTACCTCCAAGGTACACTACAAGCAAGTGTTTTACAAAAATGGTTTCCACATCTTCATATTTTAGATTTAGCCATTTTCAAGCATACATAAATGTAGCAGAAAACATGCCTTTCAACTTGTGATAATCAGTTTAAAACAAAAGTTGATGCTTACAGTTATGGAAGAAAAAGAATATGTCCTTGAAAAGTAACTTTTTGGTACTGAAAATAAACTTTGTTTTTTACAGCAGCAACAAGTGTGTTGATTAATAGTAGAAGAACTTCCCATGAGTCTCTAGTAACAAATACATGCAAATAATATTTTAGTTTAAATTTATCACTCAAGGTGGCTGCACAATCAATGTGCCTCCAAGGTACACATCCCTCCAAGGTACACCACCTTCCCCTATCAATTTTATTATGTTCGAATAAGTGTAACACCATTAAAATGCATTTGAAACATTTTTCCCCATTCACCGTAATGTAACGGGATACTTTTGATTGTCCCTGTAATTGAACTAAAATATTTTGATAAAAATTTAAATAATTCAACAAAATTATGTAATAATTATGTATTTTAAATTTCAAACGATTAAAATGCATTTGAAATTTCCCCCCTATTGATACATAATTTTGTCGAGTCATTTCAAATTTTATGAAAATCGGATGCATAGATAAATTACAGGGACAATCAAAAGTATTCCATTACATTCGAACAATGGGGGAAAAAGTTTCAAATGCATTTTAATGGTGTTAAACGCATTCGAATATAAGGGAATTGAAATGAACCTATGAAGTATATACATACTAAAATATACATTCTGTACAATCTGTGATGCAAAAATTATTTATTATTAAATTATAGGTCCACTCAAAAATAATCCACTACATAATGCTATACGGGAAAACATTGTTTGGGCCGTGTTTAAATTATATTAAACTATTTCACATGTAATGAATATGATATACGTTGTTTAGGTGTGATAAAAGTTACTTCCTGTATATTTACAGGAACACAAAAAAAGATTTCGACCACTATACTGTATCCGAAGTACTGTCTACTATAGCTGCAAGATCTAAATATTTTTAAAACTTCGTTATCGTACGAACGCACCTCATTTGCTAAGTTTCACGTGCAATTTCCAACTTGTTTAATGGTGTGTTCATGCTTTTTAAAATGAAATAATAATAAATTGTTTCACTTGTATATTTTTGATTCCAGGTTTTCCATCCGCTGTTCTTGCCTCTATCTACTTCGACTTCGGTTGCCGACGAATGTTTTTTGTTGCTAGCATGTTCAGCATTAGTAGTGCTTTTGTATTGACGTTATTCTACTTATTCATATGTAATCATGAACAGAAAGTTAAATTAAAAAAAGAGAGCACGATGTTGATGAAAGAAATTTCCAATTGTACTTAAGACGCCACACTGCCGACTGAAAAAAACCCGGATGATAATTTAAAGTCTATGGGGGCGTTATTTTCAAATATCTCGCAGAAATTTTAATATTTTGACGTCATTTTTTTGCATAGGATAGCTGAGGACTATCCACAACTGGGCTAGATTTTACTTTTTCGATTTTTGTGTCAGATTAAAATATATATATATATTTTAGCTTTCAGAACCGGTTTGAACTGGTTATGAAACTGAAACTATCCTAATGTAAAAAGAATATAACCAAAATCAAAAACTAAAAACTGGGCTGGCTGTGGATCATTCTCAGCTATCCTATGCAAAAAATCACGTCAAAATATTAGCATTCGAGCGAGATATTTGAAAAGAACGTCCCCATAGACTTTACATTATCATCCGGGTCTTTTTCAATCAGTAGTGTGGGCTCTTAACAAGATTCTTTCAAACAAAATGTAAATTTGATTTCATTTTATTTTTAAGCAGTTCAGTAGCCATAGTTAATGTCCTATTAGAAAACACCAATGTATTTGAAGCGGTTGGAATTATAGATTTTTTTACTGTGTTCAACACAATGTATATTTTTCGGCTGTGTATTAAATGCGCAAACTCGTTATAAATATATTAAAAATATTAAATGTATTGCTTTGTTTCATCAATAATTTTTAGCGATGTAAATCAGAGTGATTACTTCTATGTAGTTGAAAGTTGTTAATTTTATTTTAAATTTCTAATGTAATAACGTTTTGAAATGAAGTCTATTTTTGTTCTAATTTGTTATCATGCGCATGTAATAAAATCTTTTGTTAATGCTTAAGTGTGTTCTACGAGCGTTTTTGTTAAATATCTCTATAAGATAGTGATTATTAATTTTGCAAATTCTTAGTTATTATAAATATTATATCGTTGAATAGTTGTTGTGCAATAATTTAAAATTATCATTTTTTGAGTTACGTAACTAAGAAATGACATTGACACAATGTCCAACAAAAATATAAATGATCTTATACAGCTCATATTCAAAATATTAGAATAATTGAGAAAAAGTAATAAGAAAAAATTATTTGTCATTTATTTATTTTTTATACTAAGTAAATGCAATTAAATTTCTTATAAATTAAATCTGGAATGTTTAGATAAGATTTTAACATTTATAAAATATAAAATACAGCACAATAAATTAGGTATACAGCTTCCTTAAACACACCAGAATATTAGAATAAAATTTAGATTGGTTCAAAATATTAGAATATTTTATTTTACGCAACAATATTACCTTATGAATATGAAGTAAATGGTTGTTAATATTTTGTAGCATCCCCTTTAGCTTTCATAACAGCGTACAATCGATCTTGCATACTATATACAAGGTGTTTACAATCATTTCTATCAATATTAGCCCAAATAGACTTTATACGTGCCACTAACTCAGTTTTACTTGAAGGAGGATTTTCTTTAAGTTTTTTCTTCATTATACACCATAAGTTTTCGATGGGATTAAGATCTGGTGAATTTGGTGGCCAAGGAAGTACCTTAATGTTGCGTTGGCGGAACCAATTCTTAGTTGACACCGAGGTATGCGGGGACGCTAAATCTTGTTGAAAGATGAAATCATCTTCAAATAAATCTTCTGATGATGGAATCATGTAATATTCTAAAATTTCTTGATATATCAGAGAGTTAACCTTTTCGTGGACGATGCATAACTTTCCAGGTCCTTCTGCACACATACAACCCCAAACCATGACACTAGAAGCAAATTTTACGGAACGTTTAAGGCATTCTTTATCAAATGCTTCTTGCTTCATTCTCCAAACTCGAATACCTTGATTACCATATGAAACACGAAACATACTTTCATCACTAAATAATATATTTTTCCAATCTTCATTGCTCCATAAACGTCTTGATTTACACCAATTCAATCTTATACGCAGTCATGAGAGGTTTTGTTTTCGGTACACGAGATTCAAATTTAAATTTATGGAGACGTCTTAATGTTGTCGATGTAGAAACTTCAACTCCTTCTTCTTTCCATTTTCGGTGCAAGAATCGCACACTTTTAAAACGGTTTTTCTTAACTATACGCTTCAGTTTCCTGTCATCTCTAGCAGATGTTTTTGGTTTTCGGCCACCATTTCGGCGATTATTTTGAAATTTTCCAATTTTTGAATATTGTGTTAGTATTTTACTAACGCTCGATTGCGAACAATGTAAATAATTCGCTATAAAACATTGATTTTTAACGTGCCGATACAAATCAACCATACGAAGTTTAGTAGATTCAGGAATATCACTCACACGGCCCATTTTAAGACGAAAAAGAAACAAACTGCAAAAAAGAATACTGATTTTAAATAAAATAGTCTGAATTTAATCAATGATGCCACCAGTTAAGAATTGGTAATAATTAAAGGAGAATTAATGTGAAATATTCTAATATTTTGAACCACTTGAATAAATATTCTAATATTTTGACTTTTCAAAATAATTTTTTTTGCAATTAATCTTTTCAAAAATGATATTAAATTTAAGATAACAAGTAAGTTTAATCAACAATAAGTTCTTAATAAAAATATCGTTTGCATGTTTTCATTAAAAGACATTAAATTACCAAACGATATTTTCAATTTCTAAAAAAAAGGTAATTATTCTAACATTTTGAATATGAGCTGTACTATTTTTTATAGTGATTAATTACAAAATAATAAATAAAAAAAATAGACACAAATATATTTTTCTCAGAACAAAATTAAAAATCGTGTACTAAAAGATTAATTCGGAAGAACACGCGCTTACCCAGGGAAAAATGGTTTTAACTTTGTCACCAATAAAATCAAATTATAACCGTCGTTTTATTTAGGCGGAGACAATGTCTACAATTTTTACCTTAAAATAAGTTAGATTACTTTTAAAAGATAAGTGGTTACAATTGCAAAAATCATACGCACTCTGGCCCCACCAGTGGCCCCGAAGTTCTGATCTCCAAACTGGTAGAAGGTAGGTGCTGGGTTCGAACCCAATCGCAACCGTCGGCCTAACCGTTCGGAGTTTTCCGTGGTTTTCTTCGAACCTTGCGTAAATACGGGTTAGGTTCCCTTAGAAAGACCCCCATGGAGGGCACCCCACCCCATAGCGCCTATATCCCATAGTGTAGATAATTGGCCGACATAAATTCAAACAAACAAACATACGCACTCCGTGTCAAAAAGACCCGGCGGGTGTACTTCCGGGTTAACTCTATATGTCCAGATGGTATTTAAAGCACCACAGTTTTCTATAACAAAGAAAATATACTCATTGAATGCATTCGCAACGGTACTTTTAGGAAACAATTTTAATACTTCCCTTAACCATAACCTTATAGCAATAGCATATAAATATAAATAAAATATAAATACAATAAATATAAATAAATAAAATATAATATAAATACGGAGCATGAAGACTTTTTTTCTCTTTGAGATAAAGCTAAATCATGAAATATGCAAAAGTTTATGATAAAAAGACTTTTTTTTTAATAAAAGTTTCTTTTGTTTAAATAATTACTCTGAGATGACATTTTCCCCCTCCCCCGGTTTTCTTGTCTTAAAATTCCAAATATCCTCAGCATATTAGGAACTGTAGTTGATTAAAGAGTATTTATGCTTAATTCTGATGCGTAGAAAAATAATTTAAACAATAGTTAGAACCTGAATAAAATATTATCAGCAAAAGTTCAACACGGATCCCCTTTTACAATGTAAATAATGAATAATTTTGATGTATTCAAATAAAGTTTATTTTCAGCCCCAAGATATTATTCATTTTTGAGCGGCTGCTTTGCATATTAAATATTTGATGAAAGCCATCAATCTTTAATAAGAAACAAATCAGGGATTTTTCCACGATAAATTATTCATGCATTGAAGTATGACGTTTATGTTCACGTAAAGAAGGGTCGATCTATTTAAATTATTCATTTGGTTTTTGATGGATTTTTCTTAGTAAAATCGATAGACAAATAAGTGAAAGAATGTCTTTTGTTTGTTTACATTATTGATATGTAAATTAATGCTTCAATATTTTCTATAACCAGTGATTTTATTCTTAAAAGATAATTTGCTAAACTGAAAATGTTTTCTGTTCGAATTCAATGTTTTTATATGAATTTCTCAGGAGCAACGATACATTTTCATTAATTCGAATCTACAAATATGAAAATAAGGATAACAATAGCACACATAAAATATAAAAAATAACGTGTAACATGAAAATATATCTTAATACTCCCCTGTATCCTTTGCATTTAGAAAAGTTTTCGCACTTTCACATGTGTTTGGTTATAAAAAAATATATTATTTAAAATTATGAAGTTCAAATTAGTGGAACCCGATTATACAAGACTAGTTTTGTTAATATTAAATATGAATGAGAACTTCCTGAAATTACTTTTATTGAAACTAGTTTTATTTAAAGCGATTTGTATTTGCGAAATTCGATTCTCCTTTCACTGATTGTGTTCACATAGCAAATGATCAAATAAATGACTACGAGCTGCATCAACTTAAATTACATACCAAATGATTATGCTTTAACCTTTTATCTACGCATTATGAATTCATGAAAATTTTACATTCTAAAGCATTTTACGTAATTTTTTTGAAATTAAAAGATTTACATAATTATAAATTTTTGAAGGATTTTAGAAGGATTGAAGGATTAAGAAGGATTAATTAAATTTGAATTTACGGGGATTTTGCGCAATATTTATAATCCCACTCAGATCTTTTATTTTAAATTATTTTCTTAGTATAAATATGTTTTTACAATATAATTATAGAAATATTTCCGCATTGAAAAATCTCCACTTCCCTCCCTTAGCCCCAAGAAAGCTGAAAAGGCAAACAAAGGCAAAAGAAATCATCCTTTTAAAAATATTTTTGTTTTGTGCAACCAATAATGCTTTTGGAATTAAATAAAATAATGTATCTGTAATTCATTCTAAACAGTATTGCAGCTATTTGACGTATTAAAAGAATTTGAGGTACTACTTGGTTATCCTGTCGACCAATTTCGCCAAATTATGCAAGTCGCCAAACTTATAGCGAAATTGTAAATATTGACATATTTTTTACTTTAAATAAAAAAAAATCAGTATAATATTAATAAAAATACAAATAAAATGTCGAAATAAAAATTATTTAATGACGTTTTAAACACGTGTACTGAATTTAATGTCATGGAATACGACATTCACGATTATTCGTTATTGGCATTTAATCTTATAGTTTGGCGATAATTTTTTGGTCGACGGGGTAACCAAGTAGTACCGAATTTTATAATAAGTAATTTTTATGGTACTTATAAATATCGTTGGTAGATAAAAGGTTAAACGACATAAATTTTCATTAGAAAAATCTTTGTGGCGTGATACATCCACTTCAAATACAAGATAGTTCATACCTAAAACTTTCGGATGAGATTGTTTAACACATTTCATGGTTTAGCTCACATTGGGATCCAAAACACTATTAATGAAATGGCTAAATGATTTATTTAACCAGAAATGAAAAAAGATGTTAGCCAGAGGGCTCGAACTTGCCTTAACTATCAGTAAAATAAAATCACTAAACATACAAAAAAACGGAATATTCACAATTTCAAGCTCCAGGTGACAGATTTAGTGTAGTGCACATAGATTTAATTGGACCCTATGAACCTTCGAATGGATATACCTATTGTTTAACATGTATTGATCAGTTTTCATTATGGATGGAAGTAGCGTCCTTACAAAACATCACTGCGGAAAGTGTTGCAAAAGCTTTTTACGAAATCTGGATTACTATGAAAAATTAAATTTTATTATATTTGAATACCGTCACAAATACTTTTTTGGTGAAATAGGTGAAATATGTCGGTTAGCCGAATGTGTCGTATGATTGAGCGTCTCAAAATCGGGAATCAATTGATAAAGTAAAAAAAAAAAAAATCGTAAGATAAAATCAATACCGACTTCCTTTCTAAGAAAATTCACTTATGGGAAAGTATCTATGCTACTGTGCCGATGATAAAATAAGGAATAATTTATGCATTTGATCAGTAATCCTAAGAAAGAACCGAAGTGGAAAGAGATCTTCTGCTGAAACTATGTAATCGGCTTACAGAAAAATCGTAGAAAATGAGGCATTAAGTTCCCTTTTAAAGCTCATTTCATGGCAAAATGTTCTTTTTATATATAAAAAACACTCATTTAGTTTTCTGTAATATTTTTATTTCGCTTGGTAATATTGTTTATTTTACATCATTTTGAAAGAGGAATACTTTTTAAAAACTTATTTTGATGTAAAATATAGAAAAAGAACAAACAATAAAGATTATTATAATTTTTAACTTTGCAGTACTTTTTGGGAAGATGTTTTAGAATACCTGGAGTTCGTATTTACATACGTTCCATGAAAATTGAAAAAAAAGGAAATATGGAAATGCACCGCACTGAGCATATGAAACTAAAGGAATTTATCAGTAAAGCTAAACAACAACAAAAAAATGCCTAAATAATAATTCAGTTTTTTTCCAGTTTAACAAATCAGATATTTCATGGACTTTTTGTCTGAAACCAAATTTACGCGCTTCTTATCTTTATTGTTTCACCCCTTCAGGTTTTGTGTATTTGCCTTTTTATCAAGTACTATTTTGTCTTAACAATTACGTTTGTTCTTTTCTACATATAGAAATGATAGTATATGGCATTTCTTATTACGGCTTCATTTATGTTTTGTCATTTAGTATTAATGATAATAATAAAAAAAATAATTATCGCTGCACTGTTGGCGATTCTTTCATTTTATATATAAATTACATTCTAAATTTAAAATATGTTACTCATCTGAACAAATCATGTGTAAAAAAACGCAAAAAGCATTAGAAAGATGAAATATCTGTTAAAGCCTGTTTTAATATGTTTTCCAAACATCCTTAAAAACTCTTCCTTAACATATTATAAATATAAATTGAATAGTGCACAAAATGAATACATTCGTTAGATTACAGATAATGAGATAATCTTTAGATTACAATAAGTCTATTTGGATTGCTATAGCAACTTCTCATCTAATGTAGGAATTGTTAGACTAGGTGAGTCATATGGAACCATGACAGAAAGCTTTTCAATGTGGTTATAACACGTAAAAATTAAAAGGAAAAAAACCAAGGTGCAAAAAAGAAAATCAAAATACTTAAAAGTTGAATTCTATATAAAAATATAGAAAAAATAGAAAGATAAAAGGATTCCATAAGATCCAACTGAAGCAGACGAAAGAGTTACCGTAGAAAGCTCCAGATTTGTGACACAGACCATATATTAAATTTAATAAAAGTAGAAATTCTAAATGATAGCAGAGTAATAGTTTTTTAAATAAAAAAAAAACAAGGACAAGATATACAAAAAAAGTTTAAGTATAGTAGAAGAGAACCTCAGTCTTCATCACTAATTAAAAGATCATATTTAGAATGTTTACAGTTGGCGGGGTCTGAGACCTCGTAGTCTGGAAACTCTGCAACTTTTTGAATTGGAATATTGTTAAACAGTTTTATAGCAGTTTTTGGCAAGTTGATTCATCCGTTTTCTTTAGTGAATATTACACAAGTCTATGAGGATAATGGGGTTTCTAAGATAATGTATAGATTTTATTCTAAACATTTGTATTTTTTTTTTTTTTTTTGTTGTTTAAACTCTGATTTTGCATAAAACGTGTTACTTATTAATATTATAGTTCAATACGATACGAAATCGTTTCATTCTGATAGAGAAATCAAGAACTGTTTGTAATGACATCATTTCGCATATTTTTTTGTTATGCATTTCATTTTTCTTGACAAAAGCAGGTTAATTCGTTTAGACATTCATCATGCTTCCTGCTCGTTTGCTTATCAATGAGAGTAATTAAAAACTATTAAGTATTTCAGTAAATGTTTCCAATGCCGAACTACCGATATCTCGTATTTTGTACGCACTGTAGACAATATTTTTTTTTTAATCGATTCAGTGCAAAATCTAGTATACACGATAGGATGACTATTTCGAAAACCTAAAATAATACTGCGTGAAGTAAATAAATAAATAAAATAGCAGTATTCTTTTAAAAGTAATGAACATGCAGAAAAAATAGGTTACAAAATAATTGCACAACTTTATTCATCGGAAGTAGGTTAAAAATGTGAACATCATATAAATTACGAGTTGCGTTATTCTGAGGTTTATTAATTGGATTTTTTTTTTTTAAACTTTCAAAGAGATAAGAAAATTACATTACCTTAGACCTACTACAAATTTAAACTGATGAGCAAAATCACTATTCGCTTTATCGATCTTTTAATGAAGTAAAAAAAAGTGGAAAGACTGCGTTGCCAAAAAGACATAAAAGACTGAAAAAAACTACAAAAAAGTAGTTTGTTAATTACACTGGGTAATCGATTTTTTTTCTTTATTTGGCATAGTTTTTATAGGCTTGGATGTCTTGTTTTCAATGATTAGAAAATTAAGTATAAGTAGTCAATGTCAGTAGTAAACAAAGTTATTTAAATATTTTTGAGTAATGACGTAAAGGGAAAGAAATAAGTTTTATAAATGAACATACTTAACTTCGAAGTACATTTCTTGTTGTCATTTTACAGAATGATTATTTCTTATCTTTAAGATAAACTATGAGTGGAACAAGAAATAAAAATATACATCTGTTTTTATTTTTTTCATATTTTTAGTGGACATTTTGAATTACATTCCTTTGCATCTATGTAGAGTAAGTCATACAGTTTATTTATTTTCAGATATGATGCATTATTATATCTAACTAGTAAGAAAAAATTATGTACTTTTTTATTACTTTACTTTTTAGGATTTCATTCATCTGACAAAACCCTATTCATCTCTGTCCTCTGTCTGTCTGTCACAGAGTCCGTACACGAAAAATATAAGTCAGAGAGTTCAAATTTTGTGTACTTACATCTGAATACCTCATGTCACACAATAAATCATAAAATTTTAAAAAAGACTTATTTTATATAAAATATTTTTAATATCATAAATTAATTTTTTGTTGTTTTATTTCTTATAATTGTTGCCAAAGTTTAAATAGATTAAAAGTTTAAATGAAAATTATTAAGTATCTGACATAAATTAATGGATTAAATAAATCATGTGAAAAACGTGCTTAATTGTTTTTATTTTGGTAATTAATTCCAGAATTGTATTTTTTCCACGGTAAACCACGTGACGAGGAAAGAAAAAGAGATAATTTTTAGGTGCGTTCGTAATTATGTAAATACGTAGCACCTATTGTTGTCGTTCAGTCCGTCCGTCTCTCTGTCCGTCCGCATATAACAACTACACAACCGAATCGTTTGAAACTTAAAATATATAATTATTAGATAATTTTGTCGAGTCATTTCAAATTTTATGAAAATCGGATGCATAGTTCAATTACAGGGACGATCAAAAGGATTCCGATACATTACGGGAAATGGGGATAAAAGTTTCAAATGCATTTTAATCGTTTGAAATTTAAAATACATAATTATTACATAATTTTGTGGAGTCATTACAAATTTTATGAAAATCGGATACATAGATCAATTACAGAGACAATCAAATGTATTCTGTTACATTACGGTCAATGGGGGAAAATGTTTCAAATGCATTTTAATGGTGCTACACTCATTCGAACATAATAAAATTTATAGGCATCTATAAACTACATAATATAATATACATTTTGCCTAATATCTGGTGCAAAGAACATTTATTATTGATTTACAAGGCCACACAAAAGTATTCCATTACATAATGGTATAGTGAGAAATTGCTTGGCGTGCATTTTAATTTTAATAAACTATTTACAATTTTATGAGAGTGACATTTTTAAAACTTCGTTATCGTACGGACGCACCTCATTTGCTACGCTTCACGTGCAATTACCAACTTGTTTATAACAAGTTTTGATAATCGCAGTGAAATTTTTTTTAAACTATTGATTTTACAAATTTGGTTCTTTCACATCCGGATGTTATTTGATGTGCCGGTTCATAAAATCTAAATTTTTTTAAAGAAAGTCAGACCACAACTTTTTTAATTTATGAAAAAATAAATTTTTAAGCTTTCGCTTATGATTTTTTGCACAGGCAATGAATTGTTAAAATTTTGAAAACTAAACGATCGCTTTTACATTTTGACATAGTTTATAACACATAATACAAATTTTATAAATTAAAGATAAATTGAATTTTTGTTGGGGGAAGGGCAATGCTGTCTTTTTTTTTTTTAAATAAGCCTGTTTATTGCATTTTGAATGTTTTTTTACTGAGCACTGATGTAAACATTATCTCTTAACATTAAATATTTGTCAAAACGAAAAATTCAGAGGGAGAGGGTCGTCCGAGGAGAGACTATTTTCTACATTTTGTTAAATTTGGGAAAACTAAAAAATTGATTGCTTTAAAGTTTGACTCATAGTTTGTAACACATAACAAGAATAAAGTTTTTTGAAAGATATTAAATGAAACCCTCTGTGCGATTTGTGATCACACTTACCTACTTGTTATATTTTGCTACTTATTAATAAAATTAAAGCGAATGAGTCATCTATTTCCAAAACGCATTATGCCCCAAAACTGATATTTCCAGGAAATTACATCTTCGTTAATAATAATAATAATAATAATAATAAGTAGTTTCTATAATTTATTTTTATTTATTTTTTAATTTATTTAATATTTTGCAAGTGTACGGCCAGAAATGTTACTGTTTTATGGATTTTATTTTCTTTAGCAAATAATAATAAATAATACATTATTGCGAGTTTTAAAACTCCATAATGAACATTAACGAGTTTTGGAACTGAGCTATTGAAATAAGCTTTTTTAAATAATTATAAAAAATTACCTTTCAACCTTCCTTGTTCTTCCATGTTTTTTAATGTTAAACATAATAGAGCCGTTGTCTGCTATAACTCATGTATATTTGCATCATTTACCTGAATTCTAATGTTAAGAGCCCTTATTTTGAAAATCAGACAAAGTGTGATAGTTGTATTTTTTGATTTGCTTGATTTTTTATAAGTTGAAGTAGATCGTATTTGATGTGTGTCATAATGTGCAATTTTGAAGTCTTTTAAAAAAAATTTTCTATAGAAAATATGAAAGTTCAAAATTGTGAAGGACATTTTTCGTGAAAAGTGAAATGCTGGTATATTTGGAACATTATCTTTCGCAAGCAACAACATTCCAAATTTTTTTTGGCATAAACTGTTAGTATAGCCCTACCTACTTATTAAAATTTATTTGTTTCCATGGGGCATTGTTATTTTACATTGTTATGTTGCCACAAAGTACAGTCAAAATGACGTTTTTGTCCATTTTCCGCACTTAATATCTTATTTAAGCAATAGTACCCCAAGCTTTTTCTTATAGAATATGAAAGTGCACTACTAGGACAAGCTAAATAATATAGTACTGAACGGAGATATTGTTGCTGTTAATAGATATAACCTGTTAAATATTCAAAATTTTCAAAATCTTAAATATTAAAACAGGTTTATTTCAAAAAAGCGCCAGAATTGAATGAAAAAAAATATATCACACAATACTTGAATATATGTACAAAAACATGGAAAAGAAAAAGACAGTGGAACCTCGTGATATTTTTATTTAAAAAAATGACAAAATTTTCAAATAATGTCAATGATAACATTTCTTCCCTATTATAAAATGAAAAATCCCTTTTATCTCTCTTCTTTCTATGTTTTTCCCCTATGAGAAAAAGAAATATCCCTTTTTTGTTGCCCCTTCCGAAAGAGGAATAGGATGTTTAATTTTCTCTTAGGGGAAAAATGCGATAATGGAAATTGCTTTTCTTCTAACTTTGTAATTTTTTTGCTTAAAAACATCACGAGGCCCCACTTTTTCTTTTCCATGTTTTTGTTCATATATTCAACTATTGTGTGATACTGTGGCGCTTTTTTTAAATAGCTTTACTTTAAATGTTGAAGTTTTTGAAAAAATTTAACATTTAACAAGTTATATCTACTAAGACCAACAATATCTCCATGCAATACTATATTATTTAGCTTGTCCTAGTGTTGCACTTTCATATTCTATAAGAAAAAGTTTTAATTGCTTAAATAAGATATTAAGGAGAAAAATGGACAAAAACGTCATTTTGACTGTACTTTGTGGCAACATAACAATGTAAAGTAACAATGCCCAAAGGAAACAAATAAATTTTAAAAAGTAGGCAGGGTTATACTAACAGTTTATGTAAAAAGAATTTTGGGATGTTCTTGCATGCAAGAGATATGGTACTCCAAATATACCAGCATTTCACTTTTCATGAAAAATGGCACTCACAACCTTGAACTTTTACATTTTTTATAGAAATGAGGAAATTTTTTCAGGACTTTAAAATTGCAGATTATTCATTAAATATGATTTACTTCAACATAAAAAATATTAAGGTAATAAAATAATACAACTATCAAAACATCATTTTTTTGTTTGAATTTCAAAATAATGGCTCTTAATATGTAAAGTTTTTATGAAAGCATATAATCGAATGAAGTTTTCTTAAAGTAAACTAATAATTATATGTTAGTTACATCATATAAAAAAATCCCTGTCGGCCGGACCTATAGGCGGAGGTAGATTTCGAAGAGTGCTCATTTCAACAATATATATATATGATTAGAGATAAACCCAGTTTAATAACTTCATTTGGCCGTTTATGAAACATTTTTAATTTCATTTTTCTGCAAAAACTGGTTTTATCAGAATCATCTTAAGAAAAATTCAGCTCAAATGCCCATTTTAACAACATATTTTGAAATAGATTCTGAATTTATTAAAAAATCGACCAAAACAGTACATTATACAGTTCCTAAATAACAAAAAACTGTCAGTTGAATGCATTTGAGAAAAAAATTTAATTTAAAAATGAGTCATAAAATAACCGATTTGTTGTTTGAATGCATCCTTAATTCTTTAATCATGGTTGCTTCCGAAAATTTTGTGCGAAATATTCATTTTGACAGCAATTTTAAAAATTTTTAAAAAAATTTAAAAATTAATAATTTAAAATTAAATTTATAATTAAAAATTTTTATTTCTTTATTAAAAAACTGGCCAATGCGTCACAGCACATAGTTCCTAAATAAGAGGATCTGTAAATTGCATGCGTTTGAGAGCGAAAAATGGTTTTAAAACGAGTCATAAAAAACGCAATTTGCTATGTGAAAACTTCCTTAAATTTTCAAATCACAAAGACTTCGGGAAATTCTGTTCAAAATACCCTTTTTGGTAGCCTTTTTCAAAATATATTCTGTCTTTATCAAAAAACCGATCAATGCATCACATTATATAGTTCCTAAATAAGAGGATCTGTAAATTGGATGCATATGAGAGCAAAAATGGATTTAAAAACGAGTCAGAAAAAAACGCAAATTCTTATTTGAACACTTCCTTAAATTTTCAGTCACGATGATTTCGGAAAATTCTTCTCAAAATACCCTTTTTGGTAGCCTTTTTTGAAATATATTCCGTCTTTATAAAAAAAAAACTGACCAATGCATCACATTATATAGTTCCTAAATAAGAGGATCTGTAAATTAGATGCGTTTGAGAACAAAAATGGATTTAAAAACGAGTCAGAAAAAAACGTAATTTCTTATTTGAATACTTACTTCAATTTTCAGTCCCGATGACTTTCGGAAATTCTGTTCAAAATACAATTTTTGGTAGCCTTTTTAAAAATATATTCTGTCTTTATCAGAAAATTGACCAATGCATCACTTTATACAGTTTCTAAATAAGAGGATCTACCATTTGGATGCGTTTAAAATCAACAAGTTGGAAATTGCACGTGAACGTAGCAAATGAGGTGCGTTCGTACGATAACGAAGTTTTAAAAATATTCAGATCTTGCTGATATAGTAGAGCGTACTCCGGATACAGTATAGTAGTCGAAATTTTTACGTTTCTGTAAATATGCAGGAAGTAATTTTTATTACACCTCAGCAACGTATATCTTATTCATAAAATGTGAAATAGTTGAATATAATTAAAACACGTACCAAACCATGTTTCCCCGTATAGCATTATATAGTGGAAAACTTTTGTATGGCCATGTAATTTAATAATAAAAATTCTTTGCATCACAGATTGTACAGAATGCATATTTTAGTATATATTTCATAGATTCATGCCAATTCCATTATGTTCGAATGAGTGTAACATCATTAAAATGCATTTGAAACTTTTTCCTCATTGACCGTAATGTAACGGAATCCTTTTGAATGTCCCTAAAATTGATCTATGCATCTGATTTTCATAACATTTGAAATGACTCGACAAAATTATACAATAATTATATGTTTTAAATTTCAAACGATTAAAATGCATTTGAAACTTTTTTTCCCCATTGACCGTAATGTAACGGAATCATTTTGATTGTCCCTGTAATTTATCTATCCATCCGATTTTCATAAAATTTGAAATGACTCGACAAAATTATGTTATAATTATGTATTTTAAATTTCAAACGATTCGGTTGGGTAGTTTTTGCGTTGTTATATGCGGACAGACGGACAGACAGACAGACGGACGGACGGACTGAGCGACAACAATAGGTGCTACGTATTTACATAATTACGAACGCACCTAAAAATGAATTTAAAAATGAGTCAGAATATAAGCAGTTTGGATTTGAGGTTTTTTCTCCAACTCCTATTTTTGTTTAATTTCTTTTTGCTATACGAATTGGTCCTATGAAAAACTTGTCAATATAAAAGTTTTAGATATTTTTGAGAAGATGTAAAATAAATTTAATCAGATTTGATATCTTAAAAATTGACGGAGTTATGGATTTTTCACTTTTTTCAGAGCCTTTTTTCTTTTCGTTTTTAATTTTTTTCATCGATAAAAGTTGGTCGTATCAAAAATTTGTAAATACAAAAGTTTTAGATAATTTTAAGAACATTTACAAAAAATTTAGTTGTACTTGATATCTTAAAAATTGACGAAGTTATGAATTTTTTTCTCTCAAAATCCCTGTTTTTTTCGCCCCTTGAGCACACGTCTAAATTTATCAAAAATCTGTCATGCATATACTTTTGTCTCATTTTTAAGAAGTAATATAAACTTTAAATCGATTCGATACCTACTTTAATTAAGAAGTTATGGCGTTTTTTCGGTTTTCACAAAAACGCCCCCTATTCCGACCCCCTTGGTCCGATTTTGCCCATTAACGAACTTAGCCAAGATTTTAACCCCTTTAATTTTATGTACAAGTTTGGTGGAGATTGGTGAAGAATTATAGAAGTTATCGTGTCCATAAAAAACTGAGATAGATAGATAGATAGATAGATAGATATATAAACTAGTGCGATTGCAATAGGTAGTATTTCTTACGAAATCTACCTAAAAACAGGTGCTTTGTTGAGAATAAAATCTATTTATTTTATGAAACAAAACGTGCATTTTAACAACTGTATCAAAATTCAACATGCTGCTGTAAAGCCTCTCACATGAATGGCAAAATTAGTTTCTTGCGAGTAGCATCAGAACTAACCTTTTGCTCGGCTCTATAGTACTTGTTTGCTGTTTGAATGTTTCTGGTTTGATATTTCCTACACCACTTAAACCTCCTTTTTGGCTGACCTGGGACAAAACAAAGGGTCACCTTCACCGGCATTCTCATCTTCTCTAAATAGTAGTAGTTTTCTTAATACTAGTACCGAAAAACTGCGTTGGCAAAAAATTCATTCGAGACGGCAGTGGGGGAAATCGTAGCAGTGTTAATTACTTTTTTAAATAAAGATATTCAGTACGATTCAAAATAAAAGATATGATAGTTTTTTCTTACGTTGCTATTGAAGCAATCTTACATTCAATGATATAAAAGTTCACAAATAAAGCAATTTCACATTCAATCACATAAAAGTTTCCATATATGTAGCTTTTAGATTACACTTGTTTTGTAAAGGGGATGTATATATTCACTGGGAGACAAAAGCTTCCGGTCACCATAAAATAATTATATTAATGTGTAAGTGTACCCATATAAGAGGAATATCAAAGAGATATATATTTTATTGACATAATAGTCAGAAACATATTTAGGGAAGTACAAATAAATATCAGTGAATTTAACTGACAAAATTAATTGCTATGAAGACACATGTTCTCAAAAGTTTCCGTTCATATTGACAAATTTCTAAAAAAATTATCATAGAAAATAACTGTTATCAACAACATGTACAATTAGGATTTTGTAATCATACCTTTAGCAATAATTACTGCAGTGCAGCGACATGGCATCGATTTAATGAAAGGTTTAAGATCGTATGTGTTAAGTTTTTTCTACTCTTTCTGCTTTGTGTAGAAAATTCTGTTAAATTGGAACATTTATAATTTTGTATGGGTTTTTTAAGTTCATTTCAAAAACTTTCTATTGAATTCGATCGGGTGATTGGGCTGCCCACTTCAAAAGTTTTTTTTGCTAAAGCCATTCTTTGACGAGGTTGCATGTATATTTTGGCTCTTTATCACAGTAAAACAAACAGTTGCGGCAAAAATATATCGTGCAATATTGCAGCAAATGATTCTGCAAGATATCCTTACATACATTGTATCGTTCATCTTGCTGAGGATTTCAACTAATAGACCGAAACTTTTTGCAGAACTTTCTGTATGTTCGCTATAACATAACGTGTCCTCTGCCATGCATTAGTGTAGTAATAACATATCGCGAATCATGTTTTTTAGTTTTTAGGTGAATCTTCATAGCGCCTAATATCACTCGTAAAAAGATCGAACTTCGAATCATTAGAATAAAGAACTTTATCAGTTTTCACGTGAAGTGTGTTTTCACGTGCCAGTCTGTATTCCTTGGCAAACGTCAATCGGGCTCGCTGATATTTTTTACTTGTGGAAGGTTTTTTTACACACTCTTCCATAAAGTCCTACACCACTTAAGCGTCTTGACAAGGTAGATCGTCTTATTTCAGTAATATTTCCACTCCGTAAATCGCGGTTTATTGCAGCGCAATTTTTATGTGGGTCATGAACTGTTTTTCTCCTGACCATTCTGCTCTCATGAATAAAAGTTTTTTGATGTCTCTCGGACCGTGGCAAATACTGGAGGCCATGGCCATCTGTATATTAAAAAATGTATCATTCACAGCATATTTTTTGAGGGATAAGATTGTCGCAATCTCACGAGAGGTTAACAACAAACAAATCACTTGTTTAGCAACAAAAAACTAACTTTTAGCAACAAACAAATCACTTGTTTACGAACGATAATTGTTGAACATTTCGTTTTTTGAATTTGCACCATGTTTTCACGTTGATTAATTAATAACAAGTGGGTAAGGGTGATTGCAGATTGCACAGAAGGTTTCATTTAATATCTCTTTCAAAACACTTTATCATTAAATTAAAAAACAAAAATTGTCAATGAAAAATTTCAATGATTAGGAATTTAATAAATAAAAAACTGTTTCACTTTGCTTATCAAAATAGATGAAAAATATGATGTAATATGATAAAATAAAAACAAATAACTTTTTTCACGTGATCTATTTATTCCATTAATTTATGTTACATAATTTTTATAACTATTTAAACTTGCGTACAACAATTAGAAGAAAAACAAAACGAAAAATGAACTGATGATATTAAAAAATATTTTTATTAAAACAATAGTCTTTTTCAAAATTTTATGATTTGTTCTGTGACAAGAGGTATTCAGCTGTAAGTATACAAAATTTGACTTATGTAGTACTCTATGAAGTAGTACTCTATGACCTATGTAGTTTTTATGTACGGACTCAGTGACAGACGGACAGAGACGAATAGGTTATCGTCAGATGAACGAAATTCTAAAAATGGCCAGAAAATATTTTATCGATTGCAAAAAGAAAAGAATAACGAATGGCCGGAAACTTTTGCACACCCGAATTTCAAATTCTTCTCCTTTTTACCAGGTGTCTTCAGTACCCAATCAAAATTTCACGCTGTCAGAGGTTATTTGCATATTCCTAATTTTTTGAGGATTTGCGCATCTTCTTCGCTGAAACGTTCTGATAAACAAATCAAAAACTTACTGGCTGGGAACTTTTGACTGCCACTATATATTAAAATACGAAATTTACCTATAAAGTCATTGGATCTGTTGATGATGCGAGTTTTTTTAAGGCTTTTTGTGAGTTAAAAATGCTAAGGATACTTTCAAATCACCGCATTTACTGCTTTAATACTTTTTTAATTATAAATTTTGAAATTAACTCGGCTCAATATTACAAAAATTTTATTTATATCCAGCGTCAAAAGCTATTCTTTTTGACAACAACTTATCTGTTGCCAGTTGCATAACACTTTTTCTGTAGCCGATAATATTTCGATAAAGATTACACTGTTAAAAATCTTGTCCTAGTTTGAATCAAATTTTGGTGCTCAGTAGCTGCCACCATAACATGGTGAAATCTCGAATCAACATTTGGAACTTCCTACTTCAACCTCGTTCCAACTATTGGAACAATGCTTCAACAGGAGCTTCAAATATTGGTTTAAGATTTCAACAACTTGTAGTTGTAGTTATCGAGCACAAAAATTTGGTTCAAACTAGGACAAGATTTTTAACAGTGTATTTACATTTATTTACAACTACATTACTCCTCTAATATTAATGTTGTTATAGGTAAGACTTTTAAGGTTATTATGCACCATTATAGGTTCTTATGGTGATTATTAAAGTGAGAGGCTATCAAAGTTAATTGTTAGACTTCCAGTCGCTGTTTCTCTCTCACTCACTTGGATTAAATTTGATAAATTTGTCAATGACCTCTCATCTCTTTTTCTCTCTTTAGCTCGGAAATTACTTTTGTAATTATTTTCTTTGTTCTCTTGTCTCGTTTCATTTTATTGTGTAAATATACAGGGTGGTTCAAATTAAAGTATCCCTGTTTGGTACGCCCTTTCAAGAGAAGCAGTGGATGAAATAACTTCACATTTGGAGCATATACGAATCAGACCATGGAAAATGATTGGTGCAATAAAAAATTTTAATTTAAACAACGGCCACAAGGGGATAATAAGTCGCTGCGACCGGTTTAAGATAAAAAAAATGTAACATGACCAAGGGTGTAAACATCTTGGTGCCAAAAGGTTGATTCCCACCAATAATTTTTTTAGCATTATTCATTTAAATTTTATTAGTATATGCCTACTAATCACCTTCTAACTAATAACCCTTACTAATACCTAACTAATACTACCTAACCTTTGCTATTTTTATTAGTATTCTTATTAGGCGAAGGATACTAAAAATATAATGTTGGGAATTGTTCCATAGGCGCCATGATTTGTACACCCCAAAAGATGACACAATCAATAAAGTACAGAATTCAAGGTATCGGTAATTAACATTATTTTAAATTTCTTTACCATCCTATATACATGTATATATTCAAAAGTATTTGTTATCCTGTTAAGACCACAATACTTTTGAAGTATTGTGGTTTTACCTGAAGATTCTACTTTGGTTCTACAAATTTCCAATCTATTCATTTTATTCTTTCCATTAAATTCTTTTTTAAACTTTTTCTTTTGTTTTTCTTGTTTTATTTAATTTTAATTTTTTAATTTTTTTTATTTCAAGATCTTTTTTTCATTTTGGCAATAATTTCCTCTTCTGCGTGTGCTCTTCTGAGATTGATGTTTACCTTTCAACTAGTAGTACCAGTCACATGCTTTATATACACAACTCATTACCTTTTTGTTCATTTGTGATATTTGTGCTCTTTAGAATACTTTACTTCAGATGATGATGCACTGTAATAATTTTCAGCTTGAAACGCGTTCTGTATGTTCGTACAATTATATAATGATTTACTAAAGTTTTATTATTCAAATTATAATTGTTATTATTATTTTATCAATATACTGACACTGAGTTATTAACCGTTTATTCTTTAGAAGCAGATGAGTATTTGTATCTGAGAACAACATATTGTATCAGAAAAGCAAGTGGTGAACGATAAATTCTTGTGAATAAATTAATATTTTACATATTTTTCTTAATTTATCAAATCTATTTAAGCAGCACCATCGAAAAAATAGTGCCACTTCACTTAGTCTGTTTACATGTGAATGATATATATATATATATATATATATATATATATATATATATTCACAGAGCACTCAATACGTTTACGTAGCTAAAAATAAATAGCTTTTTTTTTCATCATCTTTAAAAAAAAGCTAAATATCACGGCAATCTGTTCTTATTAAACTTGACACGTAAATTTTAATCCGGAAAAATGCGTTTTATCTGTTTACTGCCAATGTTCAATCAAAGTAAATCTTTTGATAAAAATAAGTAAAAGCTTTTATTAACTGTTTATTATCGAATTGCAGAATAAACTTGATTATCAAATTTGATGCAACACTGAACTATGAATTATCAGTTATTTTGTTTATACATAATTATGTATTTTTTCAGGAAAACTGATTTTATTTCGTAAAAAACATCATATTAATTACCGTAAAGTACCGAAACCAATTACCCTTCCGAACATAACCTGTCACAGCGCCAAAATTTAATTGCAGTAGACCATTGGGAGAATTCTAAAGATAAAATATTTCGTGCATTAGTTATTGAAATGGAACTATTTCAGATATCAGGAAAAATACAGAATAAAAGAGCCTCCTGCGCGATTTTTATCAAAACATAATCTGCAATAATATGCATAAAGATATACATGAATCTGCAGTTTGATGAAAATCCGCGCATTAGTTCTTGAGATAGAGCTATAAGCGGTAATCGGGAAATGTTCAGCATGACAGTGCCATATGTTAGACGATTGACACCAAAAAGAAAACGAAATCACTCATATCATGGGCTAACCGAATCTAAATTTTGGTAAAAATCCGTGCATTAATTCTTGAGATAAAGCTAAATATTAGCAAAATAATTAAATAGCTAAATAATTAAACGACAGTTGCAAAAATCAGGGGAAAGGAGCATAGAAGCGCCATTTTTAGAGCATTCAATACGTTTCAAGGGCTAACTAATATGAAATTTGACGAACATCTGTGTATTAGTTCTTGAGATACAGCTGTTACAGAAATCGTAAGAAATGCAATATAGAAGAACCATACGTTAAGCGATTTACACCCAAAACCAACCAACATCAATTAATATTAGGGACAGCCTGAATATACATTTTTATTGAATCCCGTGCATTAGTTCTTGAGATAGTGTCCACAAAATTTATATGGACACACATACAGACATACATACTTTCAGACAGACATTATGCAAAAGATTTTTTTTAAATCTCTGGTCCCTAAAACACGTCAAAAATTGAATATCAAGAATTTTCATTAATCCTATACTTTCTTCTTCATGAAGATAGAAAAAAATAAACAAGAAAGTAAAATCGGGGATATATTTCTCCTGATGTGTGACCTTTGATATCAATTTTTGTGCTTTTTTCTTGATTTTTTTGTAGTTTTGTTGTATAATAGCTGCTTGTTTAACAACGGATACTTGGAAGCCGGTTAACCCGGTGATTCGTTAGTTTTTAATTAACATGTGAAACAACTTTTTGAAATATATGCATAAGACAGAAGAAAGATTGGGATTTGCTACATCTGACTAGTTTTTCCTGTTAATCACCCATAGTATCAAGTTTTAATGAAAAATTATAGATAAAAAGAAATTAATATGGATTCTTTTTATTTATATTACAGAATATTTTTCTTTACTGTGTAAAATAAAAAAAATAAAATAATTTTGATAGTTTTATTAAAAAAAGGATCTAACTGATTTATCATTAATGTCTTGATAAATAAATACATAGATCTGAAATATAATATCACGAGTAAATTTAAGATTTATTATAGTATATATACGATATAGAAATCATTTATGAGCCTTTCAATGGATATAAATAAGCAATAACATAACATAATTTGCAGATAAAAGTCCAAAAGTAATTTAGATATCAATAACTAAGATAAAATACTCACTCGCGATATGAACGGATAGAAAATTGTTTTATTTATTACTCTTGCACAGAATTTTATGCTTGGCTATATACGATAATTTCAGATTCACAGGATCTGTTCTGTTTCTCATTTATTCATATTACTGATTTTGGTATATAAAGATAAGTTAGTGCCTTTAAATTGCTATAAAAACAAAAGTATCACGATGATTATTAGAATTTTAAGAGGTAATAGTTTTCGCTACCAATGATTTAAAAACAATATTTAGAAAAAAAAAAAAAAACATTTTAGCGTTTATGCTACATACATTTAAGTTTAGAAGATTTTATTTGAATTGCGAAAACTCATTCTTAATGAATTAGATTTCCTTTAGATTCTTTTAAGATCTGAATATTCACTAAATGTATTTTGAACACAGTTTGTTTTGTCAAACTTGTAAACATCTGGGTGACTTTCTACTGCCGTGTTTAAAAGGATGAAAGATAATAATGAAGCAGTATAGAATGTGTATAAATTATTATTAAATTTGGAGCCGAAATTATTCTGTATTTATCTTCTAGTGTTGAAATATTGGAAAATGTTTCAGTAGTTCAATAATTATATGCTTTTAATTTCTAAAACACAAAAGGTGAGATTTCGAAATATACATTATTTTTTATTTTATCTTTGCCTTTAAAAAGATACTTACAGAGATAACTTTTTTGGAAATTTAGACTATACGAAAGAAGACATAATAAAATTCGCGACTTATAAATTGCGAGAGAATATTAAATATAAATTTAAAAAAGAAGAAAATAAAAAGAAGAAATGAAAAGAATTATAAGAGTCCTCGGGAAGAAAAGGAAATTCTAATGTTAAGTGTATGGACGTTTTTAATTTTAATTATTTTTTATCTGTTATAAAAGATGCATGGTAATCGAAAATTTTTTTGATTTCCAGTTTCCATCGCATTTGTACGATTTAAGGTCCAAAGGTCCCGAAAATCATGTTTTTGTTAAAAGGCTGTCTGCCAGTATGTCTGTGTCATCTCTTTTTATCATCGAAAAGTGTATGGTGTTATGCACAGAACTGAGTCAAACTTCATATATAAGTTTTCGACAATGACCTTTAGGTCTTAGTAGAAATTGGGAATATTTCCCCAAAAAGAGGTGCTTTGGTTGCAATTTGTGAGGGAGTTTAGTTTGTATCATTTACACCGGGAAAAGGCAGCACAAGTAATCACCTGATTGAGTTCACGGCTAAAATTCAAAAATAAGTTAAATCTCGATTCACATATTAAAATGTAAACAGTCTGGCAAGTCATATCTTGGTGAAAAACATCTGAAAACCTGATTTTAGTGGCTGTCTTGTAGGTTTAACTGTGTGTTTTCTGTATTCAAAAATGTTAAAACATGGAGGATTAGGAACAAGAAAACACAATGGTAGTAAGGCTACGAGTGAACCGCTGACAGCGGGCTTTTGGGTATTTTCTACCAAAATATGACTGGCAGACTGATAGTGTTTTAATATGTGAATCGAGATTTACCTCATCCTAGAATTTTATCCGTGAACTCGAGGATATGATTGTCTGTGTTGCCGCTTCACGGTCTATTATTAATGAAATGTAAAAAATTCTTTCTTATTTGACCATAGGTACAGAAGCATAGATACTTTCTCATAGTAGCATTTTCTTAAAATCACTTAAAAAAACAAATTGTAATATATATGTATATATAACCATATATAATACTATAAATTGACATTCAACTCGAATACAATTCACAAATTGAGTATCATACTTGATACAAGCAGTTTATATAAAATCTAATTGTTACTCTAATCCTTTTTGGTTTGTGCTGAGGCAATACATTAATAAATATCTATGCACAGTTTCAAGCAAATTGGCCACATTTTGAGTTATATTCCCCGGAGTAAAAAAAAATGCATATTGAAAAAATTGGGTTAAACTATCCAGCACAAGAGCATCACTGTAAGGATTTCTCAAAGACCCTTAGAATTTTTTGCGGAATTTAAAACTTTAAAGATACATTATTTAGAGAGAAAAAGCACTTTTATAGCTATAAAAGAAAAGTGCCAATAAATATTATTTTACACGTGTCTCCCTCCTTAAAAAATAATATGTATTATCTATTATCTTTTGATTTCAATAAGAATAATTTAAAAAATCCATTTATTAAACATGTATGAGGGAAGAAATGTTTCTGTTGAACGCATCTGATGAATATTAGCAGTTTATATGAAATTTTTATTTATATAGTAATTTATACTTGAAATGAAATATTAAATTAACAGTATATTTGTTTAAGACGAAAAACTTCCGTTTACTTCCGTTTAAATCATTTATTATCAAGGCAAAATGTAAATTCTTTTGTTATGGAAAGAGACAAAATATATAAAAGGCAATAAAAGCCGTTATCTCTTTTCTCTCTGAAACTATATACGTCTTAAGCTTCATATACCAAATGCACATTAATCAAGAATCTAATTTCTGCCTATCAATAAAACGAAAGCACTTTTATGTATTTGATTAAATGTAAGACCTTTCGTCTGCCCTAAATTGCATTGATTTGCGATAGCTGTTCATTCAGCATTGCTTTTATGTATGGTAGCGCAGACAAGCAATCGAATGCAGACAGTAATCAATTTACTCTCAGTGGGAAAGCATAATACAACAGTATGTTTTATTTACGGTTTTGCATTCAATTTAAATGTGTAAATCGAAGAACACGTTAAGAGGATTTAGAAAATGAATTTTTCTTGCTGTACAGTATCTCAGAGCCTAAGAGTAAAAGAAAACCATAAACTTATTTTAATTATTTTCTTTTGCCTTACATTACCATTTAATATTCTTTGCATCATTAGAAGATAATTTCTTAAAAAATAACTTTATAAAATATGTGACATGAATTTTAAAAGTTCGTCGTTTAAAATATCATCTTTTAAAAAATATATTTTATTTAACTTTCAACTAATTACGGTCTACATTCGCAGCCTACAGCAGGTCATATTTCCTTCGGTGAAAATATTCTATGTTAAATGCTGCAGGCCAGAATAGCTGAGAAATTAAATAAAGTCTATATTTTAAGCTTTTAAGATTGATTTTATTTATTAACGACTTTTAAGTAAATAGTGAACTTTTAAAATTAATGTTTTATGATTTCGCAATTGTTGTATTACTCTTATTTCTGGGTGAAATGTTGCATTTCGTCGTACTATTTTATTGTCAATAAATGTATGTAGATTACGCAATACTATTTATTGGATATAGAAGCAATTATAATATTTTGCAATCTGTTAATATTACATCTAATAAGTAAATAAAAAATAAATATAACAGACATTAAAATATTTTTTTCGCGTTTTTCTGTGAATGATCAATATTTCTTCCGGCTTTGGTCAGGTTATACTCATACAAACCCGAAAATTCTATTTAAAGTTAAATTGAAACACACTCTAAATTCCAAATAAAAGATAATTTTTCCTTGATTGAATGCGATTATGAACAGATGCATATAGTTGTGTTTCCAATATTAACTTCATCTTTTAAACTTATCTAACTTGACCAAAAAATATTACTATTTCGATACTAAATGAATTTCGGGTTTGGTCCATTGCTGTAAAATCGGGTTACGCGATCAGATTCAGAATTCTTATTGTGCTAATTATTTTATTGTGCAAATGACTAAGAGATATTAACATTTTTGAGATTTACCTGTTAAGGAACTATTCACGATATGAGGACTATTTTATAAATAAAACATAGTGGTGTCTCTCTCAACAAAACTAAAATTTCAAGACAATTGATCGACTTTTGCACATATTAAAGCTAATAAAAACACCTGTTTCTTCAACTGGTTATAAGGATTATTGGAGATAAAACAGCTTGGAGAGCATATTTTAGATATTTTAAGGATTGGAAAAAAAATATTTTTTAAAGTTTGTAAAGAAATTATTGTAAAAAATAGTTACAATGGCATTTTTAAAAATATTAATTCTAAAATAAATGTGTCATTTTCGTAATTTAGCATTTATTTATTTTTTATTTATTTATTAGCATTTTTAAATCCGTTATCATTATTTCTAAGTATTTTAAATTCCTTCCACACTTTTTAATTATGCAAATGCTAGAAACAAATGTATAAATTAATTATTTGAACATTTTAAAAGGTATTGAGCTCTTCTAGATTATTTTTTTTCGATGGGATTCAATTTTATACGCGGTAAAATCAATACGAAACAGGATGCAATTTTACAACGATGGAAAGTACACTGTTAAAAATAAATCTGTGAATTCCAGGTGAAACTATCGGCAGCAATGTAGCCGAAGTTTTGCCGTTCCGTTAGTAGATTTTCCGTTGTGGGAAATACAAGAAGGGAAAACTCCGGTGTAAGAATCAGTAACTTTCCGTTACAAAGTTTGATTTATAATAGTAATAATTTAATTTTTAAAAATGATTTACCGATTAATCTTCAAAGAATTCGAAATCACCGAGGGATTTCAAGCTGCTATGTTATTTTACTTAATTGTTATTTTGGATAATTTAGTTCACGCCGTCCTCAGGACCGAACTCGGGACCTTCAGATTGCGGAACAAATTCTTAGGAACTGAGCCAAACTTGCTGATGCTAAACGGTACAAAGTATGTCTTTTATGAGTTAGTAGGAAAATCTGTTGTGCTTTTTAAAGATTTCCTTTCAAATATATTCTTTAGAATGTTTGTAAACGGATTATTTTAGATTGATGCATAATATTTATTATTTTTTTAAATCATTTTTAATTTTTTAAATAGTTTAAATTAAAAAAAAATCCCTGTTTGAAACCACTGTTTTTTTTTATAAAAATTTTTTTATTAACAATTTTTTTACAATATATATATATATATATATATATATATATATATATATATATATATATATAGACTTTTTTTTTTTTGAAATTGTGGTACACTATTTATTTTTTTATTTATTTAATTTTCGGCTAATAAATTAAAAGATTTTTAATAAGAAAAAAAGAGAAAAATAAACAGAAAAATGTAATTTAAAAGGAATTTTTATGTTTCATTATTCCATGGCGCCAGTGGGACTCGAACTCACAAACTGCGCTCGCAGGCGATTAGCGGTGTGGTGCCTTGACCACTCGGCAATGGAGCTCCCCACACAACGGAGGGTCTCCGTTTTTTGTTTTTATTGTTATCCGTTTCGTTTTTTTTCAGGAAATATGATGGAACTTTGTGATTTGTAACGGAAAATACCCTTTAGTTGTTAAAAGGAAGCTTTTCTGTGAAATTCAGGAAAAAAATGTTCGTGAATTTCAGAATTTTTTTAGCAGTGTAACAAGCAACGTGTGAGGAGATGAAATCGAAAGTATATTCTATGCTATCACTGAATACCTTGTTTGATAACTTTTGATAAAAATATTTCGTTCTTATTTATTGCAGCATACGTGGTTCATTTAATACAACGGGTATTTTTTGAAAAATACAAAAAGGTTCTTTGAAAAAAAAATCAAAAGGATATGCAGATAGATATAAATATTTTGTTTGATATCTAGTTTCACACTTTATTACGAGCACTGAATAGCGCAATACAGAATTTGATTTATTATTATATATTAATGCTTTGGATAGAAATGTTTAGTATTGTCCCATTGACACTAGTCTACAGCATTATGCTTTGATATATTGAATATATATATTTATGTATTATCTAATGTAATGAATTGAATCTATTTGAACTTTGTATTAACAGTTCGCACCATATTGTAAAGATTTGTTTTCTATTATTTTAGACGTTTATAGTACAATTGGCAACAAAAACTGCATCGTATTATTTACAAGTTTTGGTATTGTAAACATACCTTCAAATAATTGAAATTTACATTCTGCCGAAAAAAGGAGCAGACTATATAAATTTGAAATTCAAATTTGTATAAGAGAAAAAAAAAAAAAAAAGATGTAGCCAATTATGTCTTTTTTCTTTCTTTTATATTTTCAAGAAGAATGTAATGGATTCATTAAAAAATTCGATTTCCGTTTTTCGATTGATTTATTCGTTTTATAAGGTCCGTCACGATTTGGTCGTATTTAGAAAATATCTATCTGCATGTGACAAAAATTTTGTGGGCACTCTATCTCAAGAATTAATGCGCGGAACCCCTTAAAAAAATTCAAATTTACTGTGACCACCCTAATATACATGATATTCTTACACAAATTAACAGAAATTTTGCACAATATACACATAATCATATATTTCAGCGACAGGTCATTTCAAGCAAATTATTTTTGAAAGTGATCCAAAATGTTCTCTTTTTTCTTTCAATTTTTTTTGGTCCTCAAATTGTCGTGAACAAGTTTTCACGGAAAAATATGAGGATAACATCGTATTTATTAATCCGAAGTTTTGAAAAATTTCGTGAAATATTTCTCTAGATTTTCAATAAAACCAAGGGCGGCGCCAGAATTTGCCCGACGGGGGGGGCACTGTATCCCCAACAGGGGGGCTAAGTTCATAACATATATTTGAGAGGTCCTCGCGTACTGGTCCATGGGCCTAAAAAAAATGCGTGGGCAAAAATTTTAGGCTCAGGCCCGATCCGGTTTGTACTAAATAGATTAATAGTCCGATCGACATAAAATTTAAAAAGTCAGCCTGATTATACGGTCTGGGAAATACAAATACATACATATAAAATGTAGCACGACAAGAAAAAAAAAGATTAAAATATCGGTTTGCCCGACTCTATTTCTACAAAACGTGAATTTTTACTTCGATATGGTTATAAAGTGTTTAGCACGAGGATTTCTGATAAAAAAGAGTCTTTTTTTTATTATTTTTTCTTAAAGAAATGTTCTAGACGGCAATATTTATTTATTTTGAATTAATATCTATTTGCATGTAAATGTTTCAATTGCCATTCAATTATCGTTCCTTATTTCATGTATTAAAGACTTAAAAATCAGAAAAATGCCACACAGTAAAATCTTCTAAAGCAAAATCGCATAAAAAAAAAAAAAAAAAAAAAAAAAAAAAGGAGAGAAAGAGAGAGAGAGAAAGAGATAGTTATAATTAACTTGCCTCGTAGAAGGTGTTGATGTATTATATTCTTTTCTCATGTATTATATTCATTTTGAATCAACATATTTTGCGTTTAAGGGGACGCTTCACTCATTTGAAAACACCATCTCTGTCATGTTAAACACAGATTATTTTCGGATTTCTCGATTTAATTAGAATATTTTTAAACATTTTTTTTAAAGATACATTCACTTTCGGAAACGGTTTTGAAACTCAAACTACTTTTTAGCGACATAGGCAGGTTTTATTTCACAGGTTTTACTGTATTCAAATTTTTGAGTCTTCGAAGCCAAAACAGACACAATATGGCTGCTTTTTTTAAGCATAAAATGTTTTGGGCAATTCTATATTGAATAGGTGCCGAGATAAAAAAATTTCGAGAAAAAAAACACAGCATAAAAAATATCTGTTGGGCGATATACAGCAAAAATGTCATCCATACTAACTGAATATGATGAAATTTGATAAAACGGTCTATTGGCACGCCTGGTAAACTTTAGATTTTTAACAATCAAATAAATGCATCATAAAGCAGACAATTATTTAGAAAGGTAACCTTTTACGTGGTACTTATTTCATTTCAATTTGATTTGTAAATATGATCATTTTGACTTTTGAAAAAAAAAAAAAAAAAAAAAGCTTTGGATGAATGTCACGGTAATTATTAAAAACAAAGCATAACAAAACCACTGTTGAGTGATGCATAACAAATCTTATCAGCATTAATTTATTTGAAAGTCTAAAAAAACTATGAAATTGGATTAAACTTTGTGCGTTAATTTTTTAGACATAGTTATATCGGAAATGTTGAATGTGCTTCTATATATAACTTTGTACCAATTCTGCAGAAAATAAAATTTAAAATTTTATTTAAAAAAAAAAAACCCTTCTAAATATGCCGTTTTCAATGTGCTAAAATATGCATTATCACTGCTGCCAATCTTAAACCTGAAAAAAAAATGTGAAGGGAAGTTACCTAAAAACATTGCCATATGCGTTTTTTAAAGTTGTACAACTTTTTTGTAAATTTTTTTTGTACTTTTTTAGCAACTTTTTTTTGTATTTTTTATTTACCGGATCGATTTTGGTCTAGACCGATCCGGATAATCGAAGCTCTACTTTATGTATTGCTGAATGCAAAAATATAAGTGAAAAACGTCCATAAACATTAGTTAAATTATTATTATCAACAAAAGTACGAATTCTGCGTATAAAGCAGTTTTAAAATTAAAACACTCGGGTAAAAATATCAAATCACATATAAACGAAAATAAATAAGGAATCATATGTACTTACTCTTATTATTATTACTCTTATTGTCTTGAAACTTTTTATATACAGCAGAAACAAAGTTGATAACTTCGTAAAAAGAAGGAACTCATAAAATATTTATAACTAGTAGAACTGATAATTATAATGCAAAATTTGCAAAGTCATAAATTCTATTTTTTCATGGTCAAATTTTTTCTTTAAAATTTCATTCCAGCATTGTTTTACTGTGTGATTAATCATATGAATTTTGTAAAAAAAAAAAAAAAAAAAAAAAAAAAAATGCATTAAACAGATGAATAATAATTTTAAAAATCTTATTTCTATATACTAAAATAAAATACTAGATCAGGAAAAAAATTAACTTCTTATATCTGTGGTCAATGGACAATTGATGAAAATAGAGTACTGCATCTATGTAACACTGCAATATCCTTCCGGTCTATCACACTGTAGGTGTTTTTTTTTCTGGTAATTCCCATAGCAACATTGAGATATATAAACGTTATTTTTACAACCAATCAGCAAGAATACGTCTGATAAAGCTAAACAACATAACTTTTTATTCCAATTGTCGAAAAGTTTGTTTAATATTAACTTGCACATCCGAATTTGAAAACTAGCCAAAACAGACAGGCATGCATTTCCTTTTAGTGAATCGCAGCTGCTCTTCTCTGTGGTTTAAACATCGTAGATTGAAATCTAAGTGAGAACAAAACTTGTATAAAATTGAAATTTCTCCATATCCTTTTTCTTTCCATCTGAACACGCTTCTATGCTAAATATTAGTTTTCTTTGTTTGAATTGAATGTATTTACCGAAGTGAAATTAATTAGTCGAACTACAATTTTTGAAATATGTACCTTATATTACTTTAAAAAATCCGCGTTTTTTTTTTTTTTCATTATTTTCTATTTTTGTCACTTTTGAGAAAATGTAATTATAATTCCATACACACTCAGAAAACCTTTCACCTAATATAAAATATACAGACAATAAGTTGCCGGAACGTACATGTTATTAGAACGGATTTTTCTATTAATTGGAGAAATTTTGGTGTTTTGATTGTAAGATTTCAAAAAATTTGAGATTAAGTTCACGAACTTTTCATTATTTTGAGAGAAAATAGAGATACGTAATAAATCAGTTTCGAAGAGAAAAGTTTTGTGCACAGTGTTGCTGCTCAGTAAACTGAACAGTCTTTTCATTCAACAAAAATGTAACTTTAGATATTGGAGGATTTCAGGTAGTTTTAGCATTAGATTGATGAATTTTTTATATTTTCGAGAAAGTGTGTAAATTAAATTAGGTTTTTTAGCTATAATTAGTAACCATAAAAACAATGGGAAAAACAACTTCAATTTCCATTTTGTTTTAGAGTGTATATTGATCGAATGCAGAAAGTTCGATGTTTAAAATTTTAATAAGATGCAAAATTTAAATCTGAAACAAAAACTTAAATACAAAATAACCAAATTAAAAACAAAAGACAAATGTAAATGAAGTGAAAACTTGCCAAATAGTTAGAAATCTAAAAGTGCGTTATTTTAATATCAGCGAAAAGCAACCCCCAATTAAAAATATATCACTAATCCGGTCCACGAGTTATACAGGAGATCTTACTACGGGTAGAAAGTCTGCGTGGGCCGAAATTTCTTGCTCTGAGTCTGTCGCAACAATGCCGAAATATCCCTGTGATTTGAAGATTTGATTATTTTAAGCAATTTCTGCCTTCTGACTGCACATTTTTCGAAAATTTTGATCTCAGATTTCTGTTTTTTACGTATATTTTAGATAAAACGGATTTATAAATTCCGTTTTTAATACGAAAAAAGTACGAAGAAGCATAGCTCCAGAACACCCATGTAATTTGACGAATATGTTGCTTTAGGTGTGAATATTTCAGGTAATTAGTGTTTTATTTGTATTTTTGCGGGGGGGGGTGTAGGAATAGCAAAATTTAAAGCAAATTTTTCGGTTTTAACGGAATATAATCAATGGAAAAAATAGTTCAATTCACGGTATATTTTGCGAGCATAGAGTTCTCTGCGGATTGGGTTACACCCGACCTGAACTAGTTAATGCTATATCCATTCAACCTGAACCAGTTTAAAATATATATATAACCCGAACTCGACAAACTTCGATCTAAAAGTATTCAATTCGAACCCAATCCCAACTCGAAATGCAAGAGAAAATTGAAAAAGAAAATCCCATTTTATAAAGCAATAATGGAAAAATAGTCTACAATAATACCTCCAATATCGGTTATATATTTTATGTAGAAATATTAATGTATCTATATATGCACTCATTGAAATTCAAATAATATAGTTTTGCATTTTAAAATATATTTCGGCGATACTTTTGAGAAATGAGGTAGAATCGAATCCATACGCTAAAATAATTAAAACTAACCCGAGTCGAAAAATAGAAGTCAATCCAAACCTCCCCGAAAAAATATTAATTTTAGCCAGATCCGCCTCACATTGCAGTCGAGTTGGGTTTAATTTCCCAAAGTGATGCAGGACTTTGCCCGAAACGCGATCTGAGCCCGACATCTCCATATTTCGATCTGAACCTGAAATATTTCAACCTCAACAAGACCCTAACCGTAACTAATGAAAAAATATATCCTTTACTGTAATGCAATTTTGTAAAAAAAAATATATACAACTATATCTCCAGTATCAATTTTAACTTTTAAGCAAAAAATCAGCATATATGGACTCATTAACATTCAATATATAATTTTCCAACTTAAAATAAATTTTTCAAATTCTTTTGAGAGATCGACCTTGAATCAAGGACCATACGTGTCAACATTCAACCCGAACATGAAACAACTAGCATCTGACCCACAAAGACAAAAGATTAGACTCAACCCGATCCGATCCAGATTGCGAGTCGTGTGAGGTTCAGTTTGCCCGACCCGATGCAGCATTCTACTTGTCATCCAAGACAGCTCCGACAAAACTTTACTATAAATTTTATCTTTTTTGTTAAAAAATATACATGTAGATTCATTCATGTATCATCCTATCATCCTATGTAGTAATCAATATAAATTTTTATTTTAAAAAATTCGCTTTTTTTTTTTTTTTTTTTTTTTTCAGAAAGACTGGGTTTGTCTGAACTCAATCTGCAAGAATCAAAATTCAGTCAGGAACCGCCTCGTACCCAAAAGAATTAGTTTAGTCAATCTGAGTTTAATTCGGGGAAAATAAAAAAAACGAAATTTAAAAGTTAAAATATTTTCCCCGACGACATCGAATTTTGACCCCGATGGGGGGGCCAGGTATGCCCGACGGGGGGGCATATGCCCCCCCCGGTCCCCCCTCTTTCGCCGCCCTTGGATAAAACGGCAAAAATTTGAAAGCGACATGTGGATTATTGTTTGTTTTTTTTAAACAATAAAAGTCCTTTTCGGTATGGAAATGTTGGGTAGTATTTCAAAATCAATGCTTAAAGAGTGATGGGCTATAACGAGGAGTTTTTATCGATTTTCTCGATTGTATGAACATCTCGATAAATTTCGATTGTGTAAAATTTTTCTCGATGACTCCAGTTTGCAATTGCTTTTATACCATACAGGATTCGATTTTATCAAGAGTCGTCTGCAGGTGAATGAGTCGGCGTTAATAAAGACACGACAGATTCACTCGCTAGTAAGCCCCTCCTTTCATTAGTGTCTCTAATTTATACGCAATCTTGTAATATGAAATCTCGACCTCGGTTCTCGTTGGATACGGCATCATATACCAAACGCGGGTGCACGCACAGCAAAATCTTGTAAACTAAAAACAGAAAAAAAAATCTCGAACCGAACGAACCTCTGACCGGATCCTAGGGGGTATGAAAGGTGGGGAAAGGAACATAGGAGCTGCATAATATGAATAAATGGATATACTGCTTCCGAAAGATATATCACATGAGGAGTATTGGCAAAATTTACAGAAGTGCCCCTGAGAGGGCAAAGTGGAGTAAGGGTCGCCGAAGGCGTATAACATCAATAAGTGGTCACAAGCTTTTCCAACCATATGCCACCTGAGAGGTATCGATCTTAATTTAAACAAATGCCCTCCCCTACAGCGCAAATGGGGAGAGGGGCAAGGGAGGTGCATAACTTGAAAAGTGGTAATAGACTTTTCCGACAATATGTCACATGACGGGTCTTGGGTAAATTTATAAGAATGTTCTCCGGGAGGTGCATAACATGAGAAATTGGTAACAGCTTTTCCAATGATATGGCACATGATGAGTCTCGGCTAAATTTATAAAAATGACCCTCGTGGTGGTCAAAGTGCATTGAAGGGATGCGGAAGGTGCATAACATGAGTAATGGTCACAGCCCTTTCCAACAATCTATCACATGAGGGGTCTTGCCTAAATTTTAAAAATCCCCCCCCTTCCAAGGTAGCGAAAAGGGGCAAATATACAAGATCGAGGCACATGTGGTCACAGGCTATACTACAACTTCCTGCTATTCTAAATTCATGTACTATAAATATTATTTACTGGAGGCTCCGTAAAGAAAAAAAGTGGAACTTTAGGAGTGACGGCAAAAGTGAAAACTTGAACAATTACATGCGTATTTTTTTAATCGTCAGGTAATATTTTACTGTGCAGGAAATACAAGGACTAAGTACCCGCGGTAAATTAACGCCTACACTCGAGAGCAGGCCAGAGTCCCAGCAGTGGTGAACAATATTTATATGGCGCAGATGTCATACACACACCACATTGGCACGATTTTTTCAGATGCCAATTTGGCGAAAACCTCGAAGAAGTTTGAGAAATTTCAAGTTTTAAACCATTAAGAGTACGTAACGTGATACAGAATGACGTGAGAAAATTTTTTTATGCTAGATTTGTAATGTATGAAGCATCAGCTTTCAATAGACATATTTCATCAAAAATTTAATAAACGCCCCCCCCTCCAAAAAAACCGGTGCTATGGGGGAAACCAGAAAACTGAAGAAGGAGCGGAGAACAAAATTTAGGTATGCTATAATTTTTCTCCCCACTGTAGCTCCCATAGAAGCAAAGTTATAGCCTTTTAAAAATCGAAATGAAGTGAAGAAATGAGCAAAATTAGGTGAATAACCGACAGGGGGGATCCACATCCCCAAGGGTGCCATTTAGCTTAAACTTTTACGTTAAAATTGGTAGAGAATTAAATGAGTGATATAGCGATATTTTAAAGTGGATGTTGGGGGGGGGTCAAGCTCCCCTCCCCTGTAAGAGGCCTTCAAAGAGAGAACTTTAAAACAACGTCCCTAGGTTACGGTAACAATGTGATGAATTTAATGTTTTTTCCCATCTCAAAAAAATGCCCAATGCGCCCATAAACGTTTTCAATTCAAAAATTCAATCTAAAATTATAAAAACGCAAAAAATTTCGAATAATGCCTCCCCCCCGAGCCGTGGGAGCCAAATTCGGAAGGGGGGGAGGAAGAAAGTATCATAATATGAAAGAGTAATCCGAGATTTTCAGGATGATATATCACATGACGGGTTTAAAAACGTGAAGATTTTCCCCCTTCCCCGCCCCCGTGGGTCCACCCTTTCGTCCCCAAATTCCTGCAGCCTGCACTTTAATTTTTTTACATTTGATAAATAACATTTACCAAATTGTTCGATCAAAATAACCACACTTAAAATGATAGGTATTGTAGAAATTGCTTCGGTTTTAAACATACATTCGTCCTATCTCCAGCTCACTTTTAAAAAAAATTTTAATAAATAATACACTGCTCAAAACAATTAAAGGATATTTGAAGTTTTATATAAAATAAAGATATAAACGAAATTTTTTTTGCCGAAAATAGAAGAAGAGAATCACAAATGCAAATTTTTCTGGTTTTCAAACTGTGGAGTATGCAAATTTTGAGTTGACGTCAAAAACGTTGCTTCAGCGGCAGCGAATGAAATTTGACTTTCAACTGGATAAAAAAGAATGAAGACAAGGATGATCGGCATTCAGTGATTGCTTTGTTTCGATGAGTACGATGTCTCAACGAAGTCATTTGACAGATTCAGAAGCTTGGAGAATTGTTGGTAGGTTAGAAGGGGGCCAAACTCAAGCCGAAGTAGCGAAAGCCATTGGAGTGTCACAAAGTGTCATTTCCAGGATCTGGAACCGTTTTTTGGAGAGTGGATATGCAGGCCGATGACCAGGGCAAGGTCGTAGACGGGCAACAACGCCCAATGAAGATCGGTATTTAGCGTTAACAGCTCGGAGACACCGAAACATGAACGCTACTCTTCTCCAACAACACCTTCCCTCGGCTAGAGGCACCACGATTTCAACTCAGACTGTCCGAAACTGGCTCCATGCTGTAGGTCTGTATGCTCGCCGACCGATGGTATGTGTTAGATTAACATCAAGGCATCGTCGCGACCGCAGGGAGTAGGCAACCGAGCATGAAAACACCTTTTCTTATTCTTTTTTATCATATGCACAAATTGTGTTTTTTTCCTTTTGTACACAAATGCGCCATAAAATGCATTTTTTTCTGCCAAATATGTGTAATTTATTTTCATATAACCTACTATGTCTGTCGACCATGTATCAATCAGCTAAAAAGTTTCCCAGATACAAAATCCACCTAAAACTGCAATATCCTTTAATTGTTTTGAGCAGTGTATTTATTGGAGGGTTCCTGGTACGTAACAGCTTGGTAAGGCGAGAAACTTTGAAAATTAGGTCTTAATTTCACAAGTTATTGTCTTATTCTCATGCTTCTTTCTGTGCCTCGTTTCTCGATAAACCTTTCATTTCACAAAGCTTCATCGTAAAACTCCTCTCGATAAACACTCTCATCTCTGTTCTGAGCGAGAACGAAATTCATCGTTACCGAAAAAGGTTTTCATCGGGAAACCACAAGAGATTCCGCCTTTATCGAGGTAGAAATTTATCGCAAGTTACAAGTCCCTCGATAAACCTCAGATTTCATCGAGGTTGATTTTCATCGCGAAGAAACGAGTTTCTCGAAACGCCTGAGTTTATCGAGATGAGATTTGCTGAAATGAGAGGCATTACGAAAGCTCTTTTAACCATTCTTTAATATTATGAAACTTCCTCCTTTTGGAGTTATATATTGGGGGGGGGGGGGAGTGAAGGGGTGCGATGAGGGGGTGAATTTTTTAAATCGTAGCTATTTCGACAATATATGTTATTTTTGATGTGGATTCTTTTTATGGAACTCCCCGGTAAATATTATTTATTAAATATAAAGATTTTAAAGTGGGGGCTGCGTCATTTGTAGGTGTATTTTATGAAAAATGAGTGAACCCTTGGGTGACATGTAAATTTCAAACTTTTTTTTTATCCGTCATGTTATATATATATTATCGGAAATTTTTCCCACCTATCTTTCATTTTACGAATCTTTTTCCTCCCGGAGTTGAATTTCAGGAGGAGGGGAGAGGAGGAACGAGGAGGGGGTAAATTTTTTAAATTGTAGCTATTTCAACAATAAATATACTTTCAGATGTGGAGTTTTTTTATGGAACTCTCCGGTAAATAAAATATAAAGATTTTAAAGTGAGGGCTGCGTAATTTTTACTGGTATTCTGAGAAAAATGAGTGAACCTACGAGTGACATGTAAATTTCAACTTTTGAATTCAAACTTTAAGTTTTCGCACCTCTCTTTCATTTTACGAATCTTTCTCCTCCTAAAGTTAAATTTCAGGAGGGTGGGCCAGAGGAGGGATAAGGGGGTGAATTTTTAAAATCGTAGCTATTTCGACAGTAAATATCATTTTAGATGTGGAGTTTTTTTTATGAAACTCTCCAGTAAAAATTATTTATTAAATATAAAGGTTTTAAAGTAGGGTCTGCGTGATTTCCGGGTGTATTCTGGAAAGAAAAAGGGAACCCATGGTTGAGGAGTAAATTTCAAATTTTTTTTGGACCTGTCACGTTATGTATTATCAGAAAGTTTCCGGACCTCATTTTCATGTTATGAATTTTTCTCCTCTGGAGTTGAATTTCTCGAGGGGGGGAGAGGGGGAACGAGGAGGGGGTAAATTTTTTAAATCGTTGCTATTTAGACAATAAATACCATTTTAGATGTGGTTTTCGAATGGAGCGCTATGGTTAATATTTATTGATCAATAGAAGTGATTATAAACTTTTTAAAGTGGGGGCTGAGCGATTCCTGGGTGTATGTTGGGGTGAAAAAGTAAGCCCGCGAGACAGGAGTAAATTTCAAATTTTTTTTTGTACTCGTCATTTGATAGATCATCGGAATGTTTTCGGACCATTTTTTCATATTATGAACTTTTTCCCTCCTAGAGTTGAATTCCTGGAGGGGGGGGGAGAAGGAGCAAGGAGGAAGTGAATTTTTTAAGTCGTAACTATTTTCACAATAAATATCATTTAAAATGAGGTTTTCTGATGGAGCGCTCAGGTAAATATTATTTATCAAATACAAAAAGTTTAAGGAGGGGGCTGCGAGATTTCCTGGTATATTCTGGGAAGAAAAAGTAAATCCACGGCACGGGTGAGGAGGAAATTTCAAACTTTTTTGGACCTGTCATGTGATACATCATAGGAAAGATTTCGGACCACTTTTTCATATTATGAACCTTTCTCCTCTTGGAGTTAAATTTCAGGTGGGGGAGGGGAGCGATGAGGGGGTGAATTTTATTAGTCGTAGTTATTTCGAGAATAAATTTAATTTTAGGTGTGTTTTTTTGATGGAGCTGTCTTGTAAATATAATTTATTACATATAAACATTTTAAAGAGAGACTGTGTGATTTCTGAGTGTATTCAGGGAAATAACAGTAGTGCAATAGAGAAGTGTACATTTCAAACTTTTTATGGACTCGTCACATGCTACCTCATTGAAAAGTTTTCGGACCACTCTGTTATAGTATGAATTTTTCTTCTCTCTTCCCCTATTTGCCCCCATTATAGAGGTACTTTTCGAACAACTTTGAAATAATTCTGTTTTTGCCATTTTAGATCGGATTTTTTTAAGGAGACTTACGATATATACTTTATAATACATTAAAAAATCCTTAAGAGGGAGGGCAGAGTGCATTCCGCAGGGGGGGGGGGGGCAATAGTTGGGATTCTAAGGGCGCACTTTTCTATCTTTTGCTAACATCTATTTCGTGATATATCACTGGAAAACTTTGTGGCTACTATTTTATTTTATACACTTCCCGCGCTCTTCCCTCGTGGGGAAGCTCTTTTCTAAATTTAACCGACACCCGTCATGTGATATATTGTTGGAAAGCCTTATGATCATTTATTCATATTATGCACTTTGATTTCTCCTCCACCTCTTAGCCCTCCGCGGAGTTTTTTGAATATATTACAGTAGATAGTCTTCCAATAACGGGGAAATTGTAGAACTTACCTCAAATGCTGTACAAAAATCAATAAAAGATTTTGATCACATTTACTATATTTTAAGTTCATGTTTTTGCCGCAAAGGACGCTTTTGATTATTTTTCTTTGGCCATTTTGCTACTAATTGTCGAAAAATTTAATTTTTGATATTTAAACTCCCCTTACCTTTTCATACTTATTCGCGACTTTTCAACTTTTTGCATCCAGAAAACCCCGCTGCATGGCTTTTCTACTATTGTGGTTCCATTATAGCCTCCTTTCGGGTTTTTTTAAACCCATCTGTTTTTAATTACCATGTACTTAGTAAATTATCCTTTTTAAACACGTAATTACAAAGATTTAATAATCGATTGTAAAACCTCTCGACAGTAGATACTCGAAATTAATTGATGACTTTATCGATTGTGTTTTTTTACGCTTACGATTTTTATCGATTGTTAAATTTTCGAGAATCGCCCATCACTAGCTTAAAGCATATTTATAATTATTAATGAATTTATGTATTTTTGTGAATTATCTTTAAATAAAGGTGAGTGTATCTTTTTTTTAATACGGAATGTAGAATGCCATTATAACCTTGACATAATGTGATAAATCATACTTATTTTATTTTCATAATTTAATACAAATTCTATATCACAGAATTTTGTGTTATTTTAACACGTATATTTATACCTTATTCACTGATTAATTTTGCTCCCTGTACGTTTATATGAAAATATATGTATAGATTCCAAATGGCATTTAAAATGAAAATATATTTATATGTATTGATTCGAAATGACATTTAAAATGAAAATATATTTATATGTATTGATTTCAAACTCTTAAAATTAAAACGACACTCAAAATTACATCAAACCTTGGAAAACTATTGTAAATAATTTCTTATTAATATTTTCGCTAATTGAAAATCGCTCTAAAACACCTTTAGAAATTCATCTCATTGAAAAATTATTTTGAGATTGAAAATTAAGATAAAAATAAATTTTTGTTTTGTATATAAGCAAGAGCAATAAATTATATATCGATTAAGCGGTTATGTAATAATATCTGTCGTTATTTTTAGATCCATTATTGAAGTATTAATCGATAACTTTATTGATTAAGAGTTTGAAGTTCAGTGTAAAAAGGATATATTTCATATTTAATGATAAATTCGACATTTTATTCTTCAGATAACGAATTTTAAATCTGGAATCAAATTTATCGTTTTCTAAAACGCTTTGAGAATTCGATTATATGTATGCAATCAAACTTTTTGAAATTATAAATCATGTTAACAAATGAAAAATTGATCCTAAAAATGAATTCATTTATGATATCATAAAAATTGATTTCCAAAATTCTATGTATCTAAAAGCGGAATAATTAAAAATGTGATAAAGAATATTACAAATGGAATATAGAAATGTAACACAAACATATATCTGATGGAAATTTAATAAAACTGCAATTATTAAAATATACAATAATTTGGTACAATTTAATTTCTAAAGTTTGAAATTTTCTAATGGTGCCTATGTTTAAAGCAAAACATGAAATTATTCATCGATGGAAACAAAATGTAATCCGGAAATTATGCAATAATCGTCAAAATTATATTTCTTAATAGAAATTGGCAAGAAAAAAAAAACAACGCAGTGGAAATTAGATTTAAAATATCTCCATGATGTTATTGAAATATTGATGAAACAGCGGTGAATAATTGGCGATAAATCTTAATTAGATAATAAAGCTTTGTATAAATCTCTAAACAACAAAAGAACGTAGAGGACGCATTTTGGGTTGAAAACTCTTTTAGCTTGTCATAAGCCAAAGTAAATACCCGTTAGTAAGGGGACTTGATCAAAAATGAACAGAGAGGAGAGCTTAAAAACAATGCAGCATGTGGCACCAGCTAAAAGGTAAACACCAATCACGAAGTAGCGGGTGCAGAAAGGAAAAGTGTTGCCAAAATAATTTAAAAATTAACAGAAAAGAGGAGTAAAGCAGTTAAAAATAAATAAACAAATAAAAGACAAAAATATTAAATGAGTAAATTAAAAAAAAATAAACTAAAAAGAAAATGAAGGAAAATCATAAGAAATAACTCTTTTCTTATAATAAAATGAAAAGAGACAAATCTTGTCTATTTCGTTTTATTATAGGAAAAAATAAGCTCTTCTCCCTGCTCTTTCCTTTTATTTGTGACCATGTCCCTATATTGACACGTGTTTATTTCGGATGATGACTTGCTGTTTAAATTTTCATCCCGATACGCCTGTTGCGTATTCTTTTGTTTTATCATGTTTCATAAAAATATTTATTATTTAACTATTTTAATAACATTTGAGCAAACATTAGCGTGAGTTAAAACATTAAAATATCTTCCCACAGACTGAACCAAGTCGTTTAATCTGTGATTTTATTAATGCGAAAGTAAAATTAAGAATTTATTTCTGTCAAATTCGCTTAATTACAAAATTGTTTTCGGCACACAAATTTCTTTAGTGTTTCCACGAAATTTTAATTCAAATAAGGCTTGAATTACTCTCGGTGTACTTAATTTGTGAGATTTCATTATATTGATACCATTTTTAGCATATAGCTACAATATGGCATGTAGTTAAATTTTGTTGAAAAAGCAGTATTTCATTATCTTGCGAAGGATCGCGTATTGAAGGCTTTAGTTTGGATTCAAGAATCTTCTTCATGTATTTTTCGGCATGTATATTCCGAAAATTATACCAAAAAGTTATATTCTTACCTTTCGATCTTATTTAACAAAGATCATAACACGAACTGAGTGTTTCATAAAATGTATAAACCAATCAGGATTCAAATGTTTTGACACGCATTTATGTAACTTATCATCGATTTTTAAATGATTTCTTGATATGCTACAATTACATAAATTAAACTGACAGGTGTTTTTTTTGTTAAAATACATTTTAATATTTTTAGAAATTTATTATAAATTAATGAATTAATTTTGAAGGAGTCTTTTGTTAGCAAGCAACAAATAATAAATTTCCAAATATTCTTTATGGTTACAATTAATGATCGATCGTAATAGTTAAACGACCGAAACCAAAGCCGAAAAAAAATTTCGGTGATCTTGCTATTTTCGGCTGAAAACGTAAACGAAAATTAAAATGTCCAAATAACTGTTTAAAGTAATTAATACATACATAAATATGCATACTATTAATTAATTATACGCATTTATTAAATATATTCAATGAGTAATTTATCATACGTATTTATTAAATATGTATAATTGCTAATTAATTATACGTATGGCCTATCTGTTGGCTATCTGTGCCAACATATGTGTGTAAAAAATGCCAAGCTGGTCATTGTCCTCGTGGCTGAAATGGTATGGTACTTGAAGCGCTATCCCAAGTGTATCCCATTTCTACGCTCAGATAGCAAGTGATAAATCACATTTAATGTATTCAAAAATTTATAATATTTTGTGTTAATTATATGCGCGCGGTACACCCTGCACTTTTGACTGAATAAACGAACTACCACTGCGGTTTCCCATTGGAACTTTTTTTGTTTGAATCTGGTGCATTCAACAACCCTTTAAAGGCAGAAAATATATTCTGAACCAACTTTTATAAGTTGGGTCATTATACGAAAAATTTTACCATCTGGGCTTAAAAGTTCCATAGAAACAATTGAAAGCGAATCATTTTGTAATAATATTTGTAGTACATCTTTAATTTCGCTATTTTATGTTGCCGTTGGTGCTTAGACTTAAGTGTCGTGTAACAAAACAATAATGCTTTCACTGAATATCCCTTTAACTTAAAAAGTTAGGTAAAAGGAGAATTATTATATTTCTGAAATTAAATTGTGTTGTATCTAAATGAGTTACATAACGATTCACGAAAAACTTTTTCTTTTTTAATCATGCCTCGTTATATAAATATTACACAATAATATAATATTACACTCTGTAAATACATATTTATAAGTCTGAAAATATAAACTGCATCTTTGTTGAAAAATGAAAAGTTACTAAGATGTGTTGAAAATAAATTATGTCATTCAGCCTTCCAGAGAACATTTATTTTGAAGTCTTGAAACATTTATCTTTATCATATTTATAAGTTATTAATTTGTTGAAAAATATATTGTTGAAGTCTTTAAAACATTTTCTTGAGCTTTTCTGAAGTATGGTATTTAAACTTTAAACCATGACTTATTTAAAAATATGATTAATGATATCAATATGCCATGTGACTAATGGTTTTTGAAAGTTCAAGTTCCTTCAAAGCAATGTATTAAGAAAGCAGAATATATTAAATCATGACATTCCATTTACTCGCTTTCATATTTTTTTTTGCTTGTTTAGGAAGAAATCTTATAATTTAAATTAAGTTGCACGCAAGCAACCTAATTTGATTTTCAAAAATGCACCTTAAAATTGATTGATTTTTGAAATTTTTTTAATTTTTAGCTATTTTATTAGGTTGCTTGTCAATATATACTTATTATTTAATTAGCTTTTTAAATGCATATTTAATGTTACAATACATGCATTATGATGAGTATGTATTCTCATATAGACTATTGCAAGTAATTGACCATCATTAGAGTTATATTATACATTGCAAAAACTTGTAAAGCAATGAGTCACTTTGGTCACTTCACATTTGTGACTAAAATACCACTACTCAGTGATGTCACATTGGGACTAAGATTTGACTTTCTTAAAAATTTTTAGAAAATTAAAAATATTTTTCAAAACATATTATTTACTTTAAAAAACTTCTTTCTGGCAATTTAAATATAATCGCTTTTGTCACAGTTTCGTCACAATGTTAGTGTCAAAAGTAGTCACAAATAATACATTTTTCACAAATTTGTCACACCGTGACTTCTGAAAGTGGTCACGGTGTGACGTCACAAAGGAGCTATAAAACGGCCATAACTACTTCACATTTTAGTCACTGTGACTTCACATCGACGTCACAAAGTCACAATGTGACTTCACAACGACGTCGCAGAGACGTCACCATGCTTTATGGGTAGACATCTACATCTTTAAGGATATTTCATAATAATTTTTTAATAGTTTTTGAGGTCCCTCATAATATTTGTCTCAGGACTGAGGCGGTTAAAATTGAACTTTAATCGTAATGTAAGAAATTAAATATAATAAAGGTCTGTTATTATGACAAAGGTATCAATTAAGGCTCTCATGCTAGGTATTCCACATTGAAAAACAGCAAAATTTATTGCACTTTGACTTAATCATAGAATTTTCCCCAGCGAAATCTAAATCCTATATGATTTTCACCATCTCAAAATTTACATATGTACCTCTCATATCCGCATTCACATTTTAAAAGAAATTGGTATTTTAATTTTATCATTTTAAAATCACTCTATTTTAAAACCTCGATTTATTAGCTTATTAACACATGCTAAGCTATTTATATAATTAAAAGTGTAAATGAAAATTTCTGAAATAATCTGCATGCAATAAATACGACAGAAAATGTTACTGTGATGTCTCATATATGGTTAAGTCATGATTTTTATAGTCGCGAACTCGAATTATTGCAAAGAACGTCTTTATTTGCTTGTCTAACTGGGCGAAGTGAATTCATCCAGTAAGAATCATGAAGTTCTGTAACATAAATCGTTATTTTTTGGTCAAAGACTTCCGATCACACCATGCCAAAACGTATGTCACGGCGGCTCTTCTATAAAGACGCTGTAAATTTCTGTAAAGCATTGTGTTTTTCAGTTTGTGATTTCGATTACGCTGTTTTTAAAAGTAAAGTATTTTCAGCTCAGAAGTATTGCAAAGCAGCTGGGCTCAAAATGATGCACTTCTACAAAACATAATTCAGATTAAGAATTAAAATATGTGCTTTTTTATACACAGTAGCGTAGCTATGATTTTTGGCGCCCGGGGACAGCAAGAAATTTTGTGCCCCCACCCCAATATAGATATATAACAATTTCTCTCAATTTGGCGCCCCTAGGCCTCGGCGCGCGGGGCGGACGCTCCCCTTGCCCCCTCTCCTTAGCTACGCCACTGTTTATACAATGACGTCATTTGCATTCACTAAATAAATTTTGATTTACGATCTATTCTTAAACGACATCTTTAAAAAAGTATACACGTGATGTCATTATCGCGGAATAATACAAAAAAATGTTATTTAGCAAGCAAATTGGGTATCTAATGGTTCATATGTCTACATTTGTTTGTTTGTAATAGCTCTATGTTTTATCAGAAACCATTCATTGAAATTTCTTAAAAATTTGGAAAAATAATTTTACATACGGATTAATAAATTTGCATTCTTTCAGCTGCTTGATACGAATAAGGTAACAGCGAAAAAATTACTTACACAATTATTCTGTAAAATACATTTTTGTTAAGAGAAAGTGTTGTATTGTTAAAAAAAGTTTCTAATAAATTAAAAATCATTTAATTGATAAATAAAAACGATATAAAAAATTATCCGGGTTTTATAACAGATTATATTTTTGTCATAGCACGTTTTTTTCGTTTTATTTTCCCCCTTTTTTTATTTGAAAATGGTAAGGAAAATATACAGTAATCTGTTTTTCTCTTTTGCTTTTAAAGGATATGAAATACTTTTGTTGTCGCGATTATAAAAGCGGTATTAAAATCTACAAAAGATTAATATCTCAAAAATAAATTAAGATACAGTTTTCAAAGAAATTGCATTAAAATTCTTTTTCTCTATACGATGGTGTAAAAATTGAAAATGTGGGGTTATTCGCATTAGCAAAAATTGTAAAACCGAAATTTCATTTCAAATTTCAAACTGTTGTCATTCGCAAATTGAACTTTATCAGAATGTTCATGCTCTCTTATCTGAAGGTCCTTATATTGAAGTTAAAAAAGATCCCACTAATTCGCATCTTGCCACTCTCACTAAAGCTGTTAAGAATTCTGTTGTTCTAAATGACAACACTAAACATTGTGTTATTCCTTCTGCACCCATTTGTGCTCGTTTTTATGCTTTACCCAAAGTTCACAAAACCAATATTCCCTTAAGACCTATTGTCTCTAATATTGGTACTGTTACTTATCCTCTTGCCAAATTTTTAGCTTCCATATTCTCACCTTTATGCATTGCTAATTCTCATACTGTAAAAAAATTCTTATGATTTCGTTAGTAAATTAAAAAATATTAATCCATCGAATTGTTCTATGCTTTCTCTTGATGTCAAATCTTTATTTACTAATGTACCGATTGAAGGCGCTCTTTCTTGCTTGGAAAAAAGATTACGTGAATTTCATTTCTCGGATATTGAGGTCAAAGATTATGTTAATTTAACTAAAATTTGCTTAACTCTTACTACTTTTCAATTCGATAATAAATTTTTCAAACAGCTAGAAGGCTTAAGTATGGGTAATCCTTTATCTCCCATTCTTTGTGATATTTATATGCATTACTTTGAAGATAAATTATTAAATCTGATCAATTTTAAATGTTGGATTCGTTATGTTGATGATACTTTCGTCCTATTGGATAATCCATTTGATATTTCTACAATTCTTCAAACTGTCAATTCTATTGATCCTCATATTCAGTTTACTTTTGAGTTAGAGAATTGTAATAAACTCCCTTTCCTTGATGTTTTAGCTACCAAATGTGATTCTTCTTTCAAAACTTGTGTTTATAGAAAACCTTTTTCTGTCTCTAATCCACCCCATGCTCTCTCAAATCATCCTGTCAATCAAAAGATCGGTGTTTTTTATACTTATGTTTATCGTGCTCTCAAAATTTGTTTCGATTTTGCATCTCTTAAGAATGAACTCAATTACTTAAAATCTGTTGCTATAAAACGTGGATTCAATCCTTCTATCATTAATACTGCTGTGAGCAAATTCAATAGACCCCCTAACAATTCCAATCTTTCTAATATTGATAAAAGTAAACCTGATAATTTGGTCGTCCTCCCTTTTTATCCTCCTTTATGTTTTAAATTAGCTAAAGTTTTAAGACGTTTCAATTTTAATGTTATCTTTAAACCAGTCAATAAATTAAAATTTCCTTCCATGAAATGTTCTGTCCCTGACCTCCAAAAATGGGGTATTTATAATATTCCTTGTAATGGCTGTGATTTATCGTATATTGGTCAAACTAAAAGAAATCTCGAAAAACGCCTAAAAGAACACTCTCGGTATGTCATTAATCAAGAAATTTCTAAATCTTCTGTTGCTAAGCACTGTTGGGATTCCGGCCATAGTTTCAATTTTCAAACTGCTAAAATTATTTTTAATGCCAATAGTTTCTCTGAGTTAGACTTTCTTGAAAATTTAGCTATTTATATTAATCGTGATATTATTGTTAATGATAAATCTGATTCTAAAACCCTCTCCGTTGCCTGGAAGAATCTTTTCAGCACTGCTTCATAATTAAGTGTATTATTTAATTATTATTATTATTATTTTTATATATATTATGTATACTATTTTTCAGGTATATTCATGTGTGTTTATAATTGTAAACTATTTTTTATTTTTATTTTTATGTATTTTTATTTTATTTTATTTTATTTTATTTATTTATTTATTTATTTATTTATTTATTTATTTTATTTATTTATTTATTTTTTTTATTTTTACTAATTTATATATTTTTTGCGTACATTTTTTTTCATTTTAATCTCTCCTTTTAGTTAATTTTTTAATTTACCCCGCTTTTTTCCCATTTCCCTTCCCCCCTTCTTCCTTTCCTCTCCTTCATTGTCTATCTAGTTTTGTTTTTGCTCTTCCGTGATTGGCTGTTGCCTTCTTCTTTCCTATTGGCTGTTCCTTCTGCTTGATCCCTCTCCCTCCCGCATTCCCCTTCAGTCGTGCCGCTACATTCATTGTGGACGCACGTCTTTTTTGCGCCTGACGAAGAAAGACTAAGTTCTTTCGAAAGGCCTTGCGCAGTTTACTCATTTTATGGTGTTTAAAGAAGTTTTTTTCATTTCAATTGTGTATAACACCAGTTTCAATTTTATACATATTCGCTAAAATACAGCAGTTGGTGGATGAATCAATTATGAGAATCGGACCAAAAACTTGCGATAATTAATAAAATACTTGTATCCGGTATTGTTTCTATTCTCCGTTAACTGGATTTAATATAAATAAAAATAAGGTATATCTTTCATAATCATATCCACATCCAATTTTGTGGTCAGTGTTAATCAGATTATTCGGTTATTAATCAGTGAAATATTTGCCAAATAGATGCATTTGCCTTTTTTACAAATTTTCAACTTCTAGCATAACAAAAACTTTGATATATATATCAATTAATGTATATTTTACGGTCAATTTGATTATCATTTTAGGTGTATTATAAATAACTGGTTATTATTAATAATTACCAAATATTATCCAAATAAGCTGGTTAATATAATAAATTTATGAGAATTGGTCAAATTAACCGGTTATTATCAATAACAAGGTAGAAGCCGCCCAATTTCGGCGACATAAATTGTTTAAGATAGTACTACTTTAATAATTTATAACAAACCTACAAAATTAGTTTAAAAAATGCACCTTCTATTGATAAGTCGAATTCTTAAAAAATGATGTTTAAACTAAAGTTAGCACTACTTTATAGATTGCATTTTAGTACCCTGTAACGGTGAATTTTAGATTAAAAACTTTAAAAAAGTATTTTACTTTGTTAGAATTTGTGTAAAGTGCTATTTTACCATCTTTTGTCATTTCGAAAAATTTTTGATGCATCTGCTACATAATGGTTAGTTTTTATTTACTGTATTAACACTTTTTGTATTTTTTTGCCCTATTTTTCATAGGTTTTTCCTGCGTAATGTCTATGCATGTTCTATATTTTGTATTGTAAAATAAGAGTTTTTAAAATCTGCTTACAATTTATTTGTATTTTAGTGAAAACAAATAAACAAAGCCAGAATAAGCATTTCCATCACTGTTAAACATGTTTTAAAAATATGAAGGATACTTAAGCAACCTTCATATTTTAAAAATATGTATAAACATTATGTCATACATTATGTCAACAATATACCGGGTGATTCAGAAGTTTCGGGAGTTTTAAAATTTTAATAATTAGGAAACTATGTACAATACAAAGGTCCGGTTTTCAGATATATGCTCAGAAACATGTGGGATTTTTGTTTACAATGAATTTTTTAAATATATATATAGTTACAGTTTTTAGCAACAGGTGGCGCTAATGCACAAGGCTGAATGTACCTATACCATTATATAGACACATGAGTTCATTGCGAAACTTCTTTTCTAGCATATTGATGAGATTTCGTTTTAAGAGTGGTTTATGTTCAAACACTGTTTTTTAAAGTACATTGAAATTACATTGAAAAGGAGTTTTGATACAAAATTTGATGAGTAATTGCTATGATTAGACAAGCTTTCTTTGCACGTCGAGTTGTGTTCTAATCGTACAATACGTGAAGTTAAAACTGCAAAAGATTCGATGGAAATTACAAATGTGAAATGCTATGGTAAGCAAGGTTTGAGAAAAGGGCTCATTTGAGGATCGTAATAGAAGCAGGAGATCCCAAATGTCTATTGCAATCGTAAATGAGGAAGAATTCGTTGCCAATACTCAATAAAAATCACCAGCTCATGGTGAGTCTGAGTGCAGTACTATTGTAATATCAAGATGAACTCAAATTTCTTCTGGAATTTCTTTCTGCTCTGAAGATACTGTACACGCTGTTTTTCATCGGCCCACGGTGGTACTTAGAAGCTTTGGGCGTCGTAATAAAAATTTATAACCCTTTGGACACTAATTATTTCTTTTAAATGAGCTGTATCATGCCATAAAAAACATAACTATCAATTTTAGCGCCACCTGATGGCAAAAAGGTGTAACTAACATAATATGATTGTTTCATCGAAAAAAGAAATCCCATAAGTTTCCAAGCACTTCCGTGAAAACCGCATGCTTCTATTGTTTATAGTTTGCTAATTATTAGAATTTAAAAATTCCCGGAACTTCTGGATCAGTCGGTGCCAATATGAATTTATTTTCCCAAAATATTGGAATTAAAAGTGTTTGTAAAATATTCCTGACAGATTTTGGGCACAGTTAAAAACATCTGAATCAATATATATGTGTATTGAAACATAAAACTCTTCTTTTAACTTGTATCTATTTGACATTTCTATCGAACTACCGTAAAAGATGTCAAAAATAGAAAACATATTACTTTAACCTTAAAATTTTATCAAGATATAAATCCATTACTGTAATAATAGCGGAAGTAAATCCTGCTAGAATACCATTCTCTTACCACTAATCGATATTTCAGATGATTTTTTTTTCTTCGTCAGATATAACATTTTCAGCTTGATATTGATCTTTATTTCAAAATAAATATGTTCAATGACCACATTTTATAGATAGCTTTAAATTTATATTTCTTTTTTTTCTTATCCATAATATAGATATTTTAAACTAGCAGAAATATTTTTCAGAAAAAAAAATTTCACTGATTGAAAACGATTTTTCCATTTCATTGTATATTTTATTACTTTATTTTTAAAATTAAGATTTTTTCGCTTGATAATTTTGGCGTTTAAATTAAGATAGATTTCAGCTGGATGTTTTCAAAACTTGGGTCTAAGATTCTTGAATTATTTTTGCTGTAAAAAATATTGCACGCTGTGTTTTGGTAAATTAAATTCACATACATTCGGTATTTATAAATTTAAAAGAAATCAATAGTAAGATGGTTAAAACGATTTCTGTTTTATTGGGTTTATTGGGGTACTTATTTTATGTGCTAAAAATGCTCCAAGTCTTTATGAAATGCTTAAAAAAAGCTCTTCTAAAAAAAGAGATGCCATACATTTCATCTCACAAAAAAATCTCCATTGAAAATATCTCACTCCCTCAACTCTCATAAATTTTTATCATCGCTTACTTACAGATGGAATATAAATTCACCTTTACTAAATCTATTTTTATTAGTTTATTAAATTCTATTCATCCATAGAAAATTTTGTGTGTGGGAAGGGAGTGGTTCATGGGAAAAATGTCCTGTCAAATACCTCGTTTTTGAGAATTATTTTAACATATTCTCAACAAGTTAATATGATTCATTCTGATTCTTTCCCATATATACTTTTTTCAAACATGGCATTTATTTTATCTGATTCTCCGACAGTTTAATGCACTGGTATTTTTAACCAGTTTATAAAGTTGATGTAAACGCGAAGCACAAATTCTGTTAAATTAAAAAATAACTATAAAAATAGTAATATATTTAAAATGAATGCAGTAAAAGGTGCATTTAATCTATACATCATTAATGAGATGAAAGATATATGAAAGATTGCAAATGAACGAAAGAAATTTGATATAAAAAATCACAGTCAATACCTTAAATTGTAGTTTTTTCTTTTGGATTTATAATGAAAACAATTATATTCAGAGTACATAATGAATGTAGTTTGGATATATTTTTTAAATTAATTTATCTAATCGCTTCGCAATTTTTTTTCTTTCACGTATCCCTTTCATAGGTTTTTCATTTTGGATTACCCCCTTTTTTTAATAAACTCTCTATCCTACATTCAAGTAGATAATGGAGACATATTAGGGTTCCGTATTTAAAAATGAAAACGGAAACATTATAAGATCTCTCCTGTGTCTGTCTGTTTGTCACATGTATTTTACTCGTTAACTACGGAACTTGGAAAGTTAAAATTGGGGGAAGTAGTAAAGACTATTGACCGACATATTTACAGATTATTAAGCAGTTACAAATATATACAGGTCTTAGAGGTATAGTGTTCAATTAAGTTACTCGATAAAAAAAATCCTTTTATTTGTATACTGTGTAAGATATCATATGAAAGTGTTCATAAAACGGAACTCAAAAATGTATTACTTTTAATTTTAGGTAGCACATTTTTGGAGATATCGTCGAAAATAAAGTGTAAAAAAAGTCTCTACGTCTATTTCCTAATATACGAGACTAAAAATATGAACAAATTAGAGGTAATATATGTCTTTAAACCTTACAGAAAATTTATAGCGATTATTCTAGGCCAACTAATTAATTTTTGAGAAAAGGGCATTTTTCCGTTACGCATAAATTTGGATTTCTGGGTCTTCAGCAAATGTGTTGAAAATTCTGGAGGTACCTATCATTGCTGAAGTATTGTGTTTAGACAAACATAGTGACAGGGGTGGTGCTCTCCAAGTTCCATCGGCTTTTGAAGCGGATATAATAACTTTTAATGATACATTTGTGTAATGCAATATCCAATAAAAGTGTAAAACAATAAACGTCAAATTGTTAACGATTTACTAACTTAATTAGAAATAATTAGATAAATACTATAGGATTTGCGACTTGTTTGCATTAAATGGACCTTTTAATGCAGCTCTCTTATCTTCTAAAATTAATTAAAAACCAATTTGAAAAAATGTGGTACAGACCAAAGCGCCAAAAACTTGTTGTTGAATTTTAAAGTTGCCTATGATTTATGGGGATCTGCACCATACGAGCTACGCTCGTCATCTCCCATTGAGTCACCATAAATTCTAAAAACACACTAATTTCGCTGGCTTTTAAAAAAATTACGAAAAACTGAACTACATTTCTTATAAAGAATAGGCGATGTCCCTGTAAACGGTTTAACATTAATTTTCCTTTGATTGGGGAATTTTGAGGTTGAACCAGTTGCTGTCTACTAGCCTTTTACATGTGTGATAAAACAAAATCGGTTAAACATTGAAATACACAGAACTTTTTCCTCTTGGTATTTTTGAGTCGCAGTATTAAAAAAAAGCAAGGAACTTCACATGTATCGTGTAAATCTGGTGAAACGTTCACTAAATTTTTCTTTCTCTGTTTAATATTCACTTTAAAATACTTTTCTTGTTTGAAAGGAAATATTACTTGTGCCGTCTTAGAATTCACGGCGATAGTAAAAAAGATTATATCAAAATATTAAGTAATTGTCGCGTCTAAATATATTCTTTAATTTTAACTGTTTTGCAATATAACTTCGGCATTTTAAATATGACATACTTTCTTTCACTTGATGCTTTTAACGCACTTTTGACGGATGAAAATGCTTAAAATAACTTATTGAAAAAAAAAACTGATAATTTTTTTAAAAAATATCAATCTGATCATTGAATGTTGCCATTCTCATATAAAGGCAATTAAGTTCAGGTTATCATATTCGAACTCAACATACAAACGCACTGTTCATTTCCGATATCGTTGCTGATGAATTACATGACTGCAGATAATTTATTGAATCAGTTGTGTTTTTGATAATATCTTTTTTTTTTTAGTTTTTATTTCTGAAAAGGAGTATTTTAATACGTACCAATATATGGAGTTATTTGCTGTGCGTATGGGAGTATTTAGACGGACTCTGATTATCTAATGCACTTTATTCGGTTAAAAAATCATGAAAAATTACCTCAATTTTTAACGGCTATTTTCTGACCAACTAAAATGCTCCGTAGGTGTTTTTAGATCGTTCTTATTGGTCAGAAAATAGACAGTAATTAAAAAAAAATTTTTTTCACGATATTTTTAACAGTGTACTGATGGATTGCCCGCTTTTCAACAACTATTTCCGATGTAGATTTCAATGTGAATTTTAAGGTTTGTGGGATGTTCCTGGCAAATATCCGAATTGCGAGTTATTCCGAAGAGCTAAATCTTAACTGGATAAATCCTCACACGTTTTAAACTGGAAATTCATATTAATACCAATCGACATCGGAAATAGGTGTTGAAAATTGAAAAACTTTAGTATATATGTTATTCAAGAGTAAAAAAGTATCTCCGCATATCAGTATACAATAAAGCGTATTGCTATGTGTAGCGAAATTGTATTTAGATTAAGATTTTGTTACCAGATTAGACATCAGAATGATTTCGGATTTTGTTCAGGTAGGTTTCCTCGATATGTATAAAGCGACAAACAGAGGACAGTATTTGTTTGGCTGAAAACATTTTGGACAAAAGCGAATCACCAAGCATTTTGTTGAGCTGACCATTATCGTCAATCTTGTCAATTTTTCACAGACGTACAATATGATTCTTTTAAGAAACTAACATTAAATTCTGTAACAGAAAATGACTAGTATTACAATATTTTGGACAAAAGCATCTGTCAAAGAAATATCTGGGCATCGAATGTTGCCATTCTTACATAGAGGCAGCTAGGTATAGATTATAAGTTTCGGATTCCTCATTTACACCAGAATCTAATCTTCAACAGCTTATTTAAAGTTCTAACAGAATCTGATATTTCATGAAAATCGGTGTATTAGAATCTGAGATAGAATTATCTCAGAAATTGTAAAAAAAAAAAAAACTAGATAGAAGCTCCATCTGTTGAGCAATTTACTCTAAAAACTAAAGAATACTAATCAGGGACAAACTAAAATTGAAATTTTATAATACGTGCATCAGATACTGAGAGAGATCTTTTACAGTAATCATAAATAATGCCAAGCAGTAGCGCCACCTGTTGAGTGATTTACTCCAAAGGCTAAAGAATATTCATTTATATTATAGAATAACTAAATCCGAAGTTTAATGAAAATTCGTGCATTCGATTCTCAGATTGATCTATTGCGGTAATCATAAATAATGTCATAAATAATGTGACCGCACAGCAGCGACACCTGTTGTTCCATTTACTCCAAAACTACAGAATACTAATTTATATCAGGGACTAACAGAATCTGAAGTTTGAGAAAAATTCGTGGATTAGTCCCTGAGATAGAGCTATTACAATAATCATGAATAATACCACATAGCAGCGCTTCCTGTTTTGTAATTTACACCAAAACGCAATTAGAACCATATTATATCAAAAACTAACTAAATCTAAAGTTTTATTAAAATTCGTTCATTAGTTCTTGAGATATAGCTATTGAAGAAATCGTGAAAAAGGCAGCATGTCAGCACCAACTGTTCGGCGATATACTCCAAAAACTATTCAGATCCAGTTTGTATCGAGGTCTAACTAATTCTAAAGTTTTGTGAAGTTTCGTGCATTAGTTTTTGAGATAGAGTTCCCATAAAATTTATGTCTCACACAGACAGACTGACAGATTCGAAAACAGACATTTTATAGAAACATGTTTTTTGGAATCTCCTATCCCTAAATTGTATAAATCTGTCAAAGACCGGAACTCGAAAATTTTTACGAATCCAATACTTTTTTCTTGTAAAGATAGAAGAAAGTAAAAATTATGCGTAGAATCTTAATGAAAATTTTGGTGGTGGAATTTATTCAAGTTGAATTAATAGCAATAAGCAGAGATAATTTTTTATTGTATTGAATTATTTATTATATTAGAAATAATGAAACGTATTAAAGTAAAATATATCATTGAATTACAAATTAAATAACGGATTCTTTTTTTGCATCCGCATAAGAAAGGTTTACTATTTTCTACAGTATAACATAAAATCATTTCATAAATTTATTCTCTTATTTATTTGGCTCATCATTTATCCTGTAAAAACAGATTTGCAGTTTTTTAAGATTAAATTAATTGTATATTTTAAATAAGAATTTTTTGCCCGCGAGAATTAAATGGTTGATCAACTCAAACTATCCATTTGATTAATAGTTTTCTCGTGTTCTAAAGGAAACTGATAAATTTCAAGAATTTTTTTTACCTTTATTTATCCTAAAGGAATTAAACTTATGGAAGGATTTGCTTAATCGCTGCTTTTGCCTTAGGATAATGTTTTATTGAAAAGGAGATTTCATGATTTGAATTTTAACGAAAGTTTATGTACAATAAATTTCGTATAATATATTGTGTTTATTAAAAAGTACAAGAGATCAGATGCACACTATACTCTTCTCTGACATACTTTAATTTATAAATGAAATTTTAATTTAAAAACTTACTTTGTTTCTTAATCTATTTAACATTAATTGTGTAAAAATATGCCTCAAAAATGTATATTTACGTTAGTTTGGTTCAACACGGTTGCTTATTTCAGGGAATTTCCAAACTTTAAAATTATTTGGCACCAGTACTTTCTTACAGCAAACATCTCTATAAATAAAGCAAAACTTCATGCATTTGAACAGTATGTATTCTTTTTATTAAAAAATATTGAATTTTTGACAAAAAAATTCCCTGAAGGGTAGCAACCCTGGTGAATATCACACATTTATTTTTCCCATGTCTTGTTTATTAAAAAATAGAAATTGATATAAATATAGGACATGGAATGGGTTTTCTAGGAGCTCAGTAACAGCTATAAAGATATAATGCCATGGAGACAGTCCATTCTCAGCAAATCTCTTTGTAATAAATATACAAAAAAGTAATCTAAGAATGGAGCGAGATCAATATTTTTTTCTGTCATGCATGAATTGTAGATTATTCAATAGAATTCCCTTCTTATTCTATAGCAAACTCACCTGTTACTTTTGCATAAATAGTGATAAGAAAGTATGTATAAGTATTATCTGAACATCTATTATGTAGATATCATGTTTGTACTTTCCATAAACTCCCCTAAATAATAGTCTCTGTATTATAGCGAAGAAATTTTAATCAAAATTCATTAACACTTGCAATCCAAATCCAAATGTGACTCAAGACTCTTGTGAAATTTGCTTTTGGCATCAGTAATAATAAAAAAAAAATGCCCTTTTTTATTAGAAAATTTTCGTTATTGTACAATCGAAGGTAACTTCTACTAAAAAGTCAAATAGAATTTGTGTAAGAGTCAATAGACCGCACAGGACTAAAAGTTTCAAAAATTTATAACTTATATGAAGAAGAGATGAAACGAATTTTGTAGGCACTTAACAACAGCTATAATGATATGAGACCAAGGAAACAGTTCGACTCAGTAAATCTCTTTGTAATAAATGTACTTAAAAATACTCTAAAAATGAAGCAAGCTCATCAATTTTTCTCTCATGTCACAATTGTATCTCGTTTAGCTGAGTTTCCTTGTTACAATGTAGCAGATTGAACTATTATTTTTGCATTAATAGTGATTAAGTAAAAATCGTATCATTATTATGTGAGCATCTACTATGCAAATATCACATCTGTACTTTCTAAAATGTTCCCTATATATAGTCTCTGTGTTATAGAGAAGAACTTTTATTAACAATTCATTAGAAGAATGCGAGGCTTTTCACTTATATAGAGCAGGAGACAGAATAGGTTCGGTAAGCTTTTAGTAACAGCTATAAAGTTATAAGACGATGGAAACGGTTCGTTTCCATCAAATCGATTGATAATAATTGCACAGTCGTGGAAAAAAGGACCCCACCCCCTCAAATGACTGCTCAACGAAGTATCGTAGAAGAAAGTTATTGGCACCGAACGATTGGAAATAGTGTATTTTTAAATGATGTATATAAATTTTGCTAAAAGAGCTATCTACATATTAACACAATCTCAAACTTCACTGTTTTCAATAGCAATACCCCAATTTAAACAAAATGTTTCAAGGCTTCGGTTCAAACTATGCCCATACACCAAATTTCAATTATTTTAATGCTAAGGTTTTGAATTATAAACATTCAAAATTTAGTGCTTATAATGTTAAATTACATTTGCTTTTTTTATGAATATCTACCAAAATTACACACTTAATGTTTTTTTTTATGTAGCAATAATGTTAAAATATGCAAACATAAATACGCTGAATTTGCAATTTTTATAATTTCATGATATGAATTAAGAAATAGATATTCCAAGAAATTATGAATTACAACCTAAAATTTTCTGATGGATTTAGATTTATGCAGTCCTCTTTTATGGAAATCCAAAGTTTCATTTTTTCCAAGTAGTTTTCAAATTATGCTTAAAAATAGGCAACATGATGGTTTAAGGGGCCGTCTACGATAGATGTGACTAGATATTTTGGAACTTCTTATCTTATAAACTAGCAGTCTTCAGTGTTTCAATAGTGCCTAAGACGACTTGATCAAGAAGTGGGCTCTCTCGGTCAATAATCTAATACCAAACTTCAATTTGGATACAGCCCTAAAATATGCTCATTTTAAAATAATCATAATATCGGAAATTTACCATACGAATTTCACGAAAATTTGTTTTTATGCTAATTGGAAGGTGTAGAGATCATGCTGTCATGCATTTATGCTGTCAGAATTGGGTACTGTCAATCAGGGTAACTTTTGCTCCATTTTTAAGAAACTTTGATCCATTCTGTCATGGTGGAATCTTGACGAATTATTTTCAATAAGCTACCCCAAAAAAATTGGATTTCTATGAAAGAGAACTAGATAAATCAAAATCCATCAAAAAAATTTAAGTTGCAATTCATATTTTTTTCGAATATCTATTTCATAAATCATATCATGAAGTTATAAAAATTGCAAATTCAACGTATTTATGTTCGCATATTTTAATATTATTGCTACATAAAAAAAACATTATGAGTGTAATTTCAGGTGATATTAATACGTTATCACAATAGTGCTGCTATCTTTATTTTGGGACTAAAACTTTGCCGTTAACTATAGTGATGTAGCAGATTTAATCTCTTTTTTCCTAGTTGACTGTATTGCTTTTCAAAAAATAATGTTCGGGTACGTTTTAATATGTCGAAGGTGCCTGAAGCAAGTTTCATATTCATCATTTAAAAGTAAATACTTTATTTCCAATCGTTTGATACTAGCAATTTTATTATACGCTAATTCGTTGCAGAGTTAGTTGGGGGTACTTAGTATTTTTCCCCCACGACTATACTTAGATACATAGAATCTTTCGACAATTGCAAAATATGTAACACCATGTATTTTACTTACAAATAGATATAGAAATGAAAGAAAAGCAGAAAAATACACATCACATCTTATATACAGGATGTCCGAAAAGTCTGGAAACGGTCGAATAACTCGAAAAATACATATGAGATTGAAAAACGTAAATATACGTGTTAAATATTTTTAAATAAGCTACTCAGTGATACCAAATTTGACCTTCGTAACCGACCTCCTGGGGGTCAGAGGGGGTCCAACTTTGAAATCTTAAATTATAACCCCCATTTTTTATTGCAGATTCGGATTCTACGGACAAAAATACGTAACTTTTGTATTTGATGTTTATTTCGAATCCTCGTTTATCACGGTGTAATTAAGCATATTAAATCGATACATATTTCGGCTTTTCCCACGGGATTTTCCCTAATCGAAACTAATTGGGGAAATTTATGACATCAAATTCCTAGTCTTTTGCAATAATAGCATTTCCTGAAAATCACCCGTGCCGATTATTTCGGTAGTGCTACACAGTTAAAAAATTGAACCATTTGCTGTAGCGTCACTCCACAGCTTTTATAGAATACCTCTTTCATGACCAATGAGAATGTTCCATAACACAGTAAAGTACACTGTAAAAATATTGATCCTTTTGCTGCATCGTCACTCCACCGCTTTTATAGAAAACGATTACTTTACTGTGTTATGGAGCATTCTCATTGGTCACAAAAGAGATATTCTATAATAGCTGTGGAGTGATGCTGCAGCAAATGGGTCAAATTCTTAACAGTGTAGCACTATTGAAATAATCGCCACGGGTGATTTTCAGGAATCGCTATTCCTACAAAAGACGAGGAATTTGACGTCAAAAATTCTACCTAATCAGTTTCGATTAGGGAAAATCCCGTAGGAAAAGCGGGAATATGTATCGATTTAATATGCTCGATTACACCGTGATAAACGAAGATTTGAAGCAAACATCAAATACAAAAGTTACGTATTTTTGTCCGTAGAATCCGAATCTGCAATAAAAAAGGGGGTTATAATTTAAGATTTCAAAGATGGACCCCCTCTGACCCCCAGGTGGTCGTTTGCGAAGGTCAAATTTGATATCACACAATAGCTTATTTTAAAATATTTAACACGTATATTTACGTTTTTCAATCTCATATGTATTTCTCGAGTTATTCGGCCGTTTCCAGACTTTTCGGACACCCTGTATATATTAAAAAAATAGTTTTATACATAAATTAATTTTCAAGAACTAATTAACTTTTTACATACGTTTTTGAACAATGTAACTGTTTGGTGCACTCTTCTAAAAAGCTGTTGAATATCTAACCTTAAAATTTGATAGCGTATCATAAAATATACTATTTGGGAATAATATAAAGTAATTTAAATTTTGGCTTAAAAAATAAAATTAAAAATATTTTGCTAAAAAACTTTGAAAATCCTTAAAATTTTGCGAATGTATTTTCCATTATTTCAAATATATATATATATATATATATATATATATACAGGGTGTCCGAAAAGTCTGGAAACGGCCGAATAACTCGAGAAATACGTATGAGATTGAAATACGTAAATATACGTGTTAAATATTTTTAAATAAGCTACTCTGTGATATTAAATTTGACCTTCGTAACCGACCCCCTGGGGGTTAGAGGGGGTCCAACTTTGAAATCTTAAATTATAACCCCCATTTTTTATTGCAGATTCGGATTCTACGGACAAAAATACGTAACTTTTGTATTTGATGTTTATTTCAAATCTTCGTTTATCACGGTGTAATTGAGCATATTAAATCGATACATATTCCCGCTTTTCCAACGGGATTTTCCCTATCGAAACTGATTGGGCAGAATTTTTGACGTGAAATTCCTCGTCTTTTGTAGGAATAGCGTTTCCTGAAAATCACCCATGGCGATTACTTCAATAGTGCTACACTGTTAAAAATTTGACCCATTTGCTGCAGCGTCACTTCACAGCTATTATAGAATATCTCTTTTGTGACCAATGAGAATGCTCCATAACACAGTAAAGTAATCGTTTTCTATAAACGCGGTGGAGTGACGATGCAGCAAAAGGATCAATTTTTTTACAGTGTACTTTACTGTGTTATGGAACATTCTCATTGGTCATGAAAGAGATATTCTATAAAAGCTGTGGAGTGACGCTACAGCAAATGGATCAAATTTTTAACTGTGTAGCACTACCGAAATAATCGGCACGGGTGATTTTCAGGAAACGCTATTATTGCAAAAGACGAGGAATTTGATGTCATAAATTCTCCCCAATTAGTTTCGATTAGGGAAAATCCCGTTGGAAAAGCCGAAATATGTATCGATTTAATATGCTCAATTACACCGTGATAAACGAGGATTCGAAATAAACATCAAATACAAAAGTTACGTATTTTTGTCCGTAGAATCCGAATCTGCAATAAAAAATGGGGGTTATAATTTAAGATTTCAAAGTTGGACCCCCTCTGACCCCCAGGGGGTCGGTTACGAAGGTCAAATTTGGTATCACTGAGTAGCTTATTTAAAAATATTTAACACGTATATTTACGTTTTTCAATCTCATATGTATTTTTCGAGTTATTCGACCGTTTCCAGACTTTTCGGACACCCTGTATATATTACTCAGGCCTATAACGTTAGATATTTTATAGGAACAAGTAGTTAGTTCCACAATTTTCGAAAGTTGTAATTATTTACTTAAATTTAGAAAAATGTATAAAATCATAAAAAAACACATTTCGAGAAAAAAGCCCCCCCCCCCCAAAAAAAAATAGGGAACCACCAATTGGGAAAAAGAGTATATTTTAAAGTTATTTTAATTTTTTTATTTTAAAAATATATTACTTTGTAGCACCATAAACTTTTAATCCCATAACATTTAGCTGTATATTTTTTTTTCGGCCAATAATTAAAAGCTGAAAAATTTGAATTGATGCTTCATGTGCCCTTAAACGGAATTAAAAAAAGTAAAAATCTCATAAATTGTTTTGTCATACCAAAATTGTAACTTTTTCAACAAAATCTCCTTGTGACAGTGCAGTAGTTTGAACTATTATTTCTGTATAAATAGTGATGAGAATATATTGCATCATATTATCTGAATATCTGTTATGTATTTACAGATATATATGAATTTCTGGACACTGCCCTGTATTTGTTTTCTGTATTATGACCAAGAAATAAAAAAAAATGCATAAAAGCCATACGAAACTTACTGATTAAGTACATATATATTTATATGGAAGAAAAGAAATCGTTTGTAAGAACTTTCTTCAAAATATTCTGTTTAAAAAAGGCTCAAAATCGAAGTACACCATGTCACATATTTAAAAGATTCAATACATAATAAATATGTTTAGAATGTCAGTATATTATCATGAAATATTTCTTCGGTTTATGTTTCACTTCTTTATATGCAGTATTTTATTAGGAAATTTTTTGTAATAGCTTTCGAATTTATTTCTTCCAGTTATATATTTCTCCCTTGAAACTAGATTTTTAAAAGTTTCTGTAGGATAAAATTTTAAAATTTTGACATTATTTATTTAAAATAAATAAGACATACTGTTATTTCTGAAATACGACAAATATTTTTATTTCAATTTAATTTATGTACATTAAGTATCAGTATTAATATAAAACCTTTTGTAATGTTATGTTTTCAAACTTAATTGCTATAGTTTTTTTCTATAAAAAAAGTTAATAGTATTTTTAATATTAAAATAACATTTAATTTCACTATATTGTCATGCATGGTATGTGATAGAAGTAAAAATCTTTCTCTTTGGATGCTTTTATTGCTTCGTTTTTCAGGATTAAATTACTCGTACATTCAAAATAAAAGGGTATGGAAACAAGTATATATAAGTTAAATAATCTATTTTATTAACTGATTTTATGAATCTACTGATTTATTTTTTTTACATTTAATGTATTTTTCTAGATATCACACTAATTATACAAAAAGCCTTTTTGTGTAGTAAAATTAAATAATATATCCAAAGCTTAGGAATTTTCTAAAAAGTATATTTTTTTATTAGTCACATGTCAGGAGTTAATAGAAAAAAATGTCAAAGAATCCGCTATTTATCACAGTATTTTCGATTTTGATAATTGCATTGATTTTAAGGTACATAGTTCGAAAATATATCTGTTAAACTTGTATTTTATTTATATTTTTTGATTAGATTAATTTTTAATACAAATATTCAATTGGTAAAAAAAGAAAAAAAAAGAGAGAGAGAGAGATTTTAATGCTCTACCTACTGAGCAAAATTCTTTTACCATTTTTTATATTTGATTATTTTACTATCTGATATATTTTTTAAGTTTTAATTTTGTTATAAAATGTTTGCAAAGACATATATTGAAGTCTTAAGATTATTTAAAGTGAAACTTGTTAATCTTCCATAAACGGTTTGTACACGATAGAAATGGATAAAAAATATATCTGATTGAAAATTATTTTAAAATCCATAATATATAAATAAGTTGAGATAGTGTCAAAACAAATTGCATTTGAAGTTATTATTATTTTTCTTTACTTTATGATGTAAAATTTGAAGTTATGCGATATTTAGACTATGTTTTGGTTTGGTTTGGTTTATTTTTGTCGTCCGATTATCTACACTAGGGATATAGGACCAGGGGGAGAAGGGTGCCCTTCGTGGAGTCTTTCTAAGGGAACCTAACCCGTATTTACGCAAGGTTCGAAGAAAACAACGAAAACTCCAAACTGTTAGGCCAATGACCGCGATTGGATTCGAACCCAGCACCTGCCGTTTACCAGTTGAGAGGTCAGAACCTCTCGGACACTGGTGGGGGATTTAGATAATGAAAAATCTACATACAAACTACATGAAAAATCGATATTTATTGTCCTGGTAGTTGTCACAATGAACATGATTTGGGCTTTAGCAAATTCTTGTGCGTCGACACTTATAAAAGGCGAGATCTTAAAATACATTGTTCAGCTGATCTAAAACACCGGATTCTTTGTGTTTCATCTTCTGTTTTAACATATTTATTACTGAAATTTATGTTGTATTACGCAGTATATTCAGTGTTTAATAGTGATAAATAAATTTCCCTTCACCTTCGAATATTCTCGAAATTATTTAACCGTAAAGCAGGCAAAGTTAACCACCGTTTAGCAGGCAGACAATTTCAATGATTTTAAAAACGGCTTATGCCTGGATATTTCATGAAAAGGGCAGGAAAATTAAGGGGTTGGGTGGGGGTATATTTGGAATTTAAGAATTTTCACGAATTCGTATAATCTATAAAAAATAATCTGATCAAAATAATTTTTTTTTTTTGGGGGGGGGGGATGCAAAACTCTTTTCCATAGGAACTACAGCGGTGGCTAAAATTGTGGAAACTTTTAGGTAGCTTTTATTCCAAAAACTAAAAAACTACCCTTTGTAGCTTCCCGGAGGAAAGCACTTTGGGGAATTTTGCTATATTTTCGTCGATCGTGACCCCTAGATCCCAAAACCACCCTTCATTGAAATGTTAACTTACATATATGTACTATATATATATATGTATAGATATAAATAGCTCAACTTTTTTGTGCTGTAACTCTCGAATTTATGAACCGATTTGGAAGAAATTCTTTATATGCATAGTTGAAGTACTAATGTTTCGACCGAGTTCCAGCTTCAACCGCCATCTCGCTTCAAAATGGAGGCCATTTGAATTTGTGGACACTAATGGAAATTTTTATGCTTTCTAGCTTTTTTTTTTAAAATGACCTATGTTGTTAACTTACATTGTGTGACTGTTTAAAATGTCTTTTGATGTTCCTAACATTCTGTTTAAAATGATATATAAGAGTTTGCATTTTGTGAAACGGAACTTTTTCTATCTATGTTATAAAGGACAAACGTATCTGTGCGTAACGCATACGTCATTTTGCGAATGGCAACACTTTCCCATGCAATTCAGTTGCAATATCAGTTTTGCATTTTTCGCTACTACAAATTTTATACTTTTAAACATCGTATATTTCCGATTTTTACACCGTTGTATAGAGAAAAAAAATTTACTTTTAAATGCAATTTGTTTGAAAGCTGTATCTCAATTTGTTTTTGAGGTATTAATTTTTTTATAGTTTTTAGTACCAATTTTAAAATTGTGGCAGCAGAGTCACTCCATTTTCTTTTAAAATTGAAAAAAACAAACAAAATGTGTATATTTTGCAAAAAATATCGTCTGTTATGAATTCCGTGATTTCGTTTTTACTCATCAGTTAAATAACTTCAAGTTTTGCGTTAAAGTGATTTTAAAATGATCAAATTAAAGTAACAGTTTTCTAAACTTAGTGAATACGGATATAAGAAGTAAGTTTTTAAATTTTGAAAAATGAAAATTATGACGGGTTTTAATTTCGCTTGAAATTATATGATCGTGTCAGTTTGGAATAAATTTTGTTTTTTCATTCGCATTTATACCAAACATAAGAGTTTCAATCGATAAATTCATCATAATAGCTGATCTTTATTATATTTTACTGATTAAAGTATGCGATTGAAGTTTAGTTGTAAAAATTTGGACAACTGAGTTTTATAGTGTTTTGTTAATCTTAGCTTTAAATAATATTTGTTTTAGAGTTAGACTGATCAATATAAGATGCATTTTTTATAATATTTGTTTGGGAGGTAGACTGATCAATATAAGATGCATTTTTACTGTAAGTAATTTTGTAGATTTATTGTAAATCAATGATGCAGTTCCTTCTTAAACATTTTCTTTCGTCGAATTTCGACGGGTTCCACCTCGTAAGAATAAAAGTTAAAAAACATAAAAATTTCAAAAGAATCAAATGGCCGTCATTTTGAAACAAGTTGGTGGATGAAGCTGGCCAACAAACTCGGTCGAGACATTAGTACTCTTATTATGCACATAAAAAATGTCATCCCAATTGGTTCATAAATTTGAGAGTTACAGAATGACAAAATTCAGATATATATATATATATATATATATCTGATATTTTGGGATCTAGGGATCATGCTCGGCGAAAATATAGCAAAATGTACCGATGGGCTTTCCCCGGACGGCTGCAATAGGTAGTTTTATTTTACTTTTGGCAATGAAAGCCACCTAAAAGTGTCCACAATTTTGGCCACCACTGTAAATAGTTTCTTTTAATTAAAACTATAAATTAATAAAACAAATTTACATAGAATAATAAATTTAACTATGAACAAAAATTATAAAGTTTAAAAACAATATAAATATTTGTTACACCTTGGAGCTTAAAAATCAAGAAAATGTTAATAGTATAATAGAACTTATACTATTCTAATACAATAATATCTAAAGCAATTAGATAAAAATAAATTGCATAAGTGGGGCATGATTGCATAAGAGAGGTAATGTAAAATTCTAATTTTCATTAAGAAATAATTGAGATACCTGGTTAAAATATTTTCTGGATATTAACTGATCTTTGTATATTTAATGTTATAAATTACAGCTATTAATGTTGATTCGTTTGTTTTAAGAAAGTTGAAGATTGAAGTAACCAGCAGTTTTGGAGAAAACAGAGGCTCGCAGTTTCTGATTTGAAACGTTAGAGTGCTCTTCAAATTCACAATGAAATGTTGAATGCTTATGAAAATGATAATCCATCATATCGCACTGTTGTTAGATGGAGAATGAATTTTCACACTTATGTCCCTCACAGACATTAGAATATGTGGAAGACCGTTACGAAGAAATATTACCGTTACAAAGAATTACTTTATCCTATAAGACCTAAAGATAAATATCCAAATGATCATGAATGAGACTCCTCATCTTAGTTACAACAGTGTGTGCAAAACTGTTTACGAAGAACTGCACGTGTCAAAGGTCTGAGTACATTTAATTCCCCGAGTACGCATTCCTCCCTTCCCTTCCCCTTCACTATCTCTAGTTGTGGTTGAGAAATGTAAGCGACATGCTTTGAAATTTTCCCACACCTCCCAGATCTCGTTACAAGCAACTTTTTCTTATTCTCAGAACTCAAAAAAACCATTGAGGGGTCAGTTTGACACCACAAATGAAGTGAAAAATGGCATTCAACCTAAACTATAAAGTGTTTCAATGACAGCAAAAGGTTAAAAAAGAGCAGGCAAAAATGTATAACACTGGATATTGATTCTATAGAAAAAACTTAAAAAAGTGTTTTTAAAAAAGTATATTTTTAAAAAAGTGTTTATCTCAATTATTTTCTAGCTATCATTAGAATTTTACGACACCCCTTATTTATTAATGACATATGAAAATTAAAAACTTAATTTCTAGAAAAAAAAAAAAACGGAAGAAATGATAGCATTAGAAAATAAAATTTGAAGGGGGAAGACTTATATATGGCACTTTTTCAGAAAAGGAAAATTTCACAGTAGGATTTAGGGGGGAAGGTGTAATTTTCGCTGCTATTGCAATAGAGGCAATTTTAATCAATTTTTAAAAATGACATTTTTTTCAGAATGGTGTTAATTAAAAATGCATACATTACTATAAATTTACTCGAATCTTTACACTTAAAATATATGCTTCCAAATTACAGCTCCTTTCACTAAATAGTTTTCAGTTATGTTTTAAAAAAACTACAGAAATCACAGTTTGTTTTTAAACTGTTACAAATAAATTTAACTTAAGAAGTTCTGTACATTAAATCTACATAACTCAGAAACTGTTTGTGATACCAGATTAAAATTTCAAAGTCCTGGAATTTAAAGTTTTGTACAGATGAAACAATAAATTAGTTGTTTAATTTTTTAATAAGGAAAAAAATCACAATTATTTACTTTTCATTTATGCCTTTTACTATAGGTGTGTATTTAAACCTGATGTAGTTTTAAAATAGGAGCTATAAATGAAATTCTTTCACTCAAATAGATAACCTTTATTGTTTTAAATATGAAAATTATACTTATTTTACATTCTTTTTTAAACATAATATTTGATAGAAGTCATCAATCATCGTCCGGAAACACATTTGTATTTTTCAAGATTAAATTATTCGTCTATCAAAAATGTTATTTTTTTAGGCATGCAGGAGAAATAGCTGATCAGCTCAAAATATTTGCGTGATTAATAGTTCCTACATGTCTTCTACTTCTATTGAAAACTGATAAATTTCACGATTTTTTTATAACTTTTAGCTATTTTCCTTAAAGAAGTAAAACATTAGTAAAGTTTCGTTTAATCTTTGTTTTAGAAGAATGTTTTTAACACTTCTCAACATAACTGGAAAGAGTTTAGGAATTCATTTTTTCTGTACTTCTGTTTGTTCACACTCTAAGAGACGTAAATATTATCAGATTTTGTTACGATTGATATGTGTTAATGTTGCTCATCATGCCACGTTTGATACTGAATATAATGTGTGTAACATTTATAGATCTTTTACAAAGACGATCAAAAGATATTAAAAAAAATATTATGTCAATAAAACGCTTCAGAGAGTGCAGCGTTTTATTGACATAATATTTTTTTAAAATGAATTGAAATTGACATAAATCACAGATTTTAACAACATGATGACTTCTATAAAATACGGCGTTTATGGACTTTATAGTTCATTTGCAGCAGTGCTACGTAATTTTTTTTCTTTCACGTTTCTTAGGCTACCCTCATTTCTTATAAACACGATTCTTTTCTGTGTTATACTGAGCTAGATAAAACAAACATGCTTTTCTTTTCAGAAGTAATCTTCTTATGGCAACCATTTAATAAATCGATATGAATTACATTCTCATTTCTAACATTTTTGTCAATTTATTAACAATTCTTGTGACATTATTAATCACTTTGATTTCCACCATTACCGATATTATTTTCACGTCCCTCCAGGAAAACGTGTACCCAAAGTTTCGAACCGCTAATTTAAAGGGATACGAAAAAAATCTGTTACAGTACTGTCTTTGAGCAATCATTGGTGGAATTTTGATTTAAATTTTTGTATACGCTTTGAAATGTAATAATTTTCTTGCATTCTAATCGTTGTACATAAATTATTTGCGCTATATACATGACTGAAAAAAAGAATTCACGTACCACTTTCCTTATTAAATTGACGAAGGCCAAAAATCAAGTGTGGTTATGTATTTACTAACTGAAATTAAATTTTTGGCATGCATTTAGTATATAGCTATAAATATATAATTTTAAAAAAACGATCCCTTGTAAGACTTCAAATAACTTTCCGATGGAATATGGAATTCTGAAAGTGAGTTTTTGAATGAATTATGTATTTCCAAATAGTTTAGTTAAAAATCACACTTGAACTTATTAAACGGCAAAGTTTTGCTACATTAAAATGAATATGTTTGAAAACCTCTCATAATTTATGCTTGAAGCATAATTTTTTCTTTGCTGTTTATAGAAAAAAAAAATATATTTTTATAAGTAAAATTTAAATAAAAGTTTAAATTCGTGGAATTTTCAAACATTTTTTTTAAATTTAAATTTTTAAGCGTCGAGCCCACGTCTACATTTTGCGGTATTTTTTATAGTCTACACAACTGCAGTTAAAAAAAGGGTGATTTTTTGTTGATTAATCACTGTTATAATAAAATAATTATATCACTTTCAAGAATTTGTTTCACTATAAATACTAATTTCGTATCTTGCAATTTTTTAAGTATACGAAGTGAAAGAAAACACTTATATCTTTTATACCAACAAAAAATATGTTTTAAAATCATATACATTTTGAGATACTTAACTTAAAAATGGTCTTTTTTTAATTTTTTCCAATTTTAAAAGTTTTGGGAACCTTAAAATAATCTATGTCATACATTTAATTTTTATGAATGAAATGGGTTTATTGTTAGTCATTTAATAAAACTGAAAGCTTTTTAAAAAATAGTAAAGCAAAATATTTTTTTCGAACATACTAAACTTTTTTTAGAATTTTTATATAAGAAATAGTCAGGTAATCTTAAAGGAGAATTACGCCATGCCAATTTTTTAAAATCTTTAATGCATCAAAAATATGTTTAGAATGTTAGTATATTACCATAACAAAATTTCTTGATAATATATTTCCTTTTGTTCGATTTTATTCTAAGCAAATGTGTATTAACTTTCCAAGTTTGTTTCTGCAAGCTATGTATTTTCCCGTTCAAACTAAAGTTCTGAAAATTTCTGGAGACTCAAAATTTCAAATGTAATTTTTCTTAACTGTGAACAAAGCGGCCTGTTTGTACAGTTGAAGTATGAAAGTATTTTATTGTTTAATATTTCAAACCTTAATTGCTTAAAACCCGAAAAGTCAACCGAAAAAGTGCTCAAGTTTAGACTCAAATCCGTGTCACCGGGGTAGTGCACCTGAATAAACCTAAATAATTCTTCAATTTTTTTATGTAGAAAATTTATCACGCCTTTGCTTGTCAATAATATTTCAAACTTTAATTGCTCAATCAGCGTATTAGAGTGAATAAATGTCATAGCCGGACTCGAACTTGAGTCATCGGTATCGCGCTTCTTAAAAGTCGTAAAGCCAACAGAGTGAAAAGTTTCCAAGCCGGTACCCGAAACCAGATCATCGGCGTAGCGGTATATCGATTTATCGGCTTATCAAACTTTGAAATATTATTGATTGAAATGCATTATAAATTTTCTACAGAAAAAATTCCAAAACCATTTAGATATATTGAATGTGTACTATAGAGATGACCCGGGTGTGAAAAACCGCTTTTCCATTCTGTTGGCTTTACGCCTTTTAAGCAATCAAAGTTTAAAATATTATTAAATGCCAGACGTGAGAAATTTTCTACAGAACAATTTCAAATAATTAATTACAAGTGTTTTGTTGTTTTTAATTTTTGCTCATTAGCAAACATAACAAATCAAAACGTGCTTCTTTTTAAAAAGGAAACGATAAATGACAACCTTCTGCTCAAGATAAAGGAAGTTTCATAATTTCAACACGAAAAAAATATTTATATTTTGTAATAATATTTGACAGGATAGATTTATTTTTCTGTTTAATATTTGACGGGAATCATCTATCATAGTCCAGAAACAGATTTGGAGTTGTTCGAGATTAAATTAAGCATTAAAAGTACAATATTTTGTCTGAAGAAAAAAAACCAGTCGATTAGATACAGCATTTTTAAAAGCATTTGTTTGTTAGTCTTTTTCTAATAAGCTCTTCAATTAATTTTGCATGAAGATTGGTTGCGACTGCAAATTGTAAAAGGTAATGGTCGCGCAGAGTTTCTGTCATTAAAATGTTCAAACTTTTCTATTCTTAAAATGCGTTCACATTTTCAAGCTTTTTACTTGTTTTTAACTTATACACTATATTGCCATTGATTATTGGACACTTGCGATTTTAGACATTTTACTAAATATCTAGAAAAATACATAAGGAATCATCTCGAAACTCTTAGTGTATAAATATAATAGTATACGTCATACATCTCCATGAAGATTTTTTACCGAAACTCCATAGGGGACCGTCAACAAATTAAAAAAGAATGAATATCTTTTGAATAACTCTGTCAAAACTAATGTAGCAAAAGCGCTCAAACTCTAGATTATGATTGAATACCTTATTGTAATACACTGTGTTCATTTTTATGCAAATAGCATGCATACTCGCAGAGTAATTAAGGTTTTTAAAAAAATGGTCCCAAATTTTTATAGGTTTTTTCCTGATAATTTTCAGAGTTCTTAATATAAAATAATATTTTTTTCAGAAAATATGACAAACAACATTGCACACAGTACCTTGTAATCAGAATTTAAAAATAATGAAAATTGTATACAAAATGAGTTGGTTTACTAAATAATTTTTTAGTGCGCATGCGTCAACGATATCAAAATATCATTTGCATATTATGTTAGCGAAAAGTATAGAGCAACTTTTGTGAAAGTCACAAAATCATAATTTGAAAATTCTGAAAATAATCGTCAATTGAATAAGTTGAAAATCCGTTATTCTCAAAATGAAGCAAAAACAAGAGGGGTTGTATCCATATATTCATTGATTAGTGTCAATATAGAATACACAATACGGGATGTGCTACTACATATGGATAAAATCCCTCATTTTTTTGCTTCATTTTGGAAACAACGGATTTTGTCCTTTTTCTATAGACGATTACTTTCAGAATTTGCAAGCTATAATTTTGAGACTTTTACAAAAGTTGCTCTATACATTTAGCTAACATAATATGCAAATGAAATTTTGATATCTTTGACGCATGCGCAGTAAAAAATTATTTAGTAAACATACTCATTTTTCATACAATTTTTATTATTTTTTAATTCTGATTACAAGGTACTGTGTGCAATGTTGTTTGTCATATTTTCTGAAAAAAATATTATTTTATATTAAGAACTCTGAAAATTATAAGGGAAAAACTTAGAAAAATTTGGGGCCATTTTTATTAAAACCTTAATTACTCTGCGAGTATGCATGATATTTGCATAAAAATGAACACAGTGTATTACAATAAAGCATTCAATCATAATCTAGAGTTTGAGCGCTTTTGCTACATTAGTTTTGACAGGGTTATTCAAAAGATATTCATTCTTTTTTAATTTGTTGACGGTCCCCTATGGAGTTTCGGTAAAAAATCTTCACGGAGATGTATGACGTATTCTATTATATTTATACACTAAGAGTTTCGAGATGATTCCTCATGTATTTTTCTAGATATTTAGTAAAATGTCTAAAATCGCAAGTGTCCAATAATCAATGGCAATATAGTGTACAATGAAAGTTAAGAAATGAATTGCTTACGCTAGTTTTCATTTATGAGAATAATTTAGTGAAAAGTACATTTTACAATAAGAATTTCAATAAAAGCTACTGGGAAAAAAATTTAAGACATTTATGTCTCAGAAGATGAAGAAACAACGCGAAACAGTAGGGAAACAATCTGAAATTCCTCAGAAGATCGCGGGGAATCGCAAAAAAAATTCGCGCTTTTTGTCAAAGAATCGCTGAAAAACTCGATTTCAATTAAATGATCGTGAAAAAACGTGACTTTCGTAAGAAGATCCCTAAAAGACAAGCAATTTTCGTTAGAGGGTCGCAAAAAAAGTGAGACTTTCGTTTGAGGATTGTGGAAAAAACGCGATTTTCGTCAAATGACTGCCAGAGAGAACACAAAATTCGTCAAAAGGTGGCGACTTAGACACGAAAGATTAGTCGCCATTTGGAGGCTTGTGGCCATGAATCTGAACCTATGTTTCACAGTTATTTTTTTTTGGATTATTGCTGGACTCTAAAACAATTTAAATTTATTATATAGCCTTGTCTCTGGGCTATAGCTCTGGCTGAAATTTTTCGTCACTTTAGAATATTTCATAGAACTGTCATATTAATTTTCTGCCAGGCCTTTTAAACTTTTCAAAGTCATTACTATATTTATGGATTCAATTTAAAATGCCAGGTTGGGATAAAACCATGGGAGATGGGGGAATTAAATTCATATATTCTTCATGTATTTCTCCAGATCAGACGCATCTTATTTTGGCTTGCAAATCTTTCCTTTCTAAATATATGTCAACTAACACATGGGAGAGTTATTGGAAACTTTTTCGTATGATGCTTGATCATTGTCTTTGTCATTTTAAAGCCGTTTTTTTTTTCTCCGAGATCAGAACTTCGGTAGAAAAATTTGATAATGAAATGTGTCAAAATTGCATGAAAAAAGATAAAAAAAACTGATCCATAGAACCGGAGTTCACTGAATTTCGGCGGGTATTTTTTATTCCAAACTTTGAGCTCAGTTTTGAATTAGGTGTTCATTGAATAAGTATAAACAGGGGGAACGGGGGTTCTAGTGCCCCTCCCCTTAATTTATATAAATGGGTTTTTGCTAGCAGAATTGTCAGATTTCTCCGAATAGTTTTGGAAGTTTAATGGTTAAATATAAAAGAGGGGGACAGCTCCTCTCAAATTATATAAATGATAAATGGGTTTTTATTAAGAATTATCCGATTTGCTCTGAATTTTGGATATAAATTTTTTATATGATAAAGCATGTCCTTGATAGTTCAGGAGGTTCGATGATTAAGTATAAAAAAGGGGAAAGGGGAGAGCTGTTTCCCCTTCTTAATTTTTTTTCCGAACGGAATTAACCTTTGAAAATATAAGGCTGTAATGTACAATTAGTATGCGTAGCCTGTGAGCTCAATGCCATCAGTTTAACTGGGCAATATTCTTTTTATTTTGTTAGTAGCTGCATTTCGCACTACTGAACACATTATATACATCTTTATCACGATATGCTCAACATTTATGAATCTATAGCGCGAGGATTTGCGTTGCAAATGGGTAGCCCTTTGAACTCTTCTGTTGCTCGCCTGTTCGCTTGTGGCACATATTAATCTTATTGATCAGCCTTTATATTTTAAGACTGGTAGATCACACAACCGTTTCACATAAACAGACTTCTTGTATTAATTTCAACTAATGTTTTTTCGAACTGGAGATCTTTCCCTTACCTTTTTTATCTCTATCTTTATTAAATGTTTATTGTAGTACATGATTTGCGCTATTGTTATACTTATTTTATGGCTCATATTCAAATAACCATATACAGATACTTGATAAAAATACTTATAAATATTCATATACAGAGTATTGAGCTATTTTGCAACTTGGAAGTCCCCGGAATGCATAAACTTTTCTATGTACGCTGTGTACAATTTCTGTGTGAACCAATTTCTGGTACAAATTATATAATAAATATGGCACAATAAATATGTTTTTTTTTCATTTTAAAGGAAACTTGTGGCAAGTATGCTTATGCATTGCGCTGTGATGTATCGTGTAATAGTGTCTATACGCTCCTGAATATTCCTGTTCTATTTGTAATATTGTTTCTGGCTAAAGAGTGTTTTTAATCGATTGTCAAAAACGCAAGTTCACTGCGTGAAATTATATTAAGTAGAAATCTGTTCTTGATTTAAAAGGAAAACAATAAAACTTTCTGAAATTAATTAAAGCAGAGAAACCTATTTAAATTAAAAAAAATTGTTACTTTTTATTTTCAGTCACTGGCTAGAAACAGATTTAAAATTACTTAATGTTAATTCACCAATATTAAAATTATTACTTTTTGGTCACGACAAAGAAAAGTGATCAATTAAAATACAAATTTGATTAATAGTTTGGACATACCTTCTTCTTTTAAAAGAAACTGATAATTTTCGAAAAGATTTTTACATTTATACATTTCCGTTTAAGAAATAAAATTTACAGAGGAAGTTCTTTAATAGCAAAATTTGTTTTCGGATAACGTTTTATTTAAGAGGAGATTTTACTTGAGAATTTAAATGACAGTTAAAAAAATTGAGAATATTTCATTTCTTTAATTCAAAGTAAAAACACCAAGTACAAAAAAGGAAATAATACTCAATATTTATATTACGAAAATTGAATATTTAATGCTTTTTGTATGTTCAAGAAGTGATGTGCAATGAAAGTGTAAAAATATATTTAATATACGAGTACGTTACTGAAATACAATGATTGTCTTTGCAATCCTTTTTTTCTCATGAACACAGGTGTTTCTTGTTTATAGATTCCGGGCCATGTTATGTAAATTAATTAGTTAATTGGCATAAAAATGCATTAAAATAATCGAGCTTTGAATTATTTTTCCTGGCAGTTTCAAACTTTGAAATGTGTTACCATGTTCAAAGGTTTTAATGCTATTATTATAAATATGGCTTGCATAAAATAATAGTCGCAGATATGATGAACATGCGGATAGAACAGATTTCTTTTTAATACCAATGTGCAGCTTTAAATTTCTCCAATAACTAACTACACCATATTGCATTACATGCACATCATCCATAAACAAGTTTGAGGTATAAATTGCCTGTAAAATCCCAAAAGTGTTATCGATAAACTTGCCAGTTTTTACTTCAGTATAGAATCTAAACTTCCTGTGCGGTATTTGATGCTGGAATACCTCTTTTTTTCTTTCTTTGTGGCCATTTATTACAACCTTTATTGTTTCCATACTTCAGACATCATAAGAGTGTCATTTTACAATTGTAGGAGAATCCGGGTGCTAAACGGAATACCAAGTTGAAAATATGTTTTAAAATATAAAAGGGTTCTAAGAAGAGCTGCAAAATTTTCGATGAATATATTTTAATGTAACAAATACAAAAAAATTCTAATATTGAAAGAAAACAAAAGATCAATGCAGTTTTTCTAGAATAAGTATATTATGTCATTTGCCCAGTTCTACCCCAAGTATGGGGCAGAACGAAGTGTTAAACATAAGTAATTGATAAAACATATAAAACTAATGAAAAAAATTAATTGTATTCATTTAATTTTAAGTGACCATAAAAGCTTAACTACAGTTTTCTCTGATTGTATCTTTTTCTTAAATTTATTGACAAGATTCACGTGCTAGGACAGTTTCGTCATCTTCACTATCTACTGTCACACAGGAATTGTGTGCCCATTTTTTGTATATGAAACGAGCGACCCAACATTCAACTGACTTTGAGAGAAATTCATGCAATATAAATATTCAGAGTCAGAACGTGCTAGTTAAAAACATTTCGAGGCAGACTGAGATACTTCTAAATTCAGCCCCAACGATTTGTGTTTTTGAGGCACGGTCACCCGAGAAAGATACGCAAGGAAACATTTAACTACACGAAACTTAAAACAGTTAAATGCACTTAAAATATGCATAACTATAGTTGTAATCTAATCAAGCATGCATGCCTTTGGTTAATGTTTCATCAAAAATTACATTACAGAATTAAAAAGTCACGCAACGAAAAATTTAAGCATTAATGCTCATTAAAATATGACTAAAATAGCTTCTAAGTTGTTCTGCAATGGTTTAATTTCGATCCAGTAGCCCTGTTGTGCTCCGGCTCATTAGAATCCTCTATTACCACTCTTCCATAAAATAAAGGATTTTTTCTTAGACATAGGGTTTTGCGCAGTCGACTCTTAGTCTATAAGCAATGAAAACTGTTAAAAGCTCCATAAATATAACAAAATCACAATATAATTCAAAAGAACTCAGTAAGGATAAAAATCATGTTCTACCACTTTAAGATCTACTGAGAGGTAAATAGCGCAGTCAACTGTAATACAATTAAAAATAACCAATCATAAATTGATTGACCATGTACAGTATGATGAAAAAATTTGAATCAAACTGGACAAAAAGACAGTAAGCATAATAATATGGAAGTCAGTCCCGACACTGTCCACTGGTACACAAATTCGCTGGTCGATGCATTAAACTTATGGAATTCAGCATTTTTCATTCTGTGCATATGGGTCATTGTTTAGGAAACTGAAAAGTATCTATGACGTGCATGTGGTCTGCTTTTTCTGCGAAGTAGCTGTCGAGTATAAGTCACAAATTTACTGAACATGCATTCAGTGTGAGGTCCTTTTATTAAACACTGGCGAGTACACTTGGAAAATTTAAGAGCTAAATTTAATGAATTAAAGACATAGAAAAGAAAGAAATAATGAAATGTTTAAAAGGAAGTAAATTAAAATGAATAAAAGAATAAACGAATATAATAAAGAATTCATTCATTCATTACGAAAATGAAATGAAAAATTCGTTTTTAAAAATTTTCAACAATGTTGAAAAATATACTTACAGCAAAAATATAAGGAATTTAAAACATTTTTTTTAAGTTCTAGTTGCATCATGAAATTTAATTGTTTTTGAAAATATTCTAGTCAAGAAAAATTTTATAGGCCATCATCACGTGAAACGTTTGAGAGATGTAATACATAAAAATTTTTTTTAGAATATCAGTATGTTATAAAAAAATCTTTTTCCTGGATTTTAGTTTCGCTTCTTTATAATACGCTATTTTATCAGAACGATTAATCTAATAGCTATCCATGTTTATTTCTTCCTTTTGAATATCAGCTTTTGAAAATTCAAATAGGCTAAAGTTTCAAAATATTAATATTATTTGAAAAGAAAAGAAAAAAACCCCTGTTGTTTACATTTATGAAGTAGGAAATAATTTTTATTCATTTTTTATTTGTGTTTTAAATGAACAGTCATAGGAAAAAAACACCATATTTTACCTGTGTAATAAATTATTTCGCAAAAAAAGTTACTGGTACCAATCGACTGGAAATAAAGTCTACTTTTAAATGCTGTACTGTAATAAATTTGCTTAGGGGGCATCTACATTTCAAAACAATTCAAAACCTTTTTTTTTCTATATCAATACTAAAGTTTTATATTATAAATAAATTTTTCTCCTTCAATTAGCCTAAATCCAGATTTAAATGAGCTTCTTACGAGAAAAATTTCGAGAAATTAATTTTTTTAAAACGATCATATTTTAGGGGCTTTATCCAAACTGAAATTCATCACAATGTTTGTTTATCATAAATTCAACTATTAATGCATCATAATGTACTAGCAGCCTTCACCCGCTACATATGGGCCGGTTTATCTAAAAGAATCTTCAATCAAACGAAATACATCTAGTAAAGATGAAAAAAAAAATACATTATCAAATATCCAAAATTGTTAGCTTATTCGTATAATTGTACATTACAAGGTTCAAAGCCGATGATGGCAGCATAATAGAGCAAAATAGTTCTAAAATCAATGAAGTATCTATGCTTCGCTATTTTTTAGTAGATTTCTTTCCTTGAATTTCCCGCTTCTCACTAAAACTCCTGCAGAGATATGACAAAATGTCTCAAATGTGCGACCACTTTATTAAAACTTTTAAGTGGAAATTATATAAATACACATTTAAGTTTGGTTTTGTATATTAGTTTTCCTCAGATTCATGCCTCTGGGGAAAACTATTGCTGATGTATAACGGAACGACCTAAAAGATTAATGCCTTTCGTTAATCCTTTTGGAAGGTGTAGGGTAATTTCTAAAATCACTGAAATAAATGTTTAAAAACTTCTTTCATAGGCTTTTTATACTAAATTTAAAGCTTCTACCGAAAGCTACTGCTGGGATATGGCTAGTCATGGGCGATTCTCGAGAATTCACCTATCGAAAAAAATCAACATTGTAATAAAATACAATTGATATAGTCATCGATTTATTTCGAGAGTCTACTAACGAGATGTTCAAAAATCGATTATTAAAAACAGATTCATATAGATTTCAGTAAATACATAGCAACTAAATATAGATGAGATTAAAAAATAACTAATGGAAGTAGAACAGCAAAAATAGAAAGGTCATGTGACGTGTCCTGGTTTCAAAATTTTGTATAAAAATGTAAAACAGTTTAAGTTTCAAAAATTAGAATATTTTGACAATTAGCAGCAAAATGGTTAAAAAAAAAAATTAAAAGCACGCCTGGAGCTAAAACAGGAATTAAAAAGATGGTAAATGGGATCAATATTTGTTTATTGATTTTTCGACGTCATTTAAGATCAGTTCCACAATTTTCTGATTATTAGAAGACTTATTACTAGAATACGTTAATCGCATCCCCGTAAGGGGAAAAGTGGTGGAAGGGTCAAAAGAAGTGCATAGTATGAATCATAGGACTTTCCAGCAATATATTAAATGAAAAGTGCTCCCTCTCCCACGGGGTTAAACGGGGAGGGGAAATGTAAGTGTTTAGTAGGAAATAGTGACCCCAGAGCTTTACAATGATGTATCACAATCAAATATTGTAATCCCCCGGAATATACCCCATTCCTCTTTCACATATTATAAATATAATAATAATTTTCCCATATATAAATAATATTTATCGGGGGCTCCATAAAGAAATACGATTGAAAATATTAAAAATGCTATGATTTCAAAAAAGTTTTAAAAAATCATCTCCGAAGCCGTTCAGATTAGGCAAAAGGGAAAAAAGTTTTATAACATCAAAGAGTGGTTCGTTGATTTTCTGATGTTACATCACACGACGGGTCCAAATGAAGCTTATTTTAACTACCCCCCTCTCAGGTGTGGAAATTTTAAAATCACTGACATACATGTTTAATTATTTTTAGTAGATTTGTTTTCTGCAATTTTATGCTCCTACCTAAGACTGCTGCTGAGATATAAAAAAATGTACTAAAATTTTTCACCTCTTTTTAATTCTCTAAGAGGGAAGGGTAGTTTGTAAAATCTCTAAAATATGTGTTTAATAAATTTTAGTAGATTTTTTTCTTGAATTTCAAGGTCCTACCTAAAATAGTAGCTAAGAATTAGCAAGACGTTCTATGATATTCGATCCCCCCATTTAACCCCTTAAGGAGGGGAGAACTTTCAAACCTCCTGTATTTATCTTTGCTTATATCGTAGAAAGTATTTCCACTCTAACTTTTATGCGTATAGGTTCCGTATTTGGGCTTGAGTTAATTATGAGTCAGTTAGGACAAATTATTTTCTATGTATATATACTACCTCTGACAATAAAGTTCGGTGAATAGTCCTGTAGCATTATTGTAGATGAAATATTAACGAAATTTACCATACCTTCCTTCAAAATAGTCATATCCTATAACTATGCGCTGCTGAAATCTGCTATACATCTCCTGGGAAATTCGCAAGAATTCTTCTTTTGAGAAGAAGTTCAAAAACTTCGTCACGTTTCGTTGGATGTCAGCAATATGGTCAAATCTCTTTCAAGGAGAGTTTGAGTCGTGAAAATAGGATGAAGTCGAGTGGATTGAGATCTGGCGTGTATGATAGGCGTTCAATTTGCGCCATCGCTCATGAATTTCTTTTGGTGTCTTGCAAAGCTTAAAACCAAACTTTAAACTGATCTTTTATTCTTTCATTTTCCTGTTCTCAATTAAGAACCAACACACTGAACAAGCACTTATTAAAGCACGTCTTACACAGAACGTAAACGACGCTCAACTGAGCAACGGTTGGGGAAGATGGTCTACACTTGCCTCTATGCAGGTGCTGCGTTTTGTTTCCCCAGTGTTGCCAGATCGGTCGTTCTGAATTCATTCACCGAACGTTATTGTCAGAGGTAGTAGATTATATATTAATGTATTCTTGGCAGTATTACCCTTTTACTCACTTAATATGCTTTGATTTTTGTCAACCCAAATGTTTCATTAAAATGAGTGAAATATATTTTCCCCAAATTATACATATTTGTACATGCTTGAAGGCTCCTCAAAATATCACTTTGGAATGTTTAAATTGTAACCAGAAAATTACTTGGAATAAAGATTTAAAATTCAGAACTTATATAAAGCAGGACAAATAAATATAAATTTGACAAAAAATTGTGGGCTGCAGTGCATATTTTTTAAAAATATTTTATTTTCCTAATTCATATTATATTAACTGATTATTTTATATATTTTTTCAAAAATTTTATTTTTATAATTCATAATTATATTATAAAAATTTTAAAATTACAAATTTGGTGTATTTATGTTCAAGTTTATTAGTACTATAATGACAAGCAGAAATTATCATACTATGATTATAATTTTAAATTTTTATAATTCGAAAACGACTGGATTTCTAGGCATAGTTTGAAAAGGAGAGTTTAAATATATTACCAAAATTAGGTGTTGCAGTTGAAAAACTGGATTTGTAAAGGATCCTCTAAGCAAAATTTTATATAGATAATTTAAATACAGACTTTATTTACAATCGTTTATTGTCAGCAACTTGCAGAGTTAGTAGAAGAGTGTTTACTTTTTTTCTCACGACTATACAATATGGAAAAAAATTAGAATCATTATAAAATAAATTAATAAAATTGTAAATTGTGAAATCAATTATCTTATATAACTTCGTCAAAAAGAAGTACGTTACTTATATCATTTCAAAATTTTATTGAAATTTTATTCATAACAACTTAGCCAAATAGCGATTTATGTGAGGAGAAACTCTTGAAAACTCTTTAATACATCATAAACATATTTATTATGTCAGACTGATATCATAAAAATACACTTTCCTGGATATTCCTTTTATATTGCAGCGTTTTATTGAAAAGTATATCATGATAACTTTGAAAGGTTATTTTTTTCGGCTACAGACTTTTTCTTCCAATAAAGGTTTTAAATATTTTTAACATCTTCGTAGTTTACATATTTCCTTTTAATCTACAAAATGTGGAATATTTGGAATTATGATTAAACACAGTAATAAAAATTTTCATGCCAAATTCCTGCATATTTAATCGACTTAAAATAAATGCAAATATTTTTGCTTACCATTTATAGGTGAGAGTAGACGAATTTGGACCTCTTACTTTCAAGTGTAACTCACTTCATTTTTGTAATATTTGAGAAATATCACTACACGTGGTCTATCTATTTATTTGAATTTTAAAAATATTGCCACAGTAGTCCAAATTAATATACTGGTCACCCCTCCCGAAGTCTTCTAAATTTTACTTAGAACTGTTTAATGTTTAGGGGATATCTAAGCAAAGTTTGCATTTAATAAAAAAAATCAAACAAAACATTTGCAATGAAATATAATGAAATAAAATGTCTGAAAATAAAGGTAATTTGTTTAAGTCAAAATATATTCAAAATAGACATCAAAGTATTAAGTATCTAAGAATAAAAAATATGGAATTTATTGCCAGGCTGGCAAATATCATGTAAGAAATGATGCAAGGATTACACATGGATTTCATTTCTTAATTTTTTATTCCAACACACACAACATGTATCTTTATTTGGCATTCTGAATGCTGAATCATTTCTGTTATTTTATTTTTCTTACTAATAAAGCAAAAAACATGCGTCACTGTCTTGATATTCTTTTTTGTGATTCTGAATCATTAGACATTTATTTTGCAAGAGAAATGTTCTTTAGTTTTAGTCAGTAGCTCTTGCCTTCCATAATTTTCTTTCTAATTTAATTATTCCTAATTTTTAAAACTTGGCTGTCAAATTGTTTGTGTGCTTTGAGAGCTTCCTTTTTGCCGTTATGTTTTTTGTTTTTACCTTGTTTGTTTTTTACTTTTGTTTTTTCTTTGTTTGTTTTTTTACTTTATAGAGAGAAGACACAGCTGTTTTTTGGCTTCCTCTGATTAACGGATTTTGGTTAGGAATAAAACATTTCTTACAATTTTTGGACCTTTTTTGGAAGGGGGGTGATAACGTAGGGATTATAATTGCAACCTTCTTGTGAATCAACCTTTTCACAATTTATTCTTTCCTTTTCGCTTCCCATGTCTTTAACAACTTTTGCTTTCACAAATGTTTTCTTCCAGACTATTTGTTTCTGTCGTTTTCATCATTTTTTATACTTGCTGAGATTTAATCGATTTTATGATTAAATATTCTTACTACTTAATCTTACTAGCAGGAGAATCAACGGATTTATCTGCATTACTTATCTCCTAGTCAAGAAAGAGTGCAGAAACAACTGAAAAATGCAGACATAATGAAAACATGGCTGTTAGACGGCAAATGCCTCTTCCATTATAAAATAATTTTAAAAAATGTGTCCAAGGAGTACAGCCCTTGAAATTTATTATTTACTTTACAAATTTATGATTGTATATCTGGTTCAATTTCAGAATTCAAATTGGTCCAATTAAGGCAACTACACCATTTTTTAAACCGGAGTATCACAAGATTAAGAACAAAAACAGAAGCAGACAAATTTTTATTTGTCTGTTTCGTGAAAAATATGCCCGAGTAATTTTGTTACGAGTTACGTTGTTTACGTTTGTTTTCGAGTAATTTTGTTTTACTTATTTTTTTTAACTCTTTATGCATGGTGTTGAAAAAGAAAATACTTTCCATGCATGGCATTATAGCCCCATGTCTTGTGTTCAGTAGAACTCAGACGTTCAGTTTCCAAACATTTCTGGATCCTCATAGCGAGATTTCTAATTACATCACTATAGAAAAACACCAGAACTGATGGTTTAAAAAGTTTTTTAGTTAGTTTTCTATCAATTTCCTCAAAAATAAACTTACAACAACGAAAGAATAACATAATGTAAAATTTTTAATAACTTTGAAACATCCAAAAATAAGTTTATAATACCAGAACAGTATTATAAAAAATATTTTCCTGGGATTGTTTCTTTTTTATTTTGTGGTATTTTATTAGAAAGTATGTTTTCAATATTACATCTTCGGGCTAAATACATTCTTTTTCAGACTGGAGTTTTTGAAAATTTGTAGAGAGGATTTTATTAAGTCTTAAAAGATTAATTTTCCCTGACTGTAAGCAACGAAAATGATTTACATTTTTCGAAAAATGCGAAAGATCGTTATCTGATATTAATGGAAAAAGTTTCTATTTATTGTAAATGTGTAAAACAAAAAATAAACACATTAATATTTTAAGTTTAATATGAAAATATTAATGATTGATTTTAATTTCTGTAGTGCAAAAGGAATCTTTTTCTCAAGTTGAAAACATGCAGTTATTTTCTTTATATTAGGTATTCAATACATAATGCTTCATTTCAATTAAATCCCCCTCTGCTTTTTAGATGCGATCGTAATTATGTAAATACGTAGTTACGTATTTACATAACACGTATTTACACATTAATACGTATACCTATAGTTGTCGTACAGTCCGTCCAATTGGATGTTCGCATATAACAACGCTAAAATTACCCATCCGAATCGTTTTAAATTTAAAATACATAATTAATACATAATTTTATCGAGTCATTTCAAATTTTAGGAAAATCGGATACATAGATCAATTACAGGGTCAATCAAAAGTATTGCGTTACATTCTGATCGATGGTGAAAAAAGTTTCAAATGCATTTAAATCGCTGAAATTTAAAATATGTAATTATTACATAATTTTGTCGAATCATTTCAAATTTTATGAAAGTCGGATGCATAGATCAATTACAGGGACAATCAAAAGTATTGCGTTACATTACCGTCAATGGGGGATAAAGTTTAAAATGCATTCGAAAATATTAAAATTGATATGGATCTATGAAGGAAATATTATAATATACATTTTGCACAAACTGTGGTGCAAAGAACATTTGTTATTGATTGACAAGACCACACAAAAGTAATGCATTATATAATGGTATAGGAAGGACATTGTTTGGTGCGCGTTTTAATTATATAAAACTATTTCACAATTTATTAATATGATATACGTTGCTGAGGTGTAATAAGAGTTATAGATCTGAATATTTTTAAAACTTCGTTTTCGTACGAACGCACCTCATTTGCTACGCTTTACGTGCAATTTCCAACTTGTTTAATAACTAAAGAAGTAATAAGACAAAGTTTTCTAGATTATTTCTTTACGCTTTATGAAATTCAATGACATCATGAAAAATGATAGAAATGATTAATATTTACGAAAAAAACTCTGACTATGGCATTCAATAAAAAAATCTGTAAATAAGGATATTCCCTAATTACAATGTATGGAACACGTGTAGGGCAATAAATATCATTGCGTTTTGAATTATGTTTAGTCAAATTGACAATTGAATTTTGACACGTCCGTTTCTACTAAAGTTATAAGACAATCTTATATTTATTTAAATACACAAACATACATTGTCTATAAAATCCTTTACCAATAGTAATTATTTATCTTTATATTAAAATTAATAACAGAATTGCTAAATTGTGGCATTGTAATTTGGATGAAATCATAATACATTAAAAATCTGTTATGGCTATATTGTTTTATTACATTGTAAAGAAGTCATAAATTGCTCATCAAGCATAGCAAATAAAGTGTGTTTGTACTATAATGAAGTTTAAAAAATAGATTCAGATTTTGATGTAATGCTTAGGATTATAGTATAGTATCGAAAATATTTTGTGTGTCCCTATAAATATTATCTGCTTTCTTTTATAGAAGTCATTTGTAGTAAACCTGAGCAACGTATATCAATTTCATAGAATGTGAAATAGTTTAAAGTAATTAAAATAAACCCTAAACAATGTTTCCTCTATATCATTATGAAATGAAATACATTTATATGCCCCTATAAATTAATAAAAATTATCTTTGCACCACAGATTGTACAGAATGTATATTTTAATACATACTTCATCAATATTATTATGTTCGATTGAGTGTAACATCATTAAAATGCAATTTAAACTATTTTTTTACCATTGGCCGCAATGTAACGTAATACTTTTGACTGTTTCTGTAATTAAACTATGTTTCCGATTTTCATAAAATTTGGAATGACTCGACAAATTTATGCAACAGTTATATATTTTAAATTTCGAAAGTTTCGGTTGGGTAGTTTTTGCTATGTTATATACAGACAGACGGGCAGGCATACGGACGGACGGACTGAATGACGAATATAAGTGCTACGTATTAACATAATTACGAGCGCACCTAAAAATGAAAAAAGCTTTATAAACAAAAAGTGTATTTATGAAAATATAACAGAAACTCTAACGATTTCCTTTACGATTCACAAAAATATTTCTTTATCTTTCAAAACCTCGAATATAAAAAGCATTCTGAAATTTAAAGGCACATTTTTTAAACAAAAAATTCATTGCTGTCCGTAAATTTCGCAAACATTTCTGAGTACGAAATGATTTTTTTTTCAATTGGGTGAAAAAAGTCTCCGGCTGGAAATTGAAACCAAAACCTTTGTATTAAAATCTCTACCCTCTACATTTTATAGCCACAAGTGCAAACAATCAATGGGCCAAACTTTATTAGCAGCAGAGTCAAGTCCTCAATGTAAACAGATTATTTGGATACTACATTGCAAGTAATGGAAAAACATTAATTGATTAATATATAGATAAACGTTTATGAGAAAAACGTTTACAAGAAAGAAAAATCATTCAATACAGCATAAATTATGAAACACTTTCCAGCACATCCTCAATAGTACAACAAAACGTTACACTTTGATAATAAGAAATATTATATCTAAAAGAATAATTTAGAAAACGCATAACCACAAAGGAGTTGATAACCAAAGTTTTGCGATTACATTCTAACGAAAATATAAGATTTTTTGTGCAGTTCTGAATATGATCCGCGTGTATGTATGTATATATACAACATAATACGCAATAAGTTAATTCAATTAAACAAACAGCAGAGATGAAAATTTCAATTTAGAAATTTCCACCAATAAACGAATGTAGTTGAGAAATTTTGAATACATGTATATAATATATAGTATTCATAAAGACCAAGTAATAATTAAATAATTGTTAAATTTAAAAACTCATACCATTACTGGAAATGTATTTCCGATAATCATTGGTCGTATGTGTCAATAGTTTAATTATTGTCCATTTTCTTCTAAAGAGAAATGCTTTTGTGTGGCTTTGTAAAAGGATGATAAATTTTATGCACACTATATTCCAGAATAAGAAACTTATATAAAAACTTCAGTGATATCCATTAATTTCAATATGCTTTAAATTGTGTATTATATACTTGTATTATACATTACCGTAAATGATCTATCCCCTAGACAATAGCGTTACGAAAGTCTTTTGAATACCCCTGTAGATGTATCGTAAATGTTGCACACTTCAATTTTAATGCCGAACATACCATAGTAAGTGTTAATAATGTGTATCAGTTTTATGACAATCGGACTGTATTTAAGCCATCTACGAACAGACAGATAGTCGGAAAGAACGGAATGAATTCATAAACTCTTTGTAATTATATTGCAAAATGTTAAAAATATTTTTCAATAGTTTTACAGATTTTGAATCCTGAAATATCGGTTTTTAATGTACTTTAATGTTGAAATAAAAATTGTCAGCTGCGTAATAAAATTAAAACACACAATACTCCATCTGCCTTCTTTCGACAATTTCTGATAAAACTAAATTATTGTTCATTGTAAGTAGAAGTAAATTAGATATAACGTCTTTTCAATGCTGATGTATCTTCATAGGTACAAATAGAACCTTTTAATTTCAAAAACTCATTAAAAAAAGAAAACGGCGGTTAAAACCTTATTATTCTCAGGTGACGAATAGCAACGAACTTTTGTTCATGTTAATTTCAATTCTGTCGTCTTTTGAATACATTTGTAATAAAGTACGAAATTTTTTAGTTAAAAATCGGTAGCATTTAAAAATTTGAGTTGAGAAAGCGGATTAATGCACGATTAAAATTACTTGGAGACTTTCCCATTATTACAATCAACAATACAAAGTGCGTATGTAGTAATGAATTGTTCAAAGACAGTTTGAAATCGCAACACTCAGAAAAAAATATGATAGAATGCTTTGTAACTATTAATGTGTAGACATACGATGTGTTACTCTCTATAACAATCTAATTCAGGAAATTTGCAGATATGAAAATATGCTTTGTTTTCTGGCAGTTCTATTGAAAAATGTAACTTAATAACTATGTTTTTTTGCCATCTGTTCTAATTAAATCTAACTCTTTTTTTTTTCGTTTATCAGTGACAACTTAAAAAAAAGTTTAGTAAATGTTACAAGAAAAAACCCATGTGTGTATGCATATATATATTTTTATATACAGGGTGGTCATAAAAAACTTTGCCGATATATCGAACTCCGGCGGCCGGTCTGTTTAACCGATCGAGATAAGATTTCAGATATAGTTATTCACAGATATGAGCTCGGAATTCTGTGAACGGCAACAAAATGGCGCTCACGGTTACGGTTATAGCTACTGAAACTCGAAAATTTCAAATGGCGACACCTATTTTTTTTACACGGCGACACCTATTTACGCTGCGAAGTCTGTTCGCAGCGTTCTGGAACAGTATATTTGCGACTGTGTCATTTCATGCCATTTCCCATTTCCCCTTCCCGACCTCACTCCTATGGATTTCTGGTTCTGGGGGTATCTAAAATTTAGATTGTACATGCGCAATCCACAAACTTTGCCGGATTTGAAAGATATTTTCAAAGGTGAGATTGCAAACATCCCTCATGCGATGTCAAAATTCGGCTGTATTGGGTAAAAAAAAAAAAAATTGTTTTTAATTTTCTATTTTTTGAAATAATGGAATGTTTACATGTCTAACATTATGAGAAAAATATCGGCAGAAATCGTTAGCTTTATTTATGGCTTCAATGTATAGAAACCCAAATTAATAATTGGAAGATCAAACTAATTATTTTATAACTCAATTTCATAAAATATAAGTACATTAAAAATTAAGAAATTTATATTTAATCATTGATCCATATATTATTATGATTCATGAAATAAATATAAACATTAATAATGTAAAATAAAAATCATTTTTTATCACAAAATAAATGAAAATTATTGTTTTGTAAAATCGGATTTAATAAAATTTTAAACAATAAGTCAGTAAGATTAAACCATTATAGTAACTGAAATTTATGTTATGGATGATAATTTTTGTGAAATAATATTAGAAAATACAAAAAGTCTTGAAATTTCTCATTTCCATGGCCTGTTGGCCATTACCATGTTTGCGAAAAAACATTATAATGACTACCATGATAATAACATTTTTAATGTTTAACCTCATTTTAGGCTAAATTATAGCAATTAAAGGCTTACAGTACATTTACTTCCAAAATAGTCCTAGAGATTTATATAGTTCAATTAATACAGTTAATAATTTTTATTATTATATTTTAGTAAAATGAAGCATGGTAATGACACACAAAAAACACATTGTTCTCAGTTTTTAAATAAAAGTATCAAAATTAAACAGTACGTACGTACCTATTTAAAAAAAGTTAGATACCACTGCTTGTAAGAACATGTGCTACTCTACAATACAGCACTTAAAAGTATACTCTGGCGCACACGAGTGATGAGGTATGAAAGAATACACTTTGCACCATGGTAATGACCGTGAACTCCAGGGGCAAAGTTTAATTAATTAAAATTAAGAGAAAAAATGCTTTGAAGCTAAAATGTTAATTATATCATAAGTAGAGAGATAAAAATTTATTATATTGTTGTTGTTTTAGCTCAAAGGCTTTCCAACACTTCAAAGTGTAATTTTGAATTATTAAGATTGATGTTAGAGCGATGCCATCGTAATGACATCTGCAAAATGTTATTTTTTTTAATATTAAAATTATTATTTTTCCTATGTTTAAACTGTTGCACAATGTAGTTCTTTATCTATTTTTAAAAATAAATTAAAGAAATTCATGATAGACTCATTAATTTTACTTTTTTGGTCAAGGACATAAAATTTCCTATTATCTGAGAATGACCCATATGTGTGTGAAAGATTAGAACTTAGTTATTTAGAATACTGTCGATAAATGAAAAATTCTGCTCTAAATGACACCACTTAGCAAAAGAAAAAAAAACGCAGATATAGCAGTCGTGTGGCAAAAGGTTGTAAAGTAACAAAAAAATTTCTTTTCACATTTTTCCCACTTAAATTTGACAGAAGCGATGAACGTTTTTAATCACATTTATTCCTATTCCGCATCACAGTAAAACGATTCCACTCATATTGGTTTAAACTTCATATCGGCGTAAGATGCAGACATTATAAGTTTTAGATGCTATTATCACCACAGAACTTCACCAGATAAATTCTTCTACAACAGCTGACAGGTCGTTTTTTAACACAAGAAAAACGTAAAGTAATCCGCTCGGAAGCGAATGTAACGAGTTTATAACCGAACAGGTACTAGAATACAGGGTTTTACGGTTGCTTTCTAGTTGCCAGAAAATTTACAAAAAAAAAAAAAAAAATTAAACAATGTGAAATTTTAACCCCGCGGAAACGTAAAAGAGTTCTCCCAGACCGTCGGAGGAATAACTAATGCGAACCATTCTCTGGCGTCGCTAGAAGGGAATTGGGAGTAATCGACTATGTTTTAGAAGTTAAATTAAAAAAAAGATACTATGCAACAAATGAAAGAATAAAAGTAAATAATGAGATTTTAAGGAAAAAATTGCTCTAACAGATTGTCTTTTAGAATAAAATAAAATAAAGAAAGCGTTGATTGAAGATGTGGAAAATAAATATTACGTTGACTATTATAAAAAAAGGGGGCAAAATTAGATCTGAAAATACTTAATTTAGAATTAAGGCGAAACTTTCTCATTATCACATATGTGTAATGCAATTTCCACAATTATACATATTCATAAGATGCTATTATCGCCACAGAACTTAACCAGAAAAATTCTTCTACAATCAGCTGACAGGGATTTTTTTTAGCACAAAAAAAAAAAAAAAAAAAACGTAAAATAATCCACTCCGAAGTGAATGTAACGCGGTTATAAACGAACAGGTACTAGAATACAGTATTTTACAGTTACTTTCTAGTTGCCAATAAATTTATAAAGAAAGTTATTTTAAACAATGCGAATTTTTACCCCGCGAAAACGAAAAAGAGTTCTCTCCGTCGGAGGAATAAATGATGCAAACCATCCCATGGCATCGCTAGGAGTAATCGACTATTTTTTAGAAGTTAAATAAAAAAGAAATTATGCAACAAATAAAAGAATAAGAGTAAGTAATGGGATTTTAAGGAAATAATTGCTTTAACAAATTGTCTTTTAGAATAAAATAAAATAAAGAAAGCGTTGATTAAAGATATGGAGTATTAATTATACGTTCACTATTATAAAAAGAAAGGGGAAAATTAGATATTACAAGCATTTAGAAGTACTTAATTTCGAATTAAGGGAATAAAATTTATTATCACATATATGTTATGAAATCACGACAAATATAACGTCTTGAATCATTACGACTATATGTGGATCAACGTGATACTTTAATACATTATTGTATTAATAGCAAATACTAAGAACAAGTATATTAAAGACTTGAAATTCTAATATTTTACCATAGAAAGTGTTACATTGAGTAATGCAAAGCTTATTATGAATTATATAAAATCTATTAAAGTAGAAAAGCCTATTTAAAAATTAAGATCTGAAAAACTTTATATATTGTCCTCCAAAAGAAGAAGTGTCTTTATAGCTGGCAAAAATTTAAAATTTTTATTATCAATTGTTTATTTTTTCATTATAGTCATTATTCATATTTTAAATAACGCTAAACATAAATTTGTAACTAATAACACACTGATATCGCCAGTCTTAATTAATATACTGACAGCTGTAAATTCAAATTAATATAAAAAGTAGGATGTACTTTATTTTGAAAAAGTAGCAGTCTCTCAGATATCTTCTTAATTTTATGTTTTTGAACAAAAAGAAAGAAAAGAAAAATAGCTTTAAGTATCAGGATTTTCTCGGAAATAAAATAAAAGAGAAAAAAGTCTGAAGTCTGAAGTTAATTAAAGAAAAAATATTCCGTAGTATTTATACGAGTCACGTATAACGAATTAGGAGTATTTGCATTAGAAATATTTTGAGAAAGAGATATCTCCTGAATAATTTAGCCTTCTGAATACTTTCAGATGATAATAAAAGATAATGAAATAATGATTAAAATTTTTAAAATAATAAAATCTAGAACTACATTCTTTTATATTATAAATATGTAAAATTATTAAATAAAATTTGTCTTTAAAAAATTCATATTTTTTACAACGTTAGATTTATTATACCAGGTATACCATACGTCTCATGAAATTAAAAAAAGTGAAAAGAAAAGGAAAATGGTACATCACAACGATGGTTTCATGATAAAATTTGACAAAGATTTGAAATATTTATGGAAAAAAGTCGAAATTGTACTGATAGATGGCGGTCTTAAGTTCCAAATTTTAAAAATATCTAAACAATACTGAGTTTACGCAGCCACATTTTTATCTTTACAAGAAGAAAGTATTGATTCCTGAGAAATTTTGAAATCCGGTTTTCGACTGATTTTCAAGTTTTAGGGGTCAGAGAACCCGAAACCATGTTTTTACAAAATGTCTGTCTGCGAATCTGTCAGTCTGTGTGCCTTACTGTGTGCACGTGACGAAACTTTATTGGGCGCTCTATCTCTAGAACTAATGCATGGAATTCCACAAAACTTTAGATTCTGTTAGGCCTTGATATAAAGTAGATGTGATTAGATTTGGCGTAGGTCACTTAGGAGGTGGCCCTGCTATGTTCTGTTATTTACAATTTCCACAATAGCCGTATCTCAAGAATTAGTGCAAATGTTTTTCAGAAAACTTTATATTTACTTAGTACTTGATATAACATGAGGCTGAATACGTTTTAGAGTAAATCGCAAAGCAGATGGCGCTGCCATGGTGTCTTATTCGTAATTATCGCAATACCTTTATCACAATACCTAATAAATGAGATTTCATAAACTTCAGATTGAGTTAGTCCCTGATATGGATTAGTGTTGTTTAGTTTTTGGAGTAAATCGGCGTACAGATGGCGCTGCTATGCTGTATTTTTCACTTTTTTGCAATAAATGTATCTCAAGAACTAATGCAAGGATGTTCATCAAACTCTCTCAGATTCTCTCAGGATTCTCATCAGATTCAGTTAATACCTGATGAAAAATTCATCCTGATTAGTTTTTGGTGTACATCACTCAACATGCGGCGATGTTATGCAGATTTTGTTTTAAGATTTTGCAATAGCTCTAGCTCAAAAACTAATGCACGGATTTTGAGCAAACTTTAGATTCCGTTATAAGTTAACATAATTTGTTGGTGACTAGATTTTAATCGAAACCACCTAACCGGTGGTGCTGCTATGCTCCATTTTTAAAGGAAGTATTAGCATGTATAGCAGAGAAGAAAATTTTGTGATTGCCACATCTAACTAGTTTGCATATGGAGTTATATTGCATGCTTTCGGTGCCGCCTACAGATGAAATAGATCTTCCTTAATATGCTATAAATAATTTGGCACTTTGGAAAATTCTGTGTATCAATACATACAGTGCATTAAGAAATTGTAAGATCATTTTGATTTTGAAAATTATGAAGTAAAAAAGTTCTAATAGGCACATAACATATCAAAATACAACGAGTGTATTTAAATTAATTTGCGATAATTGTGAATAATGCAATAAATAAGCATCTTGTCAAAAATATACGCAATGATTGAAAAACACACTGTTAATAAATTATAAGACCAATAAATAATACGTAAATTAGTACCATATTGGTTCTGCTGTTTTTCTTATAACCTTATACACTCTGTTTTTCATACGTATAAGTGATTACGTGATTAAGTACAGATTCAGAAATATTGTGTCATTCTTTTACAATTTATACTTCTAGTTCATTTGCTGATAAAAACTGTTTGTTATTAGTATAAATGTTGCGACTAATAAACCCAAAGATTTTCCACGGGATTCAAGTCTGGCCCTGAAAAAACGCGAGTTCTTTTGTTTTGAACCATTGATGGGTCGATTTAGATACATAATAAGAAGAATTGTCTTATTGAAAAATAAAGTTAGCACCACTTAAAAAGGGATCTAAATGGTATCAAAAGTTCATGTAATAGAGCCTGATATTGAGCAGAGTTCATATGTCCGAAAATTTCGGTTAAATCGCATAATCCATCTTATTTAAAAGTTCCTTAAACCATATTTAATCCTCCTCTCATTTGTCGACTGAAGCAATGTTACGGTTCCTTCCTCAAATCCTACCAATAGTATCTATAACAGTCCGAACGGTAAAGATTATTTTTTTTATCTTAAAATATCATTTGTTTCCATATTTTTGTCAAATCACATGCCATTTTAATCCATTTCAGTCTTTCTTCTTTATGATGTTTTATTACCCTCGTTTTTAGGTAGATTTCGTATGAAATACTATCTCTTGCGGTTGCTCGTATGTGAAATTTCTTAATTTTTTTTACAGATTTACACCGATCATGAACCCTAGATCCCAAAACTACCATCAGTAAAAAAAGATTATCCCTCTCTCTGTCTATATATCCCTTTTTATGGCCACGATAACTTTTATAATTCTGCTCAAATCTTCTCCAAACTTATACATAAAATGAAGAGGAAAAAAATCTCGGTCAAATTTGTTATTGGGCAAAATCGGACCAAAGGGGTGAAAATACACTGTAAAAAAAGGTCGATCTACTAAAAAAACTTTAGTGATCCTTGTAATTACTAAAAAATTTTTAGTAATCTTAGTCGGTTACAAGAAAATCTGTAAGAAATACTAGAAAAAAGTTAGCAACGAAGAGAGTTAATAGTTTTATACTTTTAATAACTATTACTAAAACTCACTTGGTGTGGCCTTGATAGCATAGTGGTTATAGTAACGGACTCCAGACTAAAAGGCCCCGGGTTCGATACTGGCCGCCGCCAAATACGCCCAGAATGTATGTAGTGTATGTACCCGTTAGTAAAGGGATTGTGAAAATCCCGTCGTAGCAGTTAGCAATGTTTGGTGCTGCCATCTATTGCAGTTTTGCCGAAAATCTTCCGTTTCAGAAGTCTGGTCTGCTCGAAGGAACCTTCTGCCCTTCGGACGCACGTAATGATTATTAAAAATAATTTTGGAGCTATTACTAAAATTTGCTTAATGGCTCATACTAAAAATTTTTAAGTTAGTTATACAAAAAATTCTTTTGTTCAGTTTACAAAAGAAATGCTTGTTTCACTTACAAAAAAAAAAGTTTGTAATGGTTACTAAAAAATTCTGTGGAATACAAATTTACTAAAAAATTTTTAGTAACCTCTTGATTTTTTTTTACAGTGTAGGGAGAGCTTTTGTGAAAACCGAAAAAATGCCATAACTTCATAATTAAAATAGATATCGAATCAGTTTAAAGTTTATGTTACTTCTAAAAGATGGGCAAAACGTTTATGCATAGATGATTTATGATAAAGTTAAAAATAGGTCCAAGGGGTGAAAAAAATGGGGTTTTGGGTAGAAAAAAATTTATAAACTCGTGAATTCTTAAGATATCAAATACAACGAAACTTTTCATAAATTATCTCAAAATTATCAAAAATGTTTGTATTTACAAGTTTTTGATAGGACCAACTCTTATTGATTGAAACAAAATTAAAACAAAAACAAAAAAAAGGGATGGAAAAAGAAAAAAATCCATAGCTTCCTCAATTCTTAAACTATCGAATCCGATTAAATTTATTTTACATCTTATTAATAATATCAACAACTTTTACATTCACAAACTTTATAGGACTAATTCTTATAGCAAAACTAAGTTAAACAAAAATAGTAGTTGAAAAAAACCTGAAATCCAAACTGCTTATATTCTGACTCATTTTTAATTTCATTTTTTATTTTAAACGTATCCAAATGGCAGGTCCTCTTATTTGGGAACTATATAATGAGCCGTATTGGCCAGTTGTTTGATAAAGGCCGAATATATTTTTAAAAAGGCTGCCAAAATGGGTATTTTGAACAAAATATCCCGAAGCGATCGTGATTGAAAAAATTGAAGAAGTATTCAAATAACGAATTGGTTTTTTTACTCATTTTAAGTAAATTTTTGCTCTCAAACGCGTCCAATTGACAGGTACTCTTATTTAGGGACTGTATGATGTGCAATATTGGTCAGCTGTTTGCAAAAGGTAGAATACATTTCAAAGAATCTGCCAAATTGGACATTTCGTACAAAATTTCCCGAAGCTATCGTGATTGGAGAATTGAGGATTTATGTAAAATTCTTTTTATCAAACACGGATTTTATCAGACTTCAAATTTAGTTAGTCTTTATCATGAATTGACATTTTCTACATTTGGCGTAATTCATTCAAGAGATGTTTCTGCTATATTGCATTCTGAACGATTTTCGCAATAGCTCAGTCCCTAGAAGTTATGTACGGATTTTTTTTTTTTAAATTTTAAATTTTGTTACTCTTTGACTTAAATTGACTTTTTTTACATTTTTGTGCAAATCGCTCAATAGATGGCGGGGCTATACTACATTTTGAACGGTTTTCACAATAGCGCAATCTCCAGAACTAATGAACGGAATTTCATCAAACATCAGATTCAGTTATTTCTTAACATATATTGATGTTTGCAAAATTTTGGTGCAAATAGCTCAACAGATGGCGTTGCTATGGTGAATTTTTTGCGATTTCAATAACTCTAACTCAAGAATTAATGCAAAATTTTTTGTCAAACTTCATATTCAGTTAGATATGTCGATATAAGTTATTGCAGATAAGATTTTGGTGTAAATCACCAAACAAATGAAACTGTTATGCTGCAGTTTGCATAATTTACGTTATTTAACAAAGTAATACAGTGTAAAAGAGTAAATTCAACGTCTGTTACAGATGCTACTTACAAATAATTAATTTACTATGAATTTTTAATTATGTGCACTTTTTGAAGCGCTAAAAAAATTTTATATTTATTTATTTTTTAATTTTTGAAATTATTCTTTTTTCGATAGTTTTATTGTTGTTATTGTTATTATATAAAGTTTTAAAGTTAAAATTATAGATATATCTATAAAATTAATCAATCAATTGTTAATTATTAATTATCCATTGTTAATTATTAAAATAAAAATTTATAAATATTTTTTTACTGTACTCAAATTAAACTATTCCCGTAAAATTCTGAATGCAAATGAGAATATTCAGTAAAAATATACGCTGTTTAATATATACATTATATATATTCAATATTTCATTAATTATTTTCTCAGTAAGTCCCCATCATCCTTTATTAATTTTGGTCATGAAAAAATTAACTTGAGTACTCAAGAAATGTGTTACCAAATATTTATAAAATTATCCGATATTTATAATAGAAATAAAATACTGAACAAAGACATTTAAACTATCAGCATTTAAAAATGTACTTGAAGCATCAGATGTCAGTGTCAGGTTGCCGCTGTTTGTAGAAAGTTCCAAAATAAAATATTTTGATAGTTTAGCTATATTAATGCAGGAAGCTTGTTGCTAGAAATGTGAAATATTATTTTTAGAAATGCTGGCTTAATAGAGCAGAAACAAGATTTTTCTAGTAGTTGTATGTTTCAACAGAACACTGTACTAAGACGGTAAACATGTTATTTTACGATAAATCTTTAATTATAACTATACGCAAATTAAAAAATATATATTATGTTTTAGAAGTTTATATCCTTAGACTCGATTTTTAGTCTTATACAGTTTTGAGTTTTAATCATAGTTCTTAAATATAAAGATGTGATTGCATTTATTAACACCTAAATAAACTTTTCCAATATAAGTATAATAATCTATCTGTTGTATAAATAAGACATCAGTTAATTGTTTCGTTTCTTTTGTGCTTTTAAAAACCACGGAATTTTAAAAAGAGGTTACAGAAACACCAATTTTATAATCTTTAGCAATAAGAATAAATTAAGTTTCTTCAATGTGTATCATAAATAATTGTTGTTTTTAACTTCATTTTAACCACTTTTAACCACTGTATTAAGATAATCAGTAAAAATATTTATTGAGCAAATCCATATGCGAAAATTACGTAGTTAGACAAATATTATTAATTTTCGGATACATAGAAAATTTTATACATTGATTACACATTTAAGTGCTTTGATACAAAGTCAAATTTCTCCAGTGTAACTTTCTAATCCCGTTTTGCTTCAAATGTCTAGTGAGATGAGTTAAGTAAAGCAATGAATGTGATGTATAGTTATAGCAAAATGGATATGCCCAACGCGATTAGCCTAGCAGCATTCACCAGAAAAAAACTGTAAAGTTTGAATTCCTTTATCCAAAATAGTTCGAAATACGGAGCAAAAGTTTATTACAAAGCAATAGAGTTTCTTAGATTTAGAATAATACGATGTGTAACATTTAAAAAGACGACTTTTTAGAAGCCGTATAATGAAGTATAATCACCAGATTTAACCCTTCACTACACCGTATGCCACATCTGGCATATACTTAAAAGTACTATAATTTTCACACCATTCCATTAATATTGCCAATATATGATCGTTGTAAGTGATTAAAAACAGTTCAAAAAAATGGAATAAAACATACTTTGCTCATGTCATATGGCTGAATTTAACAAAAAATTAGATTTTAGATCTTCAGAAACAAAAAAAAGTTTTCGACCAATTTATTAAGGTATAATTTACTTTTATTATTTTTATTAAATATTTAAAGATATTAATAAAAAATGTTTTAGAGCAGATAAAATTACTAAATTTGAGCCCGTTTCATTTCAATGTATAGCAATAAAATAAAGAAAAATAATTTTGTACATAAAGTACACACCATAAGCTATCAAATTTTACCTAAAAATTTGAAATGTACTAAGTTGATTTTTTTTTACTTCCGTTTTTTACTTACCCATCATACGTAGTATAAAGTAAATCTTGCAATCGATTTGAAAATCTAAAATTTTTTTTCACGGATTTTCATTTACTGGAGATCTGTAAAACGTATTTTTAGAAAAAAAAAAATTGCCGTCCGTTCGTCTGCGTGTCTGTCAGTATGTAAACGATCTATCTCTCGAACAAATTGAAAAAGATACTTGAAAATTTCAATGTACTTAGTATATAAAAGTGGGACGAAGCCTATTTAATAACAGTAACCACGATTATCCGGAACTACTTTTTTTCGGGCTCTCGAAAAATTTGTTCTGAGGAAAGGTACATAAAAATTTTCGAATTTTTTTATTTTAAGAAATGAATGTAAAAACCAATGAAGTAACACAAATTTTGCATAAAGAACAAAGTCGATTGGATATTAGTTATTGAGATATTTGTAATCCTGTTTTCCTAATTCTTTGATTTTTCATGACCCTTGTGATGTTGAAAGTAACATGACATCACATATTATTATTAGATCCCTTTTTTTTAATTTAAACTTTCTTTATGAACTATACGTATGGGGTTAGTATGATTTAAGGGCAACCACATTTAGCTCGACGCATTTTGGCTATGATTTCTGATTGTAAAATTTTCTTTCCCTCTCTGACTGCCCTGCTGTAAGGATGTAGAGCTCCTGCATTGTATGTTTACCGGGGATCACCCCGCGAGAATGTGAGTTTTACCTCTCCTTAATAAATGCCACATACCTACTTGAGCATCTTTTTCATGGAGTCTCTCTTTCCTGTGTTATTGTTGTTTTACGCAAAGTAATTTTAATAGTCACGTCTGATTGTTATAGATATAAATCAGTTAATAAACTTTAATTCCCCTTCTCTAAAAACATAAACGAAAAATATTCGTTATAACCCTGTATTTCAATTCAAAGATATACTTTAATTGGAAATGGCTTAATCCGAAGCAGTATTAACTGTTAGTTAATATGATTATTATTTTTCGAGCTATAAGGATGTTTCTTTTACGTAATTCTGTTCTACTTGTGTAGTTTGGCGTTTTATATTATTTGTTGAAATATGTTCATCAGCAATTCATTAAAATATTATTAGTATGTATATTAAAAGTATTTGAATATACGTTTAAATTTTGTTTTGGAACTGCGATGCATTTTATAAATAGTTTACAAATGTTTTATTTTCATATATTATGCATATCCATGATGAGTAAGTATTACGGTGGCATCCAACGACTAGCTTTCCATTATTAGAACATTTTCCATTATTTATATTATATATAGATTTCATATAATTTTTTTCATAAAAATAGAGGAAATCTTGCGGTGAAGGGTTACTACGTCACTAAATGAATGGCAAAGTGTGACATTAAAAGACGGATGCAAACACACATTTTATAAATAAAATTGTAAGGTGAAATTGTAAAAAATTGTGATATTTTCTGTATAGCCAATAAGTTCGATGCACAAATGACGTGAAAGATTTCAAGATCTGGTAACTATAAAATTCAGTAATCTGGAGGAATTATTTTCTTTAAAGTGAAGAAATGTATTACGTCATTTTGTAATTAATTTTTAAAAATACCGAAATGTAGACAATTTATCTAAAAAGTTTAAAAGCATATAAAAGTTTTAAAAAATAACAAACATTAAGTTCTGTAATTCCTTATCGACGAGCGTCACCTATACGTTATACATAAAGTTCTCAAAATCCTTAATTATTATAATCAGTTATTTTTATTGTAATTTTTTTTATTTAATTAGGAAATTATACCTATTTAGTTTCTGTAAGTATTTAGCAAAATTTTCTGTTTTTAAAAAACTGATGATAAAGGATTAAAATTCATAAAAGAAGCTAGTCACGAAAGGATACAGTTTTTCAACTGTAGTGTGAATAATTTTCGAATTCACGAGAGGTGACGCAAATTCAACTGGCGGTTGAGAGGTTGTGACACAAATAGTTAAACTCGGAAGACGGTGTTTGAGTCAGATTAAAATGGCATAACTATCTGGAAATAAGCTGGAAATAACTATCCTTATTGAATAGAGATTTCGCAAATCTAGTAAATCATGCAAAAAAAAAAAAAAAAAAAAAAAAAAAAAAAAAAAAAAAAACTTTTTTTGTAAATATTGCAATTATATTCAATGTCCTATCAAAATCTGGAAAATGATCTGTTTGTATGCCGTGTACTACAATTATAGAGTTCATGTTTCTGAAAAATTCTGATGTTCTTTTAATCATAACGCGAAAGTATGATATGTCTGTCCTATATATATCGTGTCACACTTTTTGAATGGAATGCTATAGACTAGAACTGTATAATCTTTCATTTACCAGTTGACCGGGAAGCAATAGCACAGATAATCACCTCATCGAGTTCACGGATGAAAATCTAGGATCAGTTAAATTTTCATTTACATATTAAAATGCAATCGGTCTACCAAGTAGTCTTGGTGGAAAACACCTAATAACCCCATTTTAACGACTGACCATTTAACTTAACGTTTACCATTGTGTATTCCTGCACCCAGAAATATGACAACATGGATGATTCGGAAAGGATTCCATAGACTTTTCATGTTCTGATATCAAATAACATGGCAATAACAATTTAATATGATGGTATTTCCAGAGTTCATCGTTAGGGGGAGCTTTATAACTTCCTCATACCTCATCCACAAGTTATTCTAGACGAATCGGAATTAAGGAATCACCCTGTATAAAAATCGTGTATTCACATGTAATTTTTTTCGATTCTAGTATTTTTTTGTTTTCTTCCTATAAATTAGTATTAGATTTCTGATATTTTCTAACTTCCAGTCTCATTCAAAGTAATTTGTGTTCAAAGTTATTAAAAGTTATTTATTATATATATTAATATAAATAAACATAAAAAGTCAGTTTTCAAGCCTCTTATAAAAGCTTAGGTTTTCTCTGTGTTTCTTTAAAAACATATTTATCCATTTTACGGCTATAAATTATAAATAATACTTTACTAACAAAAAATTTGTAGAGATCAATAAATAAATAACATGATAAAATAGAAAAGAAATAATTCGTATAGAGTATTATTTAAAGTGTCAACAGAAAGAAACATAAGAAAAAACATTCATTCTTAATTCCGCTTGTCATTATTTTATTTGACAAATTGGACCATAAATTCACCCAATTTTTATCTCTGACCACCATTCTTTGCGTGACTTGAAAAAAATTATACAGGACAAATCTTTAAAAAGTTTTTTATTATTATAATACTTTAGAAAGTATTTTTATCTGTTTTCCAAAACATGAAATAATGTCTTAAAATACGTGACGTTCTTATTTGTTGAGTTTATATTGACATGGGATGATTTTTATATGTTTTTACTATGTTATAAACTTTTACTGAATATAAAAAGAGATTATAAAATGTGGAAATAATTTTTTATGAGAAATATATTTGATATAATCCCTTCAAAATACATGATGTTGTTATGTTTTGAGATTATTGTGACTTAAGATTCTTTCTATTTACTTGTACCATCTTATGAACTTATGATGAAGATGAACAAGATAATGGAAATATGAAGTTTTCTTTTATTATTTTTACTCGTTTTATTATATTAAAAAAAATCCTTTCTGAAACAAATTACATCATCAAGAAGAAATTTTTAATAAATGATTAAGTAGTTTAATACAGTATTTTTTTTAGTTTAATAGTTGTAAACCATGGAAACCGTGTTTTAGTTAGGATTGAATATGCTGTAAAAATAAATTATAATACGTCGTTTGAAGGGAAGTGAAAAGTGCTTGAAAAAAATCGTGACAAGTAAAATGTGTGATGAGAAATTCGAAATAAAAAGAAAGATGAACCATACCGTATGGGGCCAATGATGATCGCTGTGGTTGATAATGGATTGAGCAATTGTTTACTTATTTTTAGTTGTTTTTATTAATATTTGAACGGCACTTTACATGCACAAACATAAATTTTGATTGAATTTTAAATAATAATAATTTTTCATTATTATTCATCACGCAATTTTGAATGGAGAGTTAAATCATGTTGTTGCTGGACGAGCAATGACATAATGAATATCTTTCTTCGAATACTCGTCAAATGGAAGCAAAATATAATTATGGAGCCAAAATATAATTCAGGACCGAAACATGAAATATTTTAACAATTAATAAACCTAATAAAACAGTCAACTAATTATCACTACAAATGATACTAAAATACAAAATACTTATATACAAAAAAAATCAAATTAATTACTTTAAAGTGATTTATACAATTGTTGTGTTTTTGTTGAGAACGTTTCGTTTCTAAATCCGTTCCGAAAAAGGAATACGTGATCGTTTATATACATTGCATTAATTTGGCCGCAAAAGACCTCTTGACATGATCGACAAAGTTCAAGATTTTTAATCATGCGCAGGAAAAAATAATTGAATAATAAAATAAGCTTACCTGCAGAAACTTGAAAACAAAGAACACAAAAACAACAAGAAAGATGCAGGACATTTCTCTTCTTTTAAAAAGAAATTTCTTTATTATTTTTTTATGAAGATAAACAAATTCTCATTTTTAGAGAATATAATAACTGTAACTAGCCACAGCTCTCTTATTTTTAGAGCCGGCCTAGAAGGCTCACTGGACTTGTACAAATTTAATAACAGAAAACTCATTTCCAAATAATTATGCCATTTTACTTTCCATTGGAGAGTTAGGGGTAAAATGTTGAAACACAATAAAACAAAGGTATGCTCATTCAGTATAGAGCAACCAACGCACCACGAACGGAAACTCTAAACGAACTGACGATCCAATAATTTGAAAAATCATTATTTCCAGAAAACAAAACATTCTCTCAATTCGAAAATATATTACTATTCGTAAATATTTGCTTGGAGTCATAAGTAGTATTTTTTCATGGATGAATAAATCTTTAGACGTTTCCACGAAGAAATAAATTCTTTTTCCTTGCTTTTTGAAGAATTACATATTTTTTTATATAAGAATGCTGATCCTTAATCATAAAACGGAACAAACAATTTATATGGGATTCCACACACACCATCACCGCCCGCAGGCGTTCACTACTGACTTCTGTTGGCTTCTGCCGACGTCTGCTCTGCTCTGACGAAACGACAGCGGCAGCCAAGGGAAGGAGGACGGGGTTGCCATAAATTCAAAAATACGCCAACTGGCAGGGCTAAAAGTGTGGCGATAAAATAAAGAGGCCAAGAGCTTCGCCACTAATAGGGAAACTGCATTTTTAAGAATAAACTTTTATATCACCAGAAAGATGCGGAGCCAAAAATGTATAGAAGGACTCACCTATTTTTAAATTACACATCAGAAGACTAGAATCTGATTGGACAATAGGAGGAGCCATAAAACGGAAGTACACACCCCATCGAACATTCGAGAAAACACAGGAAAATTCCACAACCGGAAGGAACAAAATTCTAACTGATTTCAACATTTTGAAATGAACAAAAAGTTAGGTAAGAAAAAAAAACTTTACAGGAGAGATTAAAAATGCGAGAATTAAGATAATTTTTAGAATGCAAATTTTAAAATAAATGAATAAAGATTAAAACAAAAATAGACGATAAATTAAATTAAATAAAAATATGGCAGTGGTTAAGAGTAACCACAACAACAATAATGTGTAAATATGATTTAACTGTCAGAATGGGGAAATAACCAAATTTCAAAAGTTATTCGTAAAAATATACCAAACGCAGTTTTACTTTAACTGCAAGAAACCTGATGTCCTTGCCTGGAATTATTTCTGTAACGCGAGCAAGAGATCACTCACATGATTGTAAATTTTCTTTTTTCAACAAAACTACTAGATCCTAGTTTAATATTTTCCTTTAATATTTTCCTTGGCCATTTACTGCAGTGCAGCAAGTGATTTAGGTAGTCAATAGACCAACGTTTCCAAAAACGTTGAACATAGTTCGTAATTAAGTGACAATTGGTTAATCTGTTGTCAGAAAATTCATAATATTAGTCTCTGGAATACTGTTAATGGGTCTGCCATCAAAAAGAGGTCTGGCGTAAATGCTTCAAACTCGTTTATGTCAATTTAGAATCTCTTCGATTTAGACCATTAGAGTTTAAAAATCCTCTAGAGTGTTTTATTATTACCTACGACCTTAAAATTTGATGATTGTAAGACTTAAAGTTCCTTTTCAATACATTGTGAAAATTAGGGAATCGTGGAAGAATAAACTATCATATTAGGAATTCTTTGGCAAAGAAATTTGATAAATCCTCGTTAGGATTTTTCGATGATTTCTTAAAATTATTTAATTTCGTTGACACACTTTTAATTATTATTGGTTAATTTTGTCCCCCATACAATTTCTATTTATAAAAAAATACATATTTTGTATTTTATACCCGCTTCTTTATATTAATCTAGAAACTTTGTTAAATCGACATTTTCAATTAATATGCATTTTTCTGCTTAAAAATACACAAATAAATTAATAAATAAATTGGCATTCAGACATTGTCCCACAGTTGAGACCTGTTAGAAAAATTATTATTTGGTCTAAATTTTACTTTTACCGACAAATGACATTGTAAATAATTAGAAAGGAATGTAAGCATTGATCTAAAAAAAAAATTACAGCTGTATAAACATAGTGGATTTCTTCTTAAGAACTAAGCATTTGAAACGCCGTATATTGTCCAATATTGTAACCTGCACGTGACAGCTGTAATTCATTATATTTTTCAATTTAACACGTTAATTTTTTCCAGATAATTTCAGATTTTACAGATAAATAAAGTACTTATTCTGCTTCAGAAAATAAATAATAATAAAAAAACTTAAATGAGTTTCATAATTGCAAAAGTATTCATAAAAATGTAGTCTAATTGTCTTGAACGTGTAGGTGAAATAGTCCATAAGCACCCTGTTTACTACGAGAACAGATAAAAAACAGTTAAAAAGTTTAAATTTGTAAAAATTTATTTATGACCCATAGACAGGAAATACAAAATGGAATTAGGAAGTATACCTGCCGATCACTTTTTCATATAATCACTAAATCTATTTAGGCATTTAGATGAACGTAAGGTCAACTTGTTTGATGCAGCTTGATAGAAGACCTCACCAGTAGCCGAGAGGTTCTGACCTCCAAACTCGTAGACGGTAGGCGATGGGTTCGGTTCCAATCGTGACCGTCGGCCTAACCTTTCGGAGTTTTCCGTGGCTTTCTTCGAACCTTGACGTAAATACGGGTTAGGTTCACTTGGAAAGACCCCCCCCCCCCCCACGGAGGGCACCCTTCTGCTTAAGGCCTATATCCCTCGTGTAGATTATTGGCCGTTATAAAATAAACCAAACCTTGCCCATCTGAGCAAGTTCTCAGTAGCTATTTTTACATTACTGTTCAAGAAAACTGTGACTGTGTTTCCTTTTGATATTAGAATTTCCTTCAAATTCGGAATCAGAAAATAGTCATTGTATGTCAAATTCAAGATGGTTTCATTATGTATGGTTAGTTCCAGATTTTCCATTTAAACTAATGCTGCAATTCTCGAATTTGGTCGCAATATGGGCTGTTAATGTTCTGCAGAGAGATGGCACAATCTTTTAATATGCAAGGCGTTTTAGTTTAATGATTTCACAAAATCTTATAAAATTGGCACAAACGAGTCCATTTTTTAAAACTTCTTGCCATTTCAATCGCTCTGACGCGTCTTCAGTCTTATGCCACCTATCTGCACAACTGCTGTAAAATAACTAACACTACCTAGTCCCCACTCTGAAAAAAAAATTTATTTATTGCAAAATAATTACTTTTCAAGCGCTGCACATTTTAACCATTTTTTTTAATTCATCCTCGTATAAGGAGAAGTAATCTGCAAAATGTAATCCAATATCATTTTTTTATTTGAATTTTATTTTCCCTATAAAATATTTTGAGTATAAATATGAAAATTTAAAGAAATCTTGAATTTTTATTTAATTGTATAAATTAACTTCCTATAAAGTTGACTAAATCATTATGTTTAACATCTAACGAGTATATAAAAAGATAAAACAGATTTTATCGACAAATTTTTGATAAATGACATTGTTAAATAATTAAAGGAAGTATCGTGTAGCCTTTTTTCTTAGGAGAGGGATATTCTTTCTGTTAAAAGAGAATAGTGCCAAAAGAAATTAAAAAAATAGTTCCCAGATGACACAAATCGGAATGAAGTTCTAATGAACTGGATTTATTGATAAACGATCAAGTTTGCAGGCTTACTTTTATCAATTTTATATTCATTAAAAGAATATGCCGTTAAGCAGTACTATTCCAAGAAAAAGAAAGAAAATTATTGAATTAAGGCAACATTTTAATCATAACTACTATATTAAGTTAACACGTAATAAAAATTCAAATAAATAATAGTTATTTTGGTTTCATACTTTGGCGGTACATCATTACAATATAAAAAAATCCAAAAATATGTAAATCACAATAATTTTTGTATATTTACTTCACTTAAATTATTATAAAACATATTAGTCTCACTTTTGTAAAATGAAAGAAAAAAAAAACGCACGTTACTATTTTAAATAATTTTTGTAGTATAATGAAATTTATTTATGAGACATTAAAATACATAAGATGTAATAGATGATAATTGAGAATATTCTAATTGGCATTTGCAAAATTATTTATCTAACTATTAGAGTTGGTTTAAAAATACTATGAACACTGTACAGATTAAATAATTAAGAAAAACTATCTTGTAAGTTATGCATTGAAACCCATTTTAAATTTTGAATCTATTTTAAAACTTATATTTTATGAATGGACCTATAACATTAGAAAAGCTAATGACGGACGAGCCGAAGAACATATTTTCTACTGATAATGTCATAAGAGAATGACGTGATATAACTTTCTATGCTAAATAATAAGATTTTATGCGGTATGAATAATTCTCTTTGAATTGAATTATAGCCGGGACTTCTAGAAATAAACTGAGAAAAATAATATATTGCCTTCACCTAGAATGAATAGTTAGTCACTTTCTGAATACCCAAACTAGAACTATAGATGACCGAACTAGGCGAATAGATTAAACAACTATGTTGAATAGACGAAATAACCTAGCATTCCTACTCTTTTGTTTTCTTGGTAATGAAATGATATTGAATCGTTTCAGTAACGAGAAATTATCGCTTCATTTTGGAAATGGTTTCATAAATTAAAAATATGGTTACTAAAACAAACCTCGCGTGTTCGCAACTATTTGCGAAGTTTTTTAAATAAGTTTGAGAACAAGAATATAGGAAAATGCTCTTGAATTATAATAGGAAACTCCAGAGCTCTTTAGAATAAGGGGCTAGAACTTATAAGGATGACATGGAACTATTGTTTCAAGATCTGCAATTTAGATTCTAGATGCTAGAACTATATTTTTTTCTCCGTGTAGTTAAGAAATTTCAGGAATTTTTTTGTGATATGTTTAAATAAATATGCACGTGACACTGCAAAAAAAATAATGATCTAGGCACGGCCAAGAGATCTGGATTCAAATCAATTAAACAAATGAATGTATCTGATATTGGGGATTTTAAGAACAAGTGAAATTATCAGAATGATACACAGATAAACAAGCTGACTAAATACATCATCGGTTCGGGTATAAGGATTTTAAAATTTATCAAAAAAAAAAAAAAAAAATACACTACTCTATAAATCACGTTTATTATCGTGAGACACTTATATTAAAAATCTACGCGATAATCAGAGAAATTCTATGGCAAAATTTATTAAAAATATACTGGGAACTCAGGAATCCAGAAATCAATACATCATAATAAAATTGATATTTGAAAAAAATATATAAATATTTAAAAAAAATCTCAAAATGAAGCTTACAATATTTTTATATTTAAATGAATAAATTTTATCGTTATATATTTCTAAAATGTATTAAAATTGACAATAATGCTGAGATATTATTACTCAGAAATTCTGATTTACGGAAGGACAGCAAAACGTGAAAATGTGCTCCAGAGCTTCTTATATCCTATATGGGTGATTCTCAAAATAGGGGACTATTTCAAAAATGAAATCTTAAAAAAATTACTGTTAGCAAAATTTCTGAAAAAAAATAGATGTTGTTAATATAATATTAGGTATACTTTCCATGTAGTCAGCAGAGCTAAATATTTAAAAATTGACTTAAAAAAAAATAATTAGTATTTTTTGAGTCATGCTAATGACAAAACCAATTGCATGGAATAAATATATTACGAAATTTTTATCTTCTTCCTCTTTAAATATTTTTTTCTATATTTATTAGCTTTCCTTTTCAGCAAATGGTTTCCATTTTTACATATATACATATAAGGAGAATAAAAACGTTACCAAAGAGCAAACTTTGTTACATGAGCAACATTCTGACACTAACCATGTAAGAAACTGTCTTAGTGATTTTCCTACAGATTTAATGCATATTTTAGGGATAATAAATGTAATACCTAAATTTATACGTCAAATTAAACTTTATAAAGGATACAATATAATCACTGGTTACATTTATGCGCATAGGAGTCTTTAGCATGGACAGAAAAACCATGCTAATGACACTGATATCTGTCCATGCTAATGACAAATTTTAATTTAAATAAGATTATGAGCCATAATATAATCACAATGCAATAGTCCTTTCTGGGGCTTTTTAAAACACAAAAGTTCTATGCAAATAAATAAAATAAAAATTTTAACTATAAAATAAACATGGAAATTATTATCCATTCTAATGACATACAATTGATGTACGCCCCTAATATTCAACTTCTATTCTTAAAATACAATACATGCTTCTATTTTCTGGCTGGGATAAAATGACTACTTGTTGCCATGGAGAAACTTTATATTTTCAAACTATTGTCATATGTGAAAATGAAATTTTGATTAATAACCAGCTGTTATAGTATGACCTTGTTTTGAAAATCGAATATGGAGGACTAACTTTAATTCTTTTTTTATATACTATAATTTTATTTTTAAAAAGAAATTTTATTGGATAAATCCTCTCCTTGATTAATATAAAGAAAGAATAACATTTGCTTATTTTATAAACATGATATTAACTCTTGAAAAATGCTAGAATACACAAGGCACAGCTGCTGTGGACATCCATGCTAATGACATTTTGAATCTTTATTCTGTTATTTTAAGGTGTTTTTAACTAAAAAGTGAGTGATTTTTGAGTGCAAATAATGAATAATATTAAGAAAAACATATCTAAACATAAAAACATGACAGAAAACCTCTCAATTTTTTTTGGATGCCGAAATACATAAATCGTCCCCTATTTTCAGAATCACCCATATACGCAAACACGCATATGTGATTCATATACAGGGTGTTCTAGAAGGGACTCCCCAACTTTGAAATGACATAATTTGGAAACAGTGAGAAACAGAAATGTGAAACAAGTTGAATGTTAGACAGATATGTCTGGAATTTTTTATTCATCAATTTAAAAAAAATAGTTCCAATATCGGACACGAGAGGGCGCTGCATAACAAAGCTGTGTCTTTGAAATAATTCCTGAAAGTAAGCTGTTTGAACTGAGATAAAAATCACATTACAATGGTTTCGATATGGTTACCTTTTTCTGCAACAACATGACGCAACATAAAGGTTAAGTTCGAAATCACATATTGCAAAATTTCTACTAAAATGGATGCACATGCCTCACAGCTGAATTGCTCAAGCTGTTTCAACGCTTGGGTATTTTTAGAATACACAGTGTCCTTCAAATAACCCCACAAAAATACTTTTCTACACGTGCCAGTAATGAAACAGACGCAAGAATGAAATTTCTGTACTTCGAATAACATTTAAAGCTCCATGTGCTTGTGCTGCCACCTATTATCCAATATTGGAACTATTTTTTCAAATTGCTGTATAACAAATACCACACCTATCTGTCGAACATTCAACTTGTTTCACATTTCTCTCTCTCACTGTTTCGAAGTTATACCATTCCAAAGTTGGGGAGTCCTTTCTGGAATACCCTGCATAAACACTATTTAGTTCTATCTGTTAAATCTATAAAAAATAATTACTTTGTTTACTTATAATTTATAACTGTCATTCGGTTGTTTGTATTTGAAACAATGAAATGTCTTAATTAAGATGACTGTTTCCATCTGCTGACAAACCGAAAAAGGTTGCTGACGACAGCAAAATGTTATGCATTCTTAATCTCAAGTAAAGATGTATAGTCATGGAAAACGAAAGTAACCACCCCCTACTAATTCTGCAAAAAAAAATACGTAGAAAAAAGTTTCCAGTACCAAACATATGAGAATAAAATATACTTTTAAATGATGTATATAAAATTTGCTTAGGCGGCCATCTACATATTAAAATGAATTCTAACTTTGTTTTTTTTCAATAGCAATACTCAATTTTGACAGCATAAATGACCTTTACACCATTCAATTAGCCTGAAAACAGTTTCCGAGAAATTAATTACTTTAAAATGAGCTTGTCGTAGGGGCTGTATCCAAAATGAAATTCGGTACTTGATTGTTGGTCGTGAGAGCCCCCCCCTCCTACTTGATCAAAGTACCTGAGGCACCACACAAGCAATCACTTAAGACAAAAAGATTATAGGATAGCGTAAGAAGTTTCAAAATATCTATTCATTTCTATACTAAACGGCATATTAAACCATCATTATGCTATTTTTTCAAAGTATAGTTTGAAAACTACTTGAAAAAAAAATGAAATTTTGGATTTCGAAAAAGCATTATTTAATAAATCAAAATCCATTCAAAAAATTGTAGCTTGCAATTCATATTTTTTTTCAAATATTAATATCATAATTTATAATTCATGTAATAAAAATTATAAAATTTTCAAATTGAAAGTGTTTTTGTTTGGCTATTTTAGTATTATTGCTGCATAAATAATCAGCACATTAAGAGTATAAGCTCAGGAGATATTAATAAAAATATGAAAATATAATTTAATATTAGAAATACTAAATTTTTAATGTTTAGAATGATTGAAATGACTTAGAATGAAAATATCTAGGTTATACATTGTATCTAGGCATTATTAGAACTCAAGGTTTGTAACATCTTGTTAAAATTGGGTATTGCAATTGAAAAAAACGAAGTTTGAGTTCGTTTTAAAATGTAGATGCCCCCTTCAGTTAATTTTATATGCTTCATATAAAAGTAGACTTTATTTCCAATCGTTCGATACCAGTAATGTTCTTCTACGATAATTTGCTGAGGAGTTAGTAGGGGATGTTTACTTTTTTTTCCCACAATGTATATCAACATTGATGTTTGGTTTCCAGACTTTGCTTAAAAAAATAAATATAAGGCATTCTAAATTCATTATAACACATATTTCAGCACTAACATCAAATGTAGTGTATATTTAAGCCCATTTAACTTTTTATAAATTCAAATTCCGCGTTTTAATACTTTTTTCTAATTGTATAGTGAGGAATTTAACACTTAACTCATATGAGAGTTTTCTGAAAACTAGTTTCTATCCTCTCTTCTTACATTTTAATTTTCGTTGTCAGTTCCACAAACGTATATTGATCACTTTTAAAAACATTATTTATTATTTCACAGCTTTGTTATATTGAGTATGTTTTAATCTGGATTTCTTAACTTAACGTGAAATCTTTTAGAGAAAAAATTTACGTATACATAAATATAATCAAAAGTTCAATGTGTATTTAAATCTGCCATTCTGTCGTTCTAAAACATTCATATTAAAAAAAATATTCTAATGCAACATACTTTGTAATAGTTTTAAAGTTTACAACAAATCATTAAAATAAAAACAGTTGTCAGATTTTCCAAAAATAGAATAAACTAGAGAATGCTTTATACAAAAATCTGATGTCTAAATTATCCACACAATTAACTTATATGCATGTTATTTGATTTCTAATGTCTTATAGCTTTCATTAAAATTTTGTTTAAGCATTTCTGATGTGCTTGTCTCAGATGCAAATGTTTGACTTGTTTTCAACGCTGATTAAAATCTAATGAACGTCGAATGTTTTCGATTTTTTTATACTCTTAGGAATTATAAAACATGGCCACTCATTAGTTTATTTCGCTTTTTAACCCGATAGAATGTAGAAAAAACAACTAATTATACGAATTAAAAAAAATCATTTGATAATCAATAGTTTTAGAAACTTCGAAGATTTCTTTCTAGGGAAACTTAATTTTCAAAGTAATTTAAAAGTTTGTGCTTTGAAAAAGTTTAACAATCTGTACAGAGTTGTCCAAATGCCACAAATATGTAATAAAAATTCAATTGTTCATAAAGTACATACATTAGCAGAGTAATAATATTACATAAATACGGGGATAGTCATGGGATTTTTACTTTCTTTTATCTTTACAAGAAGAAAGCATTGGATTCGTGAAAATTATCGAAATCCTGTTTTCGACGGATTTATACATTTTAGGGGTCACAGGACCCGAAATACATGTTTATATAAAATGTCTTGCTCTATGTATGCGACAAAACTTTTTCTACACCTTAATCTCAAGAGCTAATGTTCGGAATTTCACAAAACTTTAGATTCTGTTAGACCTTGATACGAACTAGATCTGATTAGTTTTTGGAGTATATTGCTCAACATGTGGCGCTACTATGATGTATTATTCACAACAGCCATATCTCTAGAACTATAACAAAGATTTAAAAAAATCTTTATATTTAGTTAGTAATTGATACAACATGGAGCTGATTATATTTTGGTGCAAATGGCTCAACAATTGGTGCTGCTATAGTACATTATTTGCGATTATCGCAACAATTCTGTCACAGGAACTAATGTACGAAATGTTTTTTAACTTCAGATTCATTTAGTCCTTAATATAGATTTGTGTTATTAGTTTATGGTGTAAATCGCCTTACAGATGGCGCTGCTATGCTGAATTTTTCACGATTTCACAATAAATACATCTCAAGAACTAATATATAGATTTTCATCAAGATTCAATTAGTGCCTGATAAAAAATTGATCCTGGTCAGTTTTTGGTGTATATCACCTAATTGGTGGCGCTTTATTCAGATTTTTTTTAAAAGATGTTGCAATAGCTCTATCTCAAAAATTAATGCTCGGATTTTTATGAAACTTCAGATTCAGTCAGAAATTAACATAAGTTGTTCCTTACTAGATTTTTGTTTAAACCACCTAACCGGTGGCTCTGCTATAGTGCATTTTTCAGGTAGTATTAACATGCATAAGATAGAAGAAAGCTTTGGGATTGCCACATCTTTATTGCCACAAGCTTTATATAGAAAAAGAGTTTTGACTGTAAAGATGCAATTGTTAGGTACAGTTTGAAATGCAACTATACAAAAGCTGTAGCTGCCGTTCTTAAAGTCATATATGAAAAGAATGTCCTGCAGAATATCCTCACATACCTAACACGTATTTTATAAAATGACACGGTTAAAATATAATATTAGTTGTCCTATTTGGAAATTTGGTGGTGAATGGAGTTCAACAGATAACAGAAGTAAACAAAGCAGCAATAAGTTTCTTATAGCGCAGTTTTAACGAGCTAAGTGTTCTATAAAAATGACTTGCCGCAGAAATGTATGAAATGTACAAAGAAGAAAACGTAAAAAGGTTTACTGTGCGTTAAGATACCATTTGCAGAATCCATTAATAAGAAAACAAATATTAAATATATATTTATTTTATATTTTTCGATGTTTTTACAATGCAAAAAGTAAAATAAAATTAAAAAAATTCTTCGAAATTGTCTAAAAATTTACTTTTTGAGTCCCCATGTATCATAAAATTTTATGTCCAAAAATATGTTTTATTTTATTTTTCGCTATTCAATCGTTCTTAGTTATTAGTTTGTTAATGTAGAATTTTTTTTTAAATACATAAATTAACTCCGGGGTCTGAAGAGGTTAATTTTGGTTCTTATCAACCTTATTAACTTTGAAGTATGCTAACACCTATGTTTTGCAATTCAATAGAATTTTTCTCATAGATCATAAAGTATAGGGATTCTTTTATGCGTCTCTGTCAATGAAATATAAATTATCCTTCCTTTGTACGCTTGATAAAGAAGGATTTAGTACACCTTCTTCTTCTTTAGCTCGGTTCTTATCAATTGCATTTTGCTTGAAATATGGTAATATCAATAAAATGCATCGGAGATGCTTTTTCCCATACATCATAATGCAAGAGAAAATTTTCTAAAACCCTGTGAACAAACTATAATTTCCATGCATTTTATTTGCATTATGAAACATCCTATAGTAAACTTAAATAACACATATGAAACACACGACTATCAGAATTATTTACGAGAATTAGAACGCGGGTAAGTGAACAATCAGACAAATTGGATTCATAAATATTTTTCATACACGTTGGTAATCGTTAGCAATATTGAGGAATGCAATCTTGCAATATTTAAACAAATACGTTTTTTAGTGAGTTTTCTGTACTACAATTATTTTTTGTGATACAAATAGTGCCCGATTTGCATCATCTTTAAATTAAATGTCATATATATGGGAAAATGTAACGCACTCCTGATTTTTCGGAAGTAGATAATTTATCATTCATAACTTTTTATCTTGGTAAAGGATGTTCATCACAGAAATATGTACCGGAATGTATGGAATTTGTTAAATTGTGCAATGCCTAATTTTTCCATATAGTGTGCATCATGTTTTAAAACTTTTTTTTCATAAATGAATATTTTTGAATACCTTTTCGAACACCCATATCTGCAGCACAATTTTTAATTATAACGGTTCCTTCAAAAAATTCTTGAATAAGAACAACAAAAAAATAATAACATTTAAAACCCTTCAGATGACGGCTGAGTAATGCTGAAAGCGATTTGGATTTTTAATGATTTTTACTTTATTTTAAAGATATTTTGAATGTATTTTAAATAATTTTCATATTTTGCTCGCAAAACCTGCGGTTTTCATATCATAGTAGAAATATGACAATTTATATTTGTATGCCTAAGTATTATTAGACGAAATTATATTTTGGGGGGATAATTCGAAAATTACTAAATAGCTATAGTTTAACTAAACACCATTATTACACTACGTTTTGCAGAAATGAAAGTAAAATTGAAACTAACAACTAAATCTAATTCTAAATAAATGATAATTTAGAAAGTATTTTAAAACTTTTATGCTAATTTCATCGGGTTACTTGAGTATTCTTTGAGTTTTTGGATTTTTAGAAATCGTTCTTAGTACGCATTTAAATCTTAAATTAACCTTTATGTTAAATGTATAAATTCTTGTTTAGTGGTTTAACAACTGTCTGTTGGTAATAGCCCTAACATAAAATACCTATGTTGAAACAGAGACTATCACCATTATTTTACTACCATCAATTTTGAAATCCATTTGCTATTTCCTAACATTCTTTAGAAAAAGTAATTTGGAAAGTTTCTAAAGGTTTTCTCAAAAAATTTGTTGTTCCTGCCAACTTAAGGTGGTAGTGGCTCCGGCATTAAATATAGCTTGTGTAGGATCAGAGACTGCAACCATTGATTCCAAACCATTATTTTTGCAATAGGTTTATTATTCCCTGAGATTGCTTAGAAATTGTAATTTAGGGTTTTGCAGAATGCTTGTTTTCTTCTCTTCGATTCAACCCCTTTTCAATTCATTTTTATCAGTTCTTAGAGGGTATTTATATTTCATAACTATTATGAAATATTTAAATTTCTAGTCTCATCTGTGTCACAGAAATCCCAATTCGGAAAGTTTTTTATTTCTGAAACTCTCTGGTGTAGTAATAACCGCAAAAATAATACTTAAGTTTAAGCAGGTTCTATCAGCAGCAGTTTGAAAACTTTATTTTAAAAATCGAGTCTGGCATTTCATAAGATGCAAAAAATTGGATTTCAGAACGTCTAGAACGATTTTCATTTATTTCATCCTTTAAATTAATGATTTTCTTTCGACGGTTCTTAGAAAACTTTTGCATCTTTGAAAGTGCCGAATTTCAAAATGCTACATACACTCGAAAAAACGTTATTTAAAAAAATGTAATTTAATGAGCTTTTTGTTTTCTGCAACCCCCGCTGGATGTGACAATAACATTAAGTAAAACCTCTGTTGGGGCAGGAATTGTCAATAATAATTTTCAACCATTACTTTTAAAATGCTTTGATAATTTCTGAGAATCAGTGGAAATCGCAATTTAGAAAGATTTTAGAATGTTTTTCACCTATTAATACCTCTTTTAAACGTAGAGATAATTTGTAGCTGATAAATAATTACCATGCCTAATTTAAACTTTCTAGCCTTTACAGTATCACAAATTTGAAATTTAGGTCTTTTTGGTATTTCAACGCCCAAGTAGTATCGAAACCGACATGTAATACAGTCCATGTTAGAGCAAAGACTGTCACAATCAATTTCCAACCATTATTTTAGAGATTGATTTGATACTTTTAGAGGCTGCATAGTAACCTCCATTTAAAGCCTTTTTAGAACTATTTTCGCGCATTTTCATCTCTTTTATATTTTGATTTTTTTAGAAACGTATTTAAAGCTCATTTATATGTAATAAATAACTACCATGCCAAATTTTATGTAGCAAAGCCTTCCAGTAACACAAATATCGTATATTTTTAGAACTTTTTGGACCCGCTATCCTTTTCAGATGGCGTCGAATATATAGGCGATTTTAGAGCAAGAAATATCGCCATCATTTTTGTTCCATTATTTTAAAAATAATACACCATTATTTAAAAAACCCGTTCGATGCTTTCTGAGATTGCATAGAAATCGCAATTTAGAACTTTATTCACGTTTTTTGCCTTTTTTAATTCCAAGTTTTTGGGAAACTATTCTTGAAATTTATTTACATTTAATAAGTGACTTTAATGCCAAATTTCATTTTTCCAGGCCTTTTAATTACAAACACATAACTTAGATCACTTTTTTGTTCCTGCAACCCCCAGGGGTCGTGATGCCAGCGTAAAATAGAACAGTTATTAAGAATATGGGCTGTTACCATCAATTTCCAGCCATTACATTTAGAAAACGTGTTGATACTTTTTGAGTATGCGTAGAAATTGCCACTTAGATTGATTTTTGTGCATTATCACCTTTTTAATTTTCAAATTGTTTTAAGAAATATTCTTAGAGATAATTTATATCTAATAAGTAAGTACCTTTTTAAATTTCTGGTTTCTAGGTCCTTCAGTAACACAAAAATAGCATTTTTCGAAAGTGTTTGCTCTTGTACCCCATTTGAGTTAGTGGAACAGACATAAAATACAGCCTAAATATATATTATTAGATTAATTTTTAAACACGATTATTCAATCGGTAAAATCATTATAACAGATGTAATTTTTCCATTTTTGAATTTTGGGTGAAAAAAGTCCGGGCCAGGATTCGAACCAGGGATGTATTGGCTGAAGCTGCCAATGCTCTGCCAACTGAGTGATCGTTGGTAGAGCGTATTGTTCGTTGATGATCGTTGAGGTTAATTGGGTGAAATAGTCCTCCAGTGTTCGTGTCCATTATGGCTCAGTTGGAAGAGCATTGTCGGCTTCAGCCAATACATCCCTGGTTCGAATCCTAGCCCGGACTTTTTTCACCCAAAATTCAAAAATGGAAAAATTACATCTGTTATATATATATTAAATAGATTCGATAATTGCTGAGAACGTTTTCTAGAAAGCTTTTTTCGCATTTTCCTCACTTTCAAATTTTCGATTTTTTAAAAAGAAATATTCTTTGAGTTTATTTATATCTTAGAAGTAATTTCCATGCTAAATTTCATGTTTCTTGGCTTATCAATAACAAAAAAATCGCATTAATTTTTTTTTGCTTTTGCTACGTCTTTGGAGTAGTGCCATTGAAATAAGATATAGCCTACATTAAAACATTTTTTTGAAATCGGTTCAGTAGTTCCAGAGATAACTTTCAACAAAGAAAGAAGCAAACGTTCTTCATTTCTTTATATTATTAATGTAGGTGTATGCACCTGCAAGTAATTTTAGTACATTTATTTGCGTTTTTTATATCACTTTTAATGTTTTTTCATACTTGAATTCCTATTTCAAAACAATAGGCTACGTTTTAGGAAAACATTCGCAGAAAGTATTTTCTAAATTTGCACATAAAACCAAGAAAATCAAAAGTCATGTGCACTCGAATCTGTTATTATTTTATTATAAAATTATTGCACAGGTATTACATACTTTTGCTTTGAACACTCGAATCTGTTATTATTTTATTATAAAATTATTGCACAGGTATTACATACTTTTGCTTTTAATTTAAAGATATTTCAAATTTCTGTAATTTGCTACTATGTATGTCTCACTTAAGTATGTATTTTAAATTATTTTTCAAATTAAATATTTATTTCAACTATTCTTTTTTGTCTGTATGCGATATCATTATTCAACGGATAACTAAATTACCGTGCCCAAAAATTTAGATATATTTAAAGACCTTCCACACTTAATTCTCCAATCAATAAAAAGCAAATAAATATGCAATACCATAAAGAAATTTCGTAAAAAAAGTTGATCACCGCTAGGGCAATTAACGTCCATCTCTTTTTTTTAGCTGATCATACATTTTTTTTCAGACTTTTATGTCGCAGTTAGTAAAGTAGTCTTTATTTTAGTTCATGAAAAGATCGATAAAAGGGCAATAATTTCATTGTATATCCTTTGTATCTTGCTTGTGGATAGAGAGATCGGAAGTTTGTTACTTTGAATTATAGAAGCTTTTAATTTTTTGCATTATTTTTTAATGGAAATGTAATAGAAGAAGATGTTGCGACAATATTGTTGTATTAGATATATCATGGCTATCTTATTCCCGATATACCTGAAACAATGTTGCGCATATCATCTTGAAATATTTTTCCAACGTTAATCCTATGAGCGTTGAACCTGCCTTTTTCTATCATGTAGATGGAGACTTTAAGGGTGCCGTAACAAATTTAGAAAATATTTAAATGATGGATCCACTTAGATTGTATTTATTAAAGTGCAAATCCAAAATTAACAATATTTACACTGAAATATAAATATAACAATATTTATTTTGAAACAAGTTGGAAATTGCACGCGAAGCGTAGCAAATGAGGTGCGTTCGTACGATAACGAAAATGTAAAAATATCACTCTTATGTATCAATCTCATAAAATTGTAAATAATTACAATTAAAATGCGCACCAAACAATGGTCTCCCTGTACTATTATGCAATTGAATACTTTTGTGTGGCCTTGTAAATCAATAAAAAACATTCTTTGCATCACGTATTATGCAAAATGTATATTATAATATGTGCTTTATTGATGCATATCAATTTTATTACGTTCGAATGAGTGTAACACCATTAAAATGCATTTGAAACATTTTCCCGCATTAGCCGTAATGTAACGGAATACTTTTGATTGTCCCTGTAATTGAACTGTGCATCCGATTTTGATAAAATTTGAAATAACTCTACAAAATTATGTAGTAATTACGTATTTAAAATTTCAAACGATTCAGTTAGGTAGTGTTTGCGTTGTTATATGCGGACAGACAGACAGACGGACAGACAGACGGACAGATGGACGGACTGAAAGACAACAATAGGTGCTACGTATTTACATAATTACGAACACACAAAAAAAGAAAGTTCCAAAGTTTTTTTTAACGATTTTTTAAGTTCTTTCATTGTGTCGACAGTTTGCTGCACGGCAAACATCTATGTGATACCCAAACTCGTCCGACACACGAGAAAGTGTATCTGGTCTTGCAGAATGCACGGCTTCCGAAGCGGCCGGTTGTAGTCGCTACTATGGTTACTATGGAACATAAAGTGTGTGGGACAAGTTTGGCTATCGCGTAGATGTTTGCCGTGTAGCGAAAGGTGGACACACTGAACATTTATACCATCTTAAAAAAACTTTGAAACTTCCTCTTTTCATTAGTATAAAGTTTGTTCGTTTTAGCTTTATGCTTTTATATACACATTTTTTTTTTTTTTGCAAATGGGTTCATCATTTAAAATAGCCCTGCATATATTGAATTGAATAATGCAAAAATAAATATATTGGGTATTTAAATGCAAGATGAGCATAAAATTAGAGCGCATTTCAAAGAATTATTAAACAAAAACAATTATTGTAATAATCTGTTAAATATTTTATTCACAAGCAAATTTTAAACAGTTTCATTTTACATATTTAAGAAGTTGTACATGAGCTTCGTGATTTAATTTCACACCAAACATTGCGGATCATCTCATATATTCCATTATTGCTCTGATAATCTCAGTGATTCTTTGTTTTAATTCATCAATATCGCCAACATTTGTTGCCTACACCAACTCTTTGACAAACCCCCAAAGAAAAAAAGCTGAGTGGCTGAAAAACGAACTGTTTAAATAACTTTAGCATTTGAACAGCAGTAGCACAGCATACATTCTTTTGTTTTATTTTTATAGAACTTTGAAATGCTCTCAATAATTTATGCTTACCCTATATAATCTAAATATTGATGCACTTCATTGATTTTTATTTATGGAGTGAAAAAGAGATAGATAAAAATGTTCAATAACGCTAAAACTGTTTTTTGTAAATATTGAATCATTATTTACTCATTTAACTGTTAACATTTGTAAAATCATATATTTGTAAAGTCAATGCAATGCTAATATTTCTGCTAGATTGTAGCATTTGATCCTAAATATTTTAAAATAAAGTCAATAATTAACCAATTATGATATTTAATTGGAAGTATGTTCGATAAATGCGATATTAGAACAACATTCGGAACATTCGGAAGTAATATAATCAATATAGGTAAAATCAGTTTATTATTTGATAATGAACTGTATTTCTATGCAATCAATAATTTGTTTTCAATTTTGTTTAATAAATAATTAATGATTTGATAAAAATATTACGCAGATCTAAAAAGCAGATCACTATCTCAAAATTTTCAAATTATAATATCATTAGTCCATTCTTGGAACGGAAAATAATAAAAATCGTAAAATGACTTTCATAATGAGTACACGGTGTGAAATGTAGTCAGTGGTAAAATGATTACTTCCCGCCTGGAAGACGTAGATTCGGAAATCTACTTGGTTTCCAAATAATGACATTTTGAAAAACAAACTACAATATGAGTATGGTTCTTAAGCAAAACTCAAAAAATACGGAGCAGAATGATCTGTAATTGTGGATTAGAACAGTTCCAAATTTCATTTTTGCCTAGTTAATAAATAAATAAATAAATAAATTTATTTTCCCTAGGTTATTTTTTTATTTAAATCTGTTAAGCTTATTTTTTAAACATAAACTAAAAAAAAAAACATAATCCGCAGTCAAATTTGTATTTATTTTTTTTTTCAAAAATTTCGCAATTAAAATATTTGTGGTGTATTTCGCTGTTTTATTAGATATTGGTCAATAGCAATTTTGCGTTACTACACAATACCCCATTTTTACCATTTGCTTACTTTCGAAGTTTATTGGGAAAATTTTTATTGTACGCTGCTTTCTAAAATTACTTTCTATATATCTGATACGGTCATTAGAGATATGCTTCACTAAATAATCTTTCAAATTATTAAGAGCTTGCAATGCATTGCTTCTCTTAAAAGACTAAATATATAAAATATACAGTCACCGATTCAAGTTTAATATAAGTTACTTAGCGAGGATATAAATATTTTTAAAAATTCCTTCAAGTGGTATGTCATATAACAAATTTTGACACAATCCTAGAATAAGCCAGACACCTGACTTGGCGATTTTTATGACAAGACCAAATACCCATGCGGTAGAAAATGATGTTGCAATAATAAACGATTTATCGTCTCACCAAATTCAATTTTGCTAAGTGTCTCATTTATTCAAGGATTTGATCAGCTCACATTTTTTTATCTAGGAAGATTATAATCAATTTTAAAAAGTTCTGAAAAGAAATTTAACTTAAATAAATTTAACTCTATCTAAGTAATAATTAAAGATAAAATAAAATTATTGATTACTAATTAATTAGATAAAAAGTTAAAATATCAAAAATATTTTATATAAATTAAAACGATTAATAGTATGTATAAAAATAACTATAAATAATTAAAAGTTTTTATGAAAAATTTTATGTACAAAAGAATACAACAATTACCAAATTAGTTGTATAAACTTAAATTATCAAAAAATCAAACCTGATTAACATTAATTCATTTTACGGACAAAAGTCTATTAAGATAACTGTATTGCCAAAATTACATGTAAGTTTTTTTAAATTTCTGTGATAACTGTATCTTGGTAGCTATAAGATGAAAATTCACCATATTTAGTCAATAAAATATATATTTTAAAAAAGGTTGATTCAATTTTGACCTCCGTTCACTCAACAATGGACACATTTATGTTATATTTTTACCATTAAAGTTATAGGACTTTCTAAGTTGTATTGAATAGAAAAATTTCAAATTTTTATTTAAAATTTTTAAATAAAAATACGAGGTGTCTTGGGTAATAACACCACGTTAAGATTCAACCAATTTTCACGACTTAGTTTTAGAATTTTTTTATAACAAACATAGGATTTGATACAGAAACTTATTAAATACAAGAAGGAATATCTATTTATGTAATATAAAGGCGTGATTTATTGACGAATGCTATTTGGAGTTATAACCTGCCTATGTACGCCATGGAAACAAATCTATAAAATAAGATGGAACAATTATATGTAAATTGTCCAATTCTAAAGATGTAAACTCTGCAACACTAGAAATTGATAAATTGCTCTTCCTTATCATTAATTTTGATATAAGAATGCAGTAAAAATCATATTTTGTTCTTCTGATATGAAAAAAATTAGAAACATTTAATAAATACAAATTTCTCTTTATCTTTTTTATTTTCCAAGAATGACAAAATGTTCTCTCATGCATAAAATAAAAAATAAATCTTCATTGGATGTAGTTCTTCCTCTGAAAAAAATCAGCTGGGATAATAACGCTAGTAGATGGCGTTATTATCCCGGTATACATTTTACGCTGTATATTTTAACTACAAACTACCTCACGAACGCTTCCAAACTGTCCTACATCATTTTGAGGGTACATAAAGTATGCTGCATATTTATGTATTAAAGTATTTCATAAATATATAGCCTTTACTTCACAGAATTTAACTCTCAACTTTTTTATCGAGCATTGACTCTTACTTGTTTCTTCCAGCGATGAGGTCTTCAAATAAAAAAGTTAACTTTTAGCCGTTGTTTGCGATCCATTTTACGCAGTACCCTTCTGCGCCGAGCCCGAAGTGTCACCTTCCGAATTTGTTCATACATACGCCATATGTTCATATATTAACCCACTCTGGCATTATTACCCCAGGCCATCATATTTTCCAGTCTAATTTTGTATTGGAATACTCATAGTACGTAAAAAGAGGAGCAGTTGAATTGTGATTCTTAATATTAACTGATCTCTGTAATTCTATGCTAAATTAAAATAAATGTGGTCTGTTTCATGATTGATGGTTTATAACAGTAACGTTTAAATTAAATATTAGAATAATATAGAAGAAAATTTTGTGATTATACCTCCAAATCAGTTAATTTTTGAAGAATATACGTTTATAAATTTTAAAGCTATTTTAAAGAGATTGTTTATTAATAAATTTTACATATTTTAAGGTCTGTATACCAAATGTTAGAGACTTGCACGGGCCGCGGCGGGCTGTGCCCGGGTTTAAATTTTTTCTGAAGATCCGGGCCAGGCCGAGTTCGGGCCTTACTTTTTTTCTAAAGAATCAGGATATGCAGGGCCTAACTTATTTTTTCCGTACGAAGCCTGGAATCAATTCATTCTTCCTAGTTTTTACGAACCAACAATATTCATTCCTGGTAGAATCATTCCTTGTGAAAATCATTTTCTCGATGTGGCCATGTCTGTTAAAAAATCAGTAATATTTGACTTGGTAAAAAACTTTTGTAAAAAAGGCATATTTTTTAAAATTGCCATTATTCTAGAATTAAACATTAAAATTTATTCTTTTTACAGAATCGTAAATTTCTGAACTTATAAAAACAGAGTTAAACGCATGAATAAAGAACCTGTCTATGACGGATTTTTTTTTAAAACTTAAAACTGGAAATGTCTTTTAACTTTCTTTTAAACTATTCATCCATGCAAAATGAATCCAATAATACGCGAGAAAAAAAATATTATACATTTACAGCTGCTAAGAAAGCAACTTGTCTGTAATTTATTTTTTCTTTCCAATGCGATTCCGTCTAAGACGATTTTACTTTTACCATATACCATTTTTTAGAGTTTTATGTCTTCATTGCACGGAATATGGATTAAAAATATTAATGATAACTGAAACATTTACATACAACAATCAGAGGTTCATTAAAAACATAATTATCGCAGCCTACGGCACTCCTGCATAAATGAAAATTATAAACATGAACAAAAAAAGTCCTATAAGTTTTTTTCGTCAGAACGCTTTCGTAAGAATACAAATCAATGTTCTAAAGAAATTCACTTGGGTCGAGCCGGCATCGGGCCGATATTCTTATTTTTTTAACGGGCTGGGTCGGGCCAATATTTCTTTCGTTAGTTCAGGGCTGGGTTGAATTGATTTTCTATGGACTGGGCCGGGCCCTGGCCTGGTAATTCGGCCCGTGCAGACATCTAACAAATGTATTCGTCAAACAGCAAATAATCTCTATCTATGTCAATACACATGCATTTCTGTATAAATCTACTCTTGTAAATCTACTTGCTATCAGTCTATCCTATCTACATTTTATTTCATGATATAGATCTAGTCTAATTAGTAACTTTGTCCATTGAAACCTTAATTCACAGTGTAACATCGATAGTAACCTTATTAACAAGCTATACAGGGTATCCACTCTCAACAATAGCCAATGGCTAATTCTATAACTATTAGTCATAAACATTTAGTTCCAGTCACAAAAATGTTTTAAATGTGGTAAAGGAATATTTTAAAAGCAATTTGGGTCAATAAAAATATTTCTTAAAAAATAAAGAAATTAAAATTTTTATTTGGTTCGCCAGTACTATAAATGATATTTAATAAAAATTTCCTGTTACACAGATAAACAAGGGGAAAAAAAGAACCCAGTACATGTAAATTAAAATTGATCTAGTTACGAAACTTTAAAAGTGCATAGCTTGTTTAGAATTTGTACTATTTTATTGGAACACTTTACATATTTCTGTTGGAGGGAGGAAATAAAATTAATTGTTTTTGTCAATCAGTGTAATTAGCGTTTCAGACTTAATTGCCTTCATATGTTTAATCATAAAGCAGTTTTTAGTACAATTAAGATAAATAAAATTACTTATTTTCAAAGATCAGCAGTTTTTAATACAAATAGAAAAAAAATATTTTTTATTAAAAAATGTGATCGTACATTTTTTTTTCTGCTTTACTTGCTGTCAGGTCAGACGTCATTCGTCTTGAAATGATATCACAATGCTAGGTTGAAGAAAAACAATCTATATGAAAATAAATATCAATCACTGATCGAAAATAGTTTGAAAGAAAGTAATAACAAAATATGACATACACTTTACATATTTCTGTTGGAGGGAGGAAATAAAATTAATTGTTTTTGTCAATCAGTGTAATTAGCATTTCAGACTTAATTGCCTTCATATGTTTAATCATAAAGCAGTTTTTAGTACAATTAAGATAAAATAAAATTACTTATTTTCAAAGATCGGCAGTTTTTAATGCAATTAGAAGAAAAATATTTTTCATTAAAAAATGTGATCGTACATTTTTTTTCTGCTTTACTTGCTGTCAGGTCAGACGTCATTCGTCTTGAAATGATATCACAACGCTAGGTTGAAGAAAAACAATCTATATGAAAATAAATGTCAATCACTGATCGAAAATAGTTTGAAAGAAAGTAATAACAAAATATGACATATTTTATCTCACTTCCAAACGTCATCTGACTTTTTTTCTTAACCTTTATCCTTTTTTAGCATTTCATTTCTTCTATATCGTCTGGATACTTTCAACTAAACTTTTATTTTCATCGTGTATTGAACACATGAAACTATTTTTTGTGTCTTAAAAAAAACTTTTATTTTTAAATCAAACGTTTTATTTCTTTCAGAACTATGTGCATGTTTTATCTTTTGTATTTTTTAAAAGATATTTGTGTTTTGTTAGTTGCATTATGTATTATTTTAAAATACCATAGTATGGTTATTTAAATAAGAGGTTTTCAAAACTTATCGTTTATCTGAAATATTAAGCTTTGAACTAAGAAAAAAATAAATTTGTCATACGAGTTGTTTTTTAAGTATTTATCGCTATGAATATGAAATTTATGTCTGAATGTTTGTAATAATAAAGCATTTGCGACCCGTTTATATTTAATCGCGGACTCTGACAGAATTAATAAAATTGAAGCAACTTAAAGAAACTTTTTTTTCAAATGTTTTAATTCTGATTAATCAACTTCTTTTTGGCTTATTTGCTGTGGTAAAGTAATTTACAAAAACTTGATATAATATTACAATCGCTTGAAGAAAACAAATCTATCCTCTTTAATAAAAAAGCTTCATGTTGCTGAAGACTAACTATTTTGGTAATGATTGCCCCGAATAAACTGTGAAAACGAACCTTTTAAAGTTAATGAAAATATAAATAGCTCGAAAAGTATTTTTCAGAAAATTGTTAGACAAACTGCGTTAGAAGTGTAAAGAAATGTATTTTTACATATAAAATTCAAATCTAATAACTAAGCCGTTCTTCAAATATTGAATTTCTAAAATTACCAAATTTCGCAATGAAGGGCCATAGCGAAATCTTTGCGCATAATAATATAATGATAACAATAATGTACCCTTATGTGTATACTGGCATTAAAACGAGTTACAAATTACAGTAATCTTATTATTCTATTAAAATATAAAAGCTAATTATGATATCACGAGTGTATGATTTTTATTTAATTCTCGGCAAATACAAGATGCACCATTTCTTTTTAGTTAAAAAAAAGCTTTTTAAATGAAGTGGGACACAAGCTAAGCTAACATAAATGTGCTACATTTTCTGAATATTAACGTAATAAACATAGTCTTTAATTTGTTCCATGTTTGTATTTTAAATTATTTTAGAGAAATTGATTTGATGAATCATTAATCCTTTTTCATTTTCATTTCCCTTTCTTTTTTTCTTTTTCGCGTAATTTAATTTTTTTTTACCATTCAACAAGGAGGATGTACTTTCAAATATAAAATGTTTGAAGACTATATTTCACTTCACTGACCTTTTGTGATTTTTAAATCAAATAGCTCGATTACGGGAAAAATGAAATATGAATAATTTTATCAAATATTTAACATATTAAGGGAAGTCCACCTTGCCTTCCCACCGTCTTAAGATGGGCGTTTACGCTAGTATGGAAAAAAGCGTAAATCAGAAATGATTAAAAATAAAGTAGAAATCAAGCATTGCATCTTTTTTTCTGATGACCAAATTTTTTCGCGACTTTTACCTCTTTCTAGTATTTAATTTTTCTTTGATACTTTTATCTACACTTTGTTTTTCATCGCATGTGTATATCTTAAAATACTTTATTTTGCCTCTTATAAAAAAAGAAAAAAGAAGAAGAAAGTGCCCTCAAAATCCAACACTTTCTTTCACCCTGAATTATTTGAAAGTTTTACTTCTGTATTTTTAGAGATTTTTTTTATTATCACAATGTATATGATTTAATAATGTCAAAATTTATATATATTTTTTACATTTGTAAAACTGTGCAATAAGGTATGTTAATAGGAAATATTTAATGTATTTTATTACTGTAATAAGATAATATTAATAAGCTATAATTGTAGACTATGTCAATAAAAAATACTCAATGTTTTTATCTGTTTTAAGTTCTTTTTTAATTAATCACATGGAAATACAAATATATCATCACATAATTGTTAATAAGAATATAACTACCAACTTTTAACCCTTTTTTGTTCGTTTTTGTTACTAGTATTTTCAAATGGTAAAATTTTCCTTTTTAGATAATCTACAATTAAAGCAAATTTTATTATTCAGAAGTACTGATAACAAAAACGCAAACGGTAGTAGTTGTTGTAATAATATGAAAGTGTGAAATGAAAATACAACTAATTAATTTGAAATTAAGTCATTAAAATCTAAACATGCATTGTAATACAGGCATTTCAATTTCTGAAGAAAAAAAATTCAGAAAATATTTTTTTAAATATGACGTCATTTACAATGGCACAAAATTTTAACGCATATTCAATTTAGAATCAACACTAATTATAAAAGGAAAAAAAAAGCTAATAATAATAATAATAACAATAACAACAATTAGAAGAATATAATTCCATTTTTAAGCAATTGTAAATGTTATTTTTATGAAAAATTGAAAAGTTCCATTTAAAATAATATAATTAAAGAGGCCACTTATTACCTCAAAATTAACCTCATTATCTAAGAAATAAAGTATTTCTTTTTAAGCCATTTAAGATGTAATTTCTATAAATACTATGTACATTGTATGGATGTAGACAATCTTTTCTGTCAAATCCTCTAAGAAAATAAGTATTCTCTTACGACCCTAAAAAATTTTATTATTATTGCTTTAATGTAATGATATTGTGTTAAAGTTATCCCAAAATGATATTTTATTGTCATTTTGCGCAGTGCGAATGCACAAAGTTTTGTTAGTATGTTCGCCATAATTTTAGATATGATACTTTGATTATTTTACGCGGATTCCACACACATTTATCCTAGATAAATTCGGCAAATATGCTCGTTAACAATTGAATTAAAAAGTGTTTTATTCTGTTTTATTTCTTTTATTCTCTTAATTGAAATAAATAGATAAAATTGATAACGTCAGAAACACACAAAGAACGATTAAGTTACAAAAGCAAGTTTAATGACATATGACTTGAATAACCAATTAATGGTTGAGCCTGCGAGCTATTTCTAATTGCAGTTATATAGGTAAAATTTATATCACCCTTTTCTCTATTAATCATAGACAGAAACTTTCGATACATTCTTAAAGCAATCGAGAGATGCAGAATCGGATCAGCTGTTTTTATATATTAATCGAAGCGAAATTTTGCACACTTGTTCTTCTTTTTCTCCATATTAACATTAGAGTTGTTCCTCTCAACAGAAATGGAGTTATGAATCTCAGAGCGTCTTAAAGGCTTTAAAAATATTTTTGTATACAACAGTTTAAACTTTGCTTTTTAGAAACAGAAAAATGTGCAAAAATCGCTCAGAAGATTAACATTTGCATTAACTAAGTTTCCAAATGCGCCAGCAGCTTTGCGTTTTATTTTTTATTTGTGCAAATGTCCGTTATAAGATAGAGGGTGAAAATTGAGTTTTTCACATACTGATTACAATAATCAACACTATGGAAGCGTTTAGATGAACAAAGTTCGGCTAGTTCATATTCTAATAAACACTCTATTAGCACTTACAATACTTCTGGGTAAACCAGGTTTTGCGGTAATATACCATAAAAAAATTAAAATGTCTTCATGAAACAAAATTTTAACAAACATTTAATAAAACTGTGTAATTAAAAAAGTCTTATGGAATTACTGAAATAAAGCTAATAATTAATAACTTTTGCTACTTTTTGATAGTACTTTGAAATTGTATTTTATCCGTGCCCCCCCACCCCCCCAATAAAGAACGATTGTTATTTTCCCTTTTGTTTTCCAATTTCTGTCTCTGATGTTAAGTTTTTGGTGGATATTGACGACTTACGACACGAAAGCTTCAATTCTAATGTCAGTTTTTAGAGAGAAACACCGATTTGGCGCGCTATGCATAATACTGTGTTTTATTATACAGAGATACCATGCATTGTTTGATGACAGTTTTTATTTTGTATGGGTACTATAACCGCTTATAGTTCTAACTATATTTTATAAAACACCCTGTATTGGAGAACAGTTTAAAATATACCTGCTATCTTAAATAAAATAAAAGTGACATTTTTTATCATAGAGGCATAATTAACAATTTATCTTTTATTACTGCGAGAAAAACACACAAGGAAGTTGAGCTGTTTTAAAAGGATAACTGATGTACAATTCACGAAACTGTACCAAATCAAACACTTATTATTTTAAGCTATAAAATAACTCAGTAAATGAATGAGAACAGTTCATTTTGATGTAGGTCATTTACAAAACTCAGCCATGTATGCTAAATTATTTTGACTCAGCTAGACATTCACATAATTTATAATTACTTTAAAGAGAAGACTTACTTCAAGATTTGTAATTACAGTCTAAACAACTCATTATTGTTCAAATTATGTCCATTCCCAGTGCATGAACACGACCTTTCTTATATCCACTAGAGCAGAACGATACACATTACAATTTAGTTTCGTATTTGAACCCTTAATGAATGCTAAAGTATAAAGTAAGTAATATTTAATATAAAGCTACAAATTTATTTTTCGGGATGTGTTTGAGAAGTGTGCTATTTAAAATATTTTTGAAGCTCTGAATATAAATAAATGTTAAATTATATTACTGAAAAAAATAAAGCATGAACAATGACTTATGAGTATTTAAAAGTGTTAAAATTTAATATCAGTACAAAAGTAAAAAATGACGAAAAATTAAGCAATAAGCTTGGTTCTCGCTGGCTTTTGACAAAAATTAGTGATTTTGCGAATAAGGAAAAAAAAGTAGCCTAATAAGAATAATAATAAATGTTAGCAAAATACATTCGGTGTGAAACATTGAAAAATATACATTTAACATACATTACCCTTATTCTATTCAATTTTTTCAATATGTTCTAAAATAAAAATATTTTTTATCATTTGAACTGATTGAAACTTTTTAAAAAGACTGTAAAATGTACTAAATGTACTAAAACAAGCCAGGCCTTTCGAAAGAGCTCAGTCTTTCTTCATCAAACGCAAAGAAAACGAGCCTTTACTATAGAAGCAGGCCATTTTTATTAATAGCCATTTTTAATAATCCGCCATTTTTAATCAAAATGGCGGATGAAGCTGGCGAGCGAATTCGGTTGAGACATTATTATATGCTATATACACACCAAGTTTCATTCATATCAGTTCATAAATACGATAGTTACCACATGACAAAGATTAGACAGATATATGGATTAGATATAGCTATCAACATTTGAACGGAAGGTGATTTTGGGGACTAGGGATCGGTAAAAATATACCAAAATTTTTTGGAAGTGCTTACCGCCGCTGCAATAGATAGCCTTTCGTTTTTCGGAATGAAAGCTACCTAAAAGAATAAATTATTATCAATGTGTTTAGTTTATATATTAAAAAATTACTAGGACAAAAGCATTGTAAATCATCAATATTTTTTAAAAGTGGTTCCAAATTTGAAATATATTTTTCCAGTTTAATAGTTGTGAATATTACTTTTCACTTGAAAAGATGAACAGATTTGTTTCTACTGTACACAGACAAAAATGATTTGCATATTTCATAAAATTTGCATTGCTAGGTAAAAATACTATTGCTAAGCTCTTTAGATTTCAAATTTTCGGATACAGAAATCTTTAAAAAGTGAAGTTAGAAGAAAAATATATTATTAAAAGGAAATATCTTTCGTGAATTATTTCTAAATGCATTCTAATAAGTTTTGCAGTGTCGATAGAAACGTTATATTCTTTTCTGCGAGGAAGTTTTTCAATTTATTGAAAATGCGTTTTTTATGTAAGATTTTCAAGACTTGCAAGAAATACATTCATTCGTGTTCTTTTCCTTGAATATTATAAAATATAATTCAATTTACTTTCAAATTTAATAAATATTACTCGTATTTTTCGGTTAGCCGATACCAGTGTAAGACATACACCCATATATATTAACATACTTATACATGTGCATATACATATATATATATTTATATACATACACTATATACAAATATACACTCTTTGCCATAAAAATTTGCACACGAATTAAAGACATCCAAATGAAACGAAATTTTACACGCGTAAGTACTACTGTGATATAAGTAAGTGATTAGAAAAACAAAGAAAAGGGATCATTTATTGCAGAAAAAAGTACAAATGAACGAAAATTTTAGTATCCTGCTGGACTCCCTCTAGCGCGAATGCACGATGCGATACGAGCGGGCATCGAAGCATACAAGTTCCGTATGATGTCCTGAGACATCGTACGTTCCACATTTGCAGTAAACGAGCCTCGAACTTAAGGCCCCTGTCCTCGCTCGAGGAAACGCTCGCGAGCTAATGCTATGGGGAAGCATTTTTCTGATAACTCTTTCGCATTTTGACATTTTTGAATACTTTTTTTTGCATTGTATAGCTGAGGTGCATGTCGACAGCGCGTCTTTTTTACTTTTTCGATTTTGGTTGCAGATATATTTTTTAAAAAGCACTTTCAGTTTCGAAACCGGTTTTCAAAGTGAAACTAACTTTGTAAAAAATATCTGCAACTAAAATCGAAAAAGTAAAAAAGGTGCGCTGTCGGCATGCACCTCAGCTATCCAATGCAAAAAAAATTATTCAAAAATGTCAAAATACGAAAGAGTTATTAGAAAAATGCTTCCCCATAGGAATAGCATTAGCTCGCGAGCGTTTTCTCGAGCAAGGACAGGGGCCCTAACCAAACTCGTAGAGTGTCCAACTTGCCATCCCAAATGATCTCAGATATGCTCAATAGCTGAAAAATCTGGGGATCGATCAGGCCAGGGAAGGGTAGTAATGTGGTGGAGGCAGGCTTGTGACATCCTTGCTGTGTGTGCCCGAACATTGTCTTGCTGAAAAGGGGATCATTTTTCCACACCTTCGGAAAGATAACAGAAAAAAATGTGCAGGCAACAACTAAGAGCCCAAGTATTGGGTGAGTGCAAAAGTTCGTGCGGCGGTGCAGTAGATGATGTTAGAAGTGTCATAAATTGTTGTCATTAATACTGCCATCTACACAAGCCATATCGTTGGAAAGGTGACGTGTGCAACTTTCATTTCAAACAAAATTATTTGTCTAGATACAAACTGCTTCGAGAAAATTTACTTTCAAAATGACTGTCGATAAGGTGCATTTACGGCATGTTATGCTTTGCGAGTTTCGGAAAGGAATAAATTAGAGATGGGCATTATTTAACATAACAGGATTAAATATCCGTAATATTAACCAAAAACTTATTATTGAAAAACAGATTACCAAAAAGTCCCAGTTAATTTTGGAACGCCTTGTATGATAAGCATTTTAAAAGAAGAAACAAATTGTAAGGCTGAAAATCATTTTAGGAATACATATTTATAAATTAATAAAAGTTTGGTTATATAAAAAATTCCACCTTATAAATCTATTTGAATTCTGAGGCAAAGAATTTTTATTACTGCAGAAAACAAAAATCCCCAACTGCCTTAAAACGCTTTTGAGACAGAAAGAAAAAATTTCGACTCACAAAAAAACCCTATGAAACTTTCTTTTTGACACGTCACTGTCGATCTACGATTCCAAGACCCTTAAAAATTCGATTCCAAGACCCTTAAAAATTCCTTTGGTCTAATCAAGGAAGCCAATCATAGAACCATTTTCCTTTTGCATTGTCCAAGATATTAAAAATCCTTTTGGTCTATTCAAGGAAGCCAATCATAGGAAACCTTGTCCTTTTGCTATCTCAAAAGTTCACGTGATAAAATCTCTCAAAAGCTATTCGTTGTTGATTATTCTATGAATATTTAAAAACATCTGGCTTCGATTCTTCACAGAATATATTTTATCGTTTGAATTTTTTATAACGCTCACAGTTACGAATATTAAAGCAATAGAGTCAGTTTTTAAAATAAAAAAAACAACATTTATTGAAAATAATAGCTGGAATAATGAAAATTGCTTTTATCAAACAAATAGGTAGAATACTGAAAATGAAATGAGGGGAAAATGTGTTTTTATTCTAAAGTACATGAAGTTAGTGAATGATGCTTGCAGATTATTAAAAAGCGAGGAGATAATGTCGGCCATCTTTGGTCATATTTTTAATGGGAAGGAATCTCTGTTTAAAAATTGAATAGAGATTTACGGATTTATTTGGTAACAGAAGGGGGTTTTATCGCCCGGGCACGGGACATAAACTTTCGTTTATGTAGTTAGATGGGTAAAACGGTGGCAATCTTTGAGTTTGAATATTTAAAAGGGATATTACTATGTACTCATGGTATTTGGGGAAGGGAGGGGGTTATTCTGGCGCTATGATTTTTATTTAATAAAATGTTTATTGCTGTTTTTATCATTATTATTTTGTCAATATTGCATCGTTAGAAAATACGAACTGGAAAACATTATTTTTGTAATTGTATTTTACTGAAAAAAAAAGAAGAAAAATAGCCTGGTAAGGAAACAGCCATTCGAAAAGGGATGGGAGAGGGGGCGGTCCCGACGGACGCGGAAATTTATAGGGCGTCAATTTTATACTACCAACGTCATTTTTTGGCCTGTCACAAGCTTTGGGGAGGGGATTTTAAATACGTACTTGCACACACGAAAATTGTGGGATGAATGACATTTGATTAAAAATATATAAGTAATGTTTCGTACTCTTTTGGGATAAGCTTTGAATATGCGTTGACAGATATTGATTCGGGGATATCAAAATTCGAACTTCAAATCAAGGTGCTAAGGAATGAAGATCAATTTTTTTTTAACAAATCGCATTTTTAAAACGGTGTTGTTTTTATGAAGGATATTTCTGATCGTTTAGAAAAAATTAATTTCTACACCGTCAGTTTTGGAGTCATTGTAACAATTGTAAAAATGCTTTAAACTTTCTTCTGCATCATATAAACAATAATTTACAATAAAATATTTCTTTTTTAAATTGTTAAGAAACTACATATTTTATATAGTGTTCAGTAAGTTTCCTATAACTTTTATTTAGAAAATTTTATTTTATTTGTTTTAACAAGTAGATCAGAAAAAACAGTTCAACGGGCAAAATTTACTGAGTTATGATACTTATAAATTTTCAACGAGGAAAAATGCATTTTTAGTGCAAGAAATCGATAATAATAGGTGAAATCTAAAGTATCACAACTAAGTTTTTGTCTTGTAAAAATTAAAATTTTAACTCTATGTTGATTTTAAAGGCGCATGTTTATCTGAACTAAAACAGCGTCTATACTTATGTATCAAAATTATTCAAGATACCTTAATTAACGGTCCTATGATTAAAATATCTGTTGACAGTATAGTCTCATCGATTAGTTATACGTTACAAAAATAACAGGTTGTTGAAACCTGTTACCTGTGAATGTGTGGAACGATATAACCTGTTAACCAAAAATAACTATATTTTCCATCTGTAGAATAAATGTTGCTGCAGCCGTAAAAACATTCGACAGGTTTATCAATACCAAGCACCAGCTAAAAGAACTGCGGAAAAATGGTTTGCAAAATTTTGTAGCGGATAGTTTTACCTTGAAGACGAGCATCGCTCAAGTCGACTTTCACACATTGATGACGGTGTTGTGCGTACTTTAATTCAGATAATTCCGCGAATTTCAACTAAGGAAGTTGCTACAGCACTAAAAGTTGACCGATCAATCGCTTTTCGGCGTTTAAAAAACATGGGATTCGATTTGAAGCTCTATATATCATGCCCCATTTGTTGACCGAGAAGAACAAAATCGAGGAAATATCTGCTACTGTTTCTTTAATTGGGCGTCTCAAAAAAGAGCCATTTTTGAATCGATTAGTGACGGGCGATGAGAAATAGGTCTTTTACAACAATGTTCAGCGCAAACACACATGGAAAAGGTAGGTGAGCATGGTGACGCAATGACAAGGGCCAGTTTGCATCTGATGAAGATGATGCTCTGTGTTTGGTAGGATTGCAAGGACATAATTTATTTTGAGTTTCTCCCCGCCGGCCAAACGATTGCTTCGGACAAGTACTGTCGCCCTAAATCGAGAAATCAAACCGAAACATCATATTTTGTCAAATCGCAAGGGCGTAGTCTTCCTTCACAACAACGCCAGACCACACGTTTCAAGACAGACGCTGCGCAAACTGAACAGCCTGAAATGAGATGTCCTAACTTATCCGCCGTATTTTCCTGATATCTAATTATCACTTGTTCCGGCCATTGGAAAATCATTTAAATGGAAAAAAACTTGACTCTTTGGATGCCTTTAAAAACGCCGTGTCTTTGTTCTTCGAATCTAAACCGCACAGATTTTATGATCTTGGCATCCATATGGTGTCAAAACGTTGGAAACAGATTGTAGAAAACGATGGAGCATATATGATTGATTGAATAAAGAATTTTGTTTGCCTAAACACTGTGTAACTTTTACTCTCAAACTCCGCATGAACTTTTGCACTCACCTTTCTTTCTTTCTAACCGATGACCAGGCCCCTACCTGCCGAGTTACCTCAGCTTAACGGGTTAGATACCTGGTATCGGGGCGGATGACCGCCTAATAGCCGCGAGCGGCAATTAACCTGTTATCTTCGCTGCACACGTCCTCTTATCTGCAAAACTTATTTTTTATTTGTACATACTTTGTTTTTTCGGTTGCTTATTATTACATCCTGTTGTTGTACTGCAAATGGCTACTCAAGTTGGTCTCGTAATTTAGAACCTTGATCAGATGACGAGACCTTCACCTGGCAAGGCACCTCCAGAGGTATAATTCACAGGTAACTTGGAGGACTTTGCACCCACGACGGATTTTACATGCACCAGGCGCCATTAGCGTACATGACGGAATTTTAGCCGGCAGATAGCCTGAGTCCTGCAACCAAAAGCTATGAGTAATATGTCGTGCCAGCTTGGACACCGTTGCCCAACCTATTGGGGGTAGACTGGAGTTTTTGATACCTAATAGTTGATGCATACTTGTTAAATTAATAATAAAGATAGATAATTTAGTGGGGAGGGGGGAGGAAAAACAAAAGAAGGGATTCTGCAAATAGACAAGTTGCACCGTCATTAATTTGGGCCGAACTGATGGGCAAACTTAATGTTGCTAAGGAGAAGAGACTCCGCCATTCTACCGTACCCCACCGGTTAAAAAAAATAAAAATTTAAAAAAAAATTACTGGCTCCGTGGGCTTTCCCAATGGAGCGGGTCCGGTAGCTCGTACAGAAAACGCATTATATAAAGAGAGGCGGCTGTCAAAGAGAAAGTATAAAGTAATTGAACCCTAATATAATATTTTTTAAAAAAAGGAGAAATAATAGCTAAAAAAAAGACATTATATTAATTAGACTTAAAACAAAAACAGTTTTTTTTAAACTTTTTTTTAAAAAAATGGTGTTAAAGAATTTATAAGCCTTTTATATTTTTTAATTTTTTTTTTTTTTTAATTTTTAAATAACACATCACAGTGGACGGACAAGCAGTGTCGGAGGCGGTTGAAGCTTCTTACTATGTCATAATGCGCAACTTGCTGAACCGTTATTGACATTCTTTATGATTGCAATTCATATGTTGCGGGGCTCCTGTTGCGGGCCATGGTTACAGCTGATGTTGTGCGACTACCGCACACTGCTAAAGGACATAAGACATATACAGACAGTTTTAAATTTTTTTATTTGGCGATAGAAATAAATCCTAAGCCTCTTTTTTTTTTTTTTTTTTTTTTTTAACATACAACATATAACACATAACATTTAACATACAACAATTAACATATAATACTATACTTCTGCTGGGTTACCGAAGTGAATATAGTATGGAACAGACAGATTGTTTTTTTTTGGAGGGGTAGGGGTGGAGGTCCCGCTTGGAGTGTGTGCATGTTTCCTACTGTGATATTGTGTCTATGTTTTCAATTAGCCATCTGGCTACTGATTTACCCTTGTTCTTTACGTGTTTGTTGTTTGCTAGTTGGTTGTGCCAGAGTTGCTCGTTGTTTGTTGTTATTTGGACTAGATGGTGTTGCTTTGTTAGCGGGCAGGATGTAAGATAGTGTTTTGGAGTTCCAATTTCCCCACATGCGCAGTTTGGTGTGTTTTTGAGCTTAAATCTGTGTAGGTATTCAGGGAATGCTCCATGACCCGTGTAAATTTGACTTAATAGTTTGCAGCCCAGTAGTCTGTTTGTGTTAACTTTTGGGAAGTATTCATATGTTGTCCTACCTGTATCCCCGTAATCCCACTCGAACTGCCATTGTTTTATTATAAGCTCTTTGATTGTACTTTTTAGGTTAGATATTGGTCTTTCTAAATTGTATGGTATATTCTTTGACTGATTTTGTGCTGCTTGTTTTGCTAGTTTGTCGGCTTCCTCATTCCCTTGGATGCCTACGCGTGCTTTCACCCAGCTAATTTTGAACTTTTTATCTGATTTTTTTATTGTTTCATGTATTGTGTCTATTAGTTTTGTAACATTGAAAGGTTTACTAAGTGCTTGAATAGCTGACATGCAGTCCGAGCGAATACTGTATTCTTCTCCTGTTGTGTTCCCCCATTCTGCTGCCTTGAGTATAGCTAGTAATTCGGCTTGGAAAACGCTATTAAATTTCCTTAGTGGTGTTGACCATGTATTTATTTTCTTATCATTTTTGTATGCTACGAATGCCGAACCCGTAGCGCCTGATTCCAATTTTGACCCATCTGTGTAAATTGTGATATCATTAATGCTGTGTTCTATGGCCGGTTCTATCGTTTCTGCCGGGTGCGTGTGCCATATGTTTATTTTTTTAACATAGTCCGTATGATTAAGTGTTGTTCCGTATAAGTTTACTGTTTCCCTTAACCTTGATATTGTACCGTATGCCGCTTCGTATTTGACTTGTAAGTGAATTGGAACCAGGCCTGCTAAAACCTGGAGGGCCGCAGTTGGGGCTGTTCTATATGCCTTGACTGTTCTATATAAGGTGACTTTGCACTCACCTTATATAATTTCAAAGGGATCGACTTCTAATGAAATTTTTAAGTCTATCGAATCACATTTCGGCCGACATTTTTATCACAAATCACGTCTCGATTGCATTTCTTAGGGGTTCAGTTCGGTTCAAGACCGATTTTAGGGATTTAAATATAGAAATAGAAATTTTAAAGTGTTTTCGATACCGGTCGACAAAAATTATTTAGTCTTTCTCAGATTCGGTATTTGTTAGATTGATTACTTTTTTGGGGGGTTCCGGCTGATTTTTAAAAAAATATATTCAGGTCTACCGACTCGTGTATAGATGGAAATTAGTGTCTTTCACATATAGTATAACGATTGGATAGATTGATAATTTTTTCGGATTAGGTTCATGTTTAACATAGATTTTATTTGGAATTTTCATGTCGTTGGAAATTATTTTGTCTTTCTCGGATAGGAATATGGTTCGATGCATTTTTTGAGAGGATTTAAATCCGGGTTTTACGTTCACTTCAAATGGAACTTACAAGTTCTGGTCGGGTTGCGTTTGACGGAAATTATTTTGTCTTGCGTAAATCGAATTACTCTTGGTTTCATTTTTTTTTCTTTCTGTTCGAATCGGTTTTAAGGTAAATTTCAATTGAAATTTTCAGGTTCATACGTGTCGACAGTAATTATTTTCTTCCTTTTCAGACCAAGTTATGGATTGGTGATTTTTTTTTCTTCAGTTTGGATTTCGAGTTGATTTCCAGGTTTTGGCCGGTGCGTGCCGAAGGAAATTATTTTGTCTTACAGATCAAGTTATGTTTCGATAAGACTTTTTCTCAGGGTTCGTATCGGGTTTCAGGTTTAATTCCAATGAGATTTTGATGTTCTGGTCAGCTTGAGTTTCAGAGAAAAATATTTCATCGTCCAAAGATCGGGTTAAGGTTGGATGAAATTTTCTTTTTTGTCTGATTCGGTACAGGTTTAGTACAGACTTCGATTGGAATTTTCAGATCTTCGTCAGTGTGCAAAGATAGTAATTATTTTGCTTTCTGGTATCGCATTATCGGCTTGGCGGATATTTTTTCGGATTGATATCGGATTTTGGTTTGAATTCAAAAGGAATTTTCAGATTCTTCTCAGATTGCATTTGAAGGTTGCTTTCTGGGAACTGCTTCTGATGAATTGAAACAAGTGGCCATTTTTCAATCTTCCTAACGCAATCTAAGCTCTTTGCAATGATCGAAATAAATTTAATCTATTTGAGAAGTGATTTGCCTTACTTCAATTAGCCTAATGTTCTTTAGGCCTTTTACAATAAGCTTGAAAAATATCAAGTTGTTTAAAAAAAAATGATGATTCTCCAAATACTCCGGCGCTTAACAGCCTAGTCTCTTTCCAAGAAATATGGATTCTTCAGTTAGTCTACGACATATTATGTATATATATATACAGCTTTTATTAAAAAATATATACATATATATACTATTCAAAATCTGATATTCTATAAAATTTACTTCTTACAATGAGTGAAAAAAATAAAGAAAAACAATACAAAAACTGTATTCTAAATTTACCAAAATAATATATCCCAAGATAAAATAAAAGGGAATTAAATCCTGTCTAGTTCTTTTTTGACAAATAAATATTGCAGACTTTTTCAATATATTTTTAAAAGTGGCAGGAAAAATAGAACGTTTGTTTGCGAGTTTAATACCTGTGAAAATTTTTCTTCGCTTAAAAAAACATCATATTTTTCTATTAAAAACAGATAAAGAAGTTTAGTATGTTCCAAAAAACATAAATAATTTGTTGTGAATAATAAAAGGGAGTCGCTGAGCTTCTAGCATTTGAAATCTTACGTCACAGAAATTTTGCAACATTTATGTTAAAGAAAATTGTATATATTTTGAAAGCTATTTCTAAATACATTCCAATAAAATGCTGTAATACCTGTAGAAATGTAAATCTATGAAAAGGTATATACTCTTTTCTGTGGGGAAACTTTTTCAGATTATTAGATACATATTTTTTATTTATATACAACTTTACAGAGCTGAAAGAAGCAATTTTATTTTATATACTTTTTTAAGGCTAAAAAATGAAATATCTTCGACCAGAACATTTTTATGTATAAAAACAAGTTGTAAATTGTACATCAAACATAAGATATGAGGTGCATTCTTACTGTAACTAGTTTGAGTGATATTCAGAAATTGGTGCAATAGCTGCTGCACATTTATGCAAAAAATACTGTACATAACATTTTTTATTATTACCTATATTAAATTCACTGATACAGAAATAATATGGCTCCATCTTAACAGTGACTTAACCACTATGGCAACATAGAATCATTACCTATCATGGAATATCATTCAATAAAATATGCATGATAGGATTTAATAGAGTTAAGAAACCTTTAATTGATATCTTTTTAAGTTTTGTTATTTTTTATTTTTTATCTGGTTCGGATCGCGTTTAAGGTGAAATTCAATTGGAATTTTCAGGTTTTCGTCTGTGCGTGTAAACGGAAATTATTTTGTCTTCTCGTATCCTGTTAAGAGCTCAAATAATTTTTTTTCGGGTTCATATCCTGTTTAGGGTTGAATTCAGATGGAATTTTCAGGTTCTTTCCGGAAAGCGTTTCAAAGAAATTTATTTGTCTTGCTCGGATCGGGGATGGATTTGATGGAATTGAAACAAATGGTCATTTTTCAATTAGCAATAAGGCTGTTTAGAAAAAAAAGGTAGATGATTTTTTAATTAGCCCGCCTCTTAACAGCCTAGTCTTTTTGAAATGAGTCTGGATTTCGCAATTAACCTTCGAATATTATATATATATCGATACTATTAAAATGTATATTTCAAATAAGTTATATAAAATTATACAAAATTACGTTTTACCATGTGTGAAAAACATTAAAAACTACATTCTAATTCTCTAAAATAATTTATTACAGTTTATGTTACATATTTTTTATACAATTACAATTTATTATGTCTCCTTCATTTTTGTCAGATAAATATTGCAAACTATTTCAATATATTTTCAAAGTGGCACCAAAAGTAGAACGTTTATTTTAGAGTTTAATACCTGTGAAAATATTTACTTCGCTTGAAAAGAAAAAAACTCCATAGCTTTCTATTGAAAACAGATAAGGGAGTTTTGCATCTTCCGTAAAACATAAATAATTTGTAACGCATAGTGAAAAAAGGTCGCTAAGCCTCTAGCATTTCCAATCTTACTGTACAGAAATTTCGCAACACTGAAGTGAAAGGAAAAGTATATCTTTTGAAAGCTATTTCTAAATACATTCCAATAAAATACTGTACTGCCCGTAGAAATGTAAACTTATGAAAAGCTAGATACTCTTTTCTGTGGTAAAACTTTTTTAATTTATTTGATACATATTTTTTATGTATCTACAACATTGAGAAGTTGAAAAGAAATTTATATTGAATATTTTTTTAAAGCTAAAAAATGAAATATCTTCAACCAAAACATTTTATTTATAAAAACAAGTCGCAAATTGTACGTCAGACATAATACATGAGGTGCATTCTTACTATAAGTACAGGGTTGTTATAATTAAAGTTCGCCTATTCAGAAGGCTCTAGAGCTGGTTCTATGGCTCCAAACGAAGCAAAATTTCACTAGTACGTAGTTAGGGAGATGCGCTCTCTGAAAAAAAAAACCTTAATAAAAATAAAATAAAATAAATTAGTTAAAATTTTTGTTAATAGATGGCGCTGCACCACTATTTAATCCGATATTTGCAGAGTTTTTTATTTTGTAAAAAAAGAAAATACAGGAAATTTTATTTAACAGTTTATAAAAGTAAACTTTTTGAGATTCGTTATATCACTTTCGGTCAATTCAGATGAAACACACAAAATTACAAAATTTCACCCAACGCTTGAAAAAGATAACATTTTATTCAAATTTTCGTCGAACGATGTGAAAGTGACATCGCAAATTCGAAAACTTGAAATACCCTTCTAACCAACTGACGATTTAAAACTTGCTGATAACGTGTGTCTGTGATTTCTTTGACACTGGTACAGTTGATTGTTTCGGAAAAGCATTTGAATCTACGCTTTGTGGAGAAAGGTAACTTTGAAAGAAAAGGCACTTCTTATAAAGTTATTTTATCAAAATAACAGCAATGCAGCTGCAGCTCTTCGAGAATTCCGGAAATTAAAACACATTAGACGTGGACCAAAATGTCGGATTGTGGAGTTCACAAAATGGTTAAAAAGTTCGAGGAAACAGGAAAACTCGACATTCTTCCTGGAAGAGGACGAAAAAAGGTAGACATTTCTAGCATTGAAGATATTGCTACTGCTGCCTTTGATTTAGCAAGCCAGTCATCATTTGGTAATGCAAGTGTGCCCGCTATTGCGAATGAAGTCGATATGCTGATTTCCACTGTGAGAAAAGTCACGCGTCAAATTTTGCGCCACTATCCATAGAAGATTCAGAGGGTGCAACAACTAATACAGGGTGATACTAAAAGTCGGCTATCATTTTCACTACAGTTTCTTGCATTAATGAATGTGGACAATTCTTGGCCCTGGAATATTCTATGGAGTGATGAAGCGCATTTTTATTTAAATGGACAAGTGAACACACACAACTGTCGAATTTGGGCGAAAGAGAATCCTAATGTTGTCCAAGAAGTGCCATTGCATGCAGCTGAAGTGACTGTGTGGTGCGGTTTTACTGCTACGTTTATGATAGGGCCATATTTTTTTGAGGAACTAACATCCACAGAACCCATTACATGTTCCGTAAATGGGAGAAGATATCTTAATATGTTGTCACATTTTCTGATTACCGAGCTGAAACAGCGAGGCTGCCTTCAAAATATCGTATATATGAAAGACGGTGCATCACCGCACATTACTACAGTAGTTCGGACTTTCTTAACGAGCCATTTTACAGAAGACCGCATCATAAGTCGTTATTTTCAAACATCCTGGCCACCATGATCGCCTGATCTAACACCATGCGATTTTGGGTTGTGGGGATTTTTGAAAGATTCTGCATCTAAAGGCAGATGTCAGACAATCTCTGATCTGAAAGACAGTATTAGACTTCACATTCGCTCAATCTCACAGGACAATTTATGCAATGCTGTAGAAAACAGAATTCTGAGAATGGAATGCGTTATTGATAATGGTGGAGGATTCATTGAGCATTCTTAATGTTATTTTCGTTATTACCTCGCTGTCGAGCGGCATGTTTCATTTTTGCTGATGCAGATTACATCACATAAAATGATATTCATTTTTCTGTATTGTTTGTTATCATAGGTCAGGCACTAGAGCTGCCTGATTAGGTGAACTTTAATTATAACAATTCGCAGTTCGTCGAAGTTTGTCGAAATTTTTAAATTTGTGTGCTTCCTCAAGATTGACTGAAACTGATATAATGAATCTGCGAATATCGTCTTAAATAGTGGAGCAGCGCCACCTATTGACAAAAATTTTAACTTTTTTTCGATTTTCGCAGAGCGCATCTCTTCAACTACGTATTAGTGAAATTTTGTTTCGTTTGGAGCCATAGAACCGGCTCTAGAGCCTTCTGAATAGGCGAACTTTAATTATAACAATTAATATTCAAAAATTGGTGCAATAGCTGTTGCAAATTTATGCAAAAAATCATGTACACAGCATTTTTTATTATTACCTATATTAAACTCACTGATACAGAAATAATATTTCTCCATCTTAACAGTGACGTAATCTCTATGGCAACATACCCGTAAGGCATGGTGACGTCACTGCGAAGTGGCGTCATTGTGAAATCACATTGTGACTTTGTGACCATCGATTGTCGATGTGAAGTCACAGTCACTGAAATGTGAAATCGTTATGGCCGTTTTCTAGCTCGTTTGTGACGTCACAATGTGACCACTTTGTGAAGTCACGGTATGAGATACTTGTAAAAAATGTGTCATTTGTGACTACTTTGACATTAACATTGTGACGAAACTGCGACAAAAGCGACAGTATTTAAATTGCCAGAAACATGTTTTTTAAAGTAAATAACATGTTTTGAAAAATATTTGAAATTTTCTAAAAAAATTTAAGAAAGTCACATCTCAGTCACAATGTGACATCACTGAGTGGTGGCATTTTGGTCACAGATGTGATGTGACCAAAGTAACTCACAGTGACGTCATTGTGATAATGCATGCTATGAGGGTAGAATCATTACCTATCATGGAAAATCATTGAATTAACTACACATGATAGGATTTAATAGAGTGAAAAAAACCTTAATTGATATCTTTTAAAGTTTTGTTATATTGTATTTTTTATCTGGTTCGGATCGGGTTTAGGGTAGACTTCAACTGGAATTTTCAGGTTTTCGTCTGTGCGTGTAAACGGGAATTTTTTTGTCTTGTTGTATCCGGTTAACAGTTCAACGGATTTTTTAGGGGGTCATATCGAGTTTGGCGTTGAATTCAGATGGGATTTTCAGGTTCTACCCGGAAGTTGTTTCGAAGAAATGTATTTGTCTTGCTCGGATGTGTTTATGTTTAGATGGAATTGAAGTAAATGCTCATTTTTCAATTAGCATAACGCAATCGAGACACTTTGCGACGATCCTAAAAAAAATCAATCTGTTTGCGAAATGATTTGCCTTATTCAATTTTGCCTAACGTTCTTTAGACTCTTTTCAATAACTCTAAAAAAGATCAGGCTGTTTGATTAAAAAATGTAGATGATATTTTAATTAGACCGTCTCTTAACAGCCTAGTCTCTTTGAAATGAGTCTGAATTTCCCATTTAGCCTTTGATATATTATATATATATTACAAATTTAAAAAAAAATTTCGCCAAAATTAATCTTTATGGAAACGATATAAATTCTTAATTCGCCTTAAAAACATTTATTCCAATATGCGTAAATTTTAAAAGATGGCTCTAAATAAAAAATATTCTTAATTAAACTTTATTTCTTAATATTCCAAATAAAACTCATTTTTCCCCGCTTTTATCAGTTCTTTTTAAGAAAATCTTATTAAATTTATTCCAAAACCATACCTTTCAGAAAATATCAATATTTTTATTTATTTATTTTCCCTCTTTCAACGTTTGATATTTGTGCATATCAATAAATTCATTTCTTTTCATTTTTTCTCATAAAATATCGTCTGCAAGATATTCGAAATTCTGAGTCGATTATAAATTAGTTAAATAATAATTTTTTAAAATAAAAAATTATCGTCTGAAAGAAATAAAAATCTCGACGCTGGACGTGAATTATGTTTACATGGGAAAATGATGGTTAGAGAGTATAGAATTTTCTAGAAGTTTGTTTTTAGATTCAGGAGGTAGCCGGGAGGTGATGATAGATATTCTTTGCTTTTCCTTTGATCAGTCCGTTTGTCGGCTTGGAAACAGAGCATTTCCCTCTCTATATGACTACAGTTGAATAAATTAAGTTGCAGCAGCCATTTATTTATTTATTTTGTTTTTTCTCTCGCTTGCCACGACTGTGTGTTTAAAAAGGGGGAACCAGTGAAGATATATCGATTTTATTAAATTGCATATTTCAAATAATTTAATAAAATTATATATTTAAAATATACATATATATATGCTATGCAAAATCTGATATTCTATAAAATTATCTCTTACTATGCGTTAAAAACATTAAAACACTGTATTCTAATTTTGCAAAATAATTTATTATAAGATGAAGTAAAAGAGAACTAAATTATGTCACCTTCATTTTTGTCAGATAAATATTGCAGAATACCTCAACATATTTTGAAAAGTGGCATTAAAAATAGTACGTTTTTTGCGAGTTTAATACATGTGAAAATTTTTCTTTCACTTCAAAATAAAAACATCATATTTTTCTCTTGAATACAGATAAGGGAGTTTTGCATATTGAAAAACATAAATAATTTGTACACCACAGTAAACAAAAAAGGGCCGCTAAGCTCCTAACGTTTCAAATCTTACGGCACAGAAATTTCGCTACATTGAAGTTAAAGGAAAAGTATATCTTCTGAAAGGTATTTCTAAATACGTTCCAATAAAAAGCTGCAATATCTGTAGAAATGTAAATCTATCTGTAGAAATGTATCTGTAGAAATGTAAATCTATGAAAAGGTCACAGGTCATCTCTTTTCTCTGGGAAATTTTTTTTAGCTTATTATATATATATTTTTTATGTATTTACAACATTAAAGAGGTGAAAGAAGCAATTTTATTTTGTATACTGTTCATAAAGCTAAAAAATGAAATATCTTCAATCAGAATATTTTTATACATAAAAAGAAGTCGCAAATTCACGTCAAACATAATACAAGAAGTGCATTCTTATTGTAACTAGTTTGATTAGTATTCAGAAATTGGTGCAATAGCTGCTGCACATTAATGCAAAAGATCATGGACACAACATTTTTTATTATTACCTATATTAAATTCACTGATACAGAAATAATATTGCTTCATCTTAACTGTGACGCAATCACTATGGCAACATAGAATCATTACCTATCATGGAATGTCATTGAATTAACTACGCATGATAGGATTTAATAGAGTAAAGAACGCTTTAATTGATATCTTTTTAAGTTTTGTTATATTTTTTTTTATTCGGTTCGGATCGGGTTTAGGGTATACTTCAATTGGAATTTTCAGGTTTTCGCCTGTGCGTGTAAACGGAAATTATTTTGTCTTTTCGTATCCGGTTAACAACTCAACGGATTTTTTTTTTCGGGTTCATATCGTGTTTGGGGTTGAATTGAGGTGGGATTTTCAGGCTCTTCCCGGAAAACGTTTTAAAGAAATTTGTTTGTCTTGGTCGGATTGGGTTATGATTAGATGGAATTGAAGCAAATGGTCATTTTTCAATTAGCATAACGCAATCTAGACTCTTTGCAATGATCCAAAAAAATGAATCTGTTTGCGAAATGATTTGCCTTATTCAAATTTGCCTAACGTTCTTTAGGCTCTTTTCAATAACCCTAAAAAATATCAGGTTGTTTATTAATAATAATAATTATAATAATAAAAAGATGATTTTTTAATTAGCCCGCCTATTAACAGCCTAGTCTCTTTGAAATGAGTCTGGATATATCAATTAGCCTTCGACACATTATATATATGTATATACACTATATTGCCATTGATTATGGGACACTTGCGATTTTAGACATTTTACTAAATATCTAGAAAAATACATGAGGCATCATCTCGAAACTTTTAGTGTAAAAATATAATAGTATAAGTCATACATCTCCGTGAAGATTTTTCCCCGAAACTCCAAAGGGGACCGTCAACAAATTAAAAAAGAATGAATATCTTTTGAATAACCCTGTCAAAACTAATGTAGCAAAAGCGCTCAAACTCTATATTGTGATTGAATGCCTTAATATAATAAGCCTTGTTCATTTTTATGCAAATAGCATGCATACTCGCAGAGTAATTAAGGTTTTTATAAAAATGATCCCAAAATTTTCCAAGTTTTTTCCTTATAATTGTCAGAGTTCTTAATATAAAATATTATTTTTTTCAGAAAATATGACAAACAACATTGCACACAGTACCCTGTAATCAGAATTAAAAAATAATGAAAATTGTATAAAAAATGAGTTGGTTTACTAAATAATTTTTTACTGCGCATGCGTCAACGATATCAAAATCTCATTTGCATATTATGTTAGCTAAATGTATAGAGCAACTTTTGTGAAAGTCACAAAATCATAACCTGAAAATTCTGTCAATAATCGTCAATTGAAAAAGTCGAAAATCCGTTATTCTCAAAATGAAGCAAAAACAACAGGGGTTGTATCCGTATATTCATTGATTAGTGTCAATATAGAATACACAATATGGGATGTACTACTGCAATTGGATAAAATCCCTCATTTTTTTGCTTCATTTTGGAAAGAACGGATTTTGTCCTTTTTCTATAGACGATTACTTTCAGAATTTTCAAGCTTTGATACTTTTACAAAAGTTGCTCTATACATTTAGCTAACATAATATACAAATGAAATTTTGATATCTTTGACGCATGCGCAGTAAAAAATTATATAGTAAACCTACTCATTTTTCATACAATTTTTATTATTTTTTAATTCTCATTACAGGGTACTGTGTGCAATGTTGTTTGTCATATTTTCTGAAAAAAATATTATTTTATATTAAGAACTCTGAAAATTATAATGGAAAAACTTGGAAAAATTTGGGACCATTTTTATAAAAACCTTAATTATTCTGCAAGTGTGCATGCTATTTGCATAAAAATGAACACAGTGTATTACAATAAGGCATTCAATCATAATCTAGAGTTTGAGCGCTTTTGCTACATTAGTTTTGACAGGGTTATTCAAAAGATATTCATTCTTTTTTAATTTGTTCACGGTCCCCTATGGCGTTTCGGTAAAAAATCTTCACGGAAATGTATGACGTATACTATTATATTTATACACTAAGAGTTTCGAGATGATTCCTCATGCATTTTTCTAGATATTTAGTAAAATGTCTAAAATCGCAAGTGTCCCATTATCAATGGCAATATAGTGTATATAGATTTTATTAAAATTTATATTTCAAATAAGTTATATAAAATTACATATTTAAAATATTTATGTATATATACATACTATGGAAAATTTGATATTGTATAAAATTACCTCTTACCATGTGTTAAAAATACATTAAAGAACTACATTCTAATTTTCTAAAATAATTTACTACAAGATAAAATAAAAGGGAACTAAATTATGTCTCCTTTATTATTGTCAGAGAAATATTGCAAACTATTTCAATATATTTTCAAAAGTGGCATCAAAAATAGAGCGTTTGTTTGCGAGTTTAATACCTGCGAATTTTTTTCTTTCGCTTAGAAAGCAAAACATCATATTTTTCTCTTGAATGCAGATAAGGGAGTTTTGCATATATTGAAAAACATAAATAACTTGTACCCCACAGTAAATAAAGAAGGGTCGCTAAGCCCCTAACGTTTCAAGTCTTGCGACATAGAAATTTCGCTACATTTGAAGTTAAGGAAAAAATATTTTTGATAACTATTTCTAAATACGTTCCATTAAATGTTGCAATATCTGTAGAAATGTAAATCTGTGAAAAGGTATATATTTTTTTCTGTGGAGAAACTTTTTTAGTTTATTAGATACATATTTTTTATGTATTTATAACATTAAAGTGTTGAAAGTAGCAATTTTTTGTATACTTTTCATAAAGCTAAAATATGATACATTTTCAATTTTTATATTTAAAAATAGGTTGAAAATTGGACATCAAACGTGATACACAAACGCCTAATATAATTAGCTTTATTAATACTCAGAAATAGGTTCAATAGCTTTTTCAGACTAATGCAAAAATATCCTTATTAAAAAATGACGTAGGATTTTTTATGGAAACACATCGTTTTATGTGAAAAACCATACAAATTTTATATCATTATATGTAAACATTCTTCCTTCTATAGTATTCCATAGCAAAGTGTATTGTAAAATTTTTTTGTATACTTTTCATAAAGCTAAAAGATGATATATTTTCAATTTTTATATTTAAAAGTAGGTTGAAAATTGGACATACAACACATCTGATACACAAATTCCTAATATAATTAGCTTTATTAATATTCAGAAATAGGTTCAATAGCTTTTTCAGACTAATGCAAAAATACCCTTATTAAAAATGACGTAGGATTTTTTATGGAAAAACGTCGTTTTATGTGGAAAACCATACAAATTGTATATCATTATATGTAAACATACTCTATTCAAACGGTAAACATTCTTCCTTCTATAGTATTCCATTGCAAAGTGTATTGTAAAATTATGTCACACATTATATGATATTCCAAAGTAAGGTGTGTGGAAAATTATAAGTTAATGAAATTTATCATACATGCAATTTTGTTGAATAGCATGATGTAGGGTAAAAACATATTGTAACACGCGCATTCCAAAGGAAAAAAGAAAGAAAAAAAAATAAGACTGTCACGCGTCACGTGACCTGAGTTTTGCTAAATTAAAAAATGTAGTTGTAATATTTTTCGTTAAAAAAAAAACTGGCAACACTAGTTCTATTAAAAAATGTTCTCTTCTTAGTGATATTCGAATGTTGGTTGAAAACTGTGGTTTATATCTTGTGATGGTGGCGTGCGCCAGAATTATGTAAAAGCTTTATTTGTATATAATGTGAGTGCGTTAGCGTTATATTTGTAAGTGTCGTCTTTTCAAGTAATAAAAAGTTTATAAAGAAGCCTGCAGCCCCCCGAGATATCTAAGTTAAGTTATGCTCTTTCTTTCTTCTCTTGTACATTTGTAAGGCGTCTTCTTACAAAATGGCTACCCAACGTCTGGCTACGAATCAATTTCAAAGTATTCAGCTATCTTAGTTCCAGAAAAGTTCGATATTTTTATAATGAAATATGATTATAATAATGAAAAAAAAATGGCTCGAGCGGTCGTGCTCGTCTGTTTGTGAAATATATTTTAAATGATTAACATAGCAAGTTTGTTTCGTTGATGTGAAATCATTCGATTGTGAAATACGCACGAAATAAAAATGCATGCATGTTTAATGCAAGAAAATAGCACGAGCAGTCGTTGCTCGTTTGTTTGTGAAATGTGTTCTTCAATGCTGTGAAATGTGTTCTTCAATGCTGTGAAAAAAATTCCACGGAATAATCTTATGCCAAGCACCATTTTCATTTGTTTGCGATATATGTTCTCGAATTTAATCTTGCTTCGATAACGCCATTTATATTTGTTTGTGAATTATGGCGAATTCTACGTTTTCTGTGCTCTTAAAAACTCTTAGTTCTTGTGCCTGCAGGTGTAACTTGACAATATTTATTTAATCTTCAAGTTACTTCCTTAAAATGGATCCATAATTTTTATCAAAAGAATGCATTCTTTCCACGAGTGTCTATATTTTGTTTTCTATTTGTAAAATTTTTCATATTTTTAGTTTTAATTTATTGATTTATTTTACAGTTCATTTATATATTGTGTAATTCCCTTTCCCTCCCCATGCTTATATTTTTATTCTTTAGTTTAATTTTCATTCTCTGCATGCATGTTTAATTTTTATCTTGATTAAATAACAACTTTTCTTACTTCGAATAAAAAAGAAAAACAATTAAAAAAAAAAGGGTTGATAAATAATGAAATAAGCATTTATTTACGTTGATATTATTTTTCTTTTCTTTTTACAAACAGGGAATTAAATTAATAGTGAAAAAAAATATATTAAAATACATTGATACTATCAATACAAGTGTCATACGGTATGTGTTTATTAATTATTTTTTTGTTTGTTTTGTTGTTGGTTTCGCAAGGTAACAGAATTTAATAAGAAATTTTATTTGAGTGTTCTATTGTTAGTTGTTTTAAACATTTAATTTAGAGTTCCTGATATATTGTGAAATAGCATTGAATATGATTTTCTAAACAGATTGAGTAAGTTTTTGCATTTATTTATTTATTTATTTTTATGAAATAAGACTTTCTTTTCTTTTAAAGTTATATTGAAAAAACTATATTACATAGTCTTGTCTTGATAATATGATAATAATATTGACATTTTAATTATTCAGGTATGTTTTGACTTATTTAGAACATTGTTTATTAATGTTGCCAACAATTCAGTACTAGTTTTATATCAGTTAAAATAATGTTTTGATTAAATGACACGTAATTTAAAGTATATTTTCTTTCAAAAAAAATTAAATAAATAAATTAAATTAAATTAAATTAAATTAAAATAATTTAAATTTTAAAGATACCTAAAAGTTTAATGAAGTTTAATTATTTTAAAAGTATATTTTGCTAACGTTAAAGTTCACTGTTTTGTTTTATTAATGTCTTGTTTATATGAGTTGTAAAGCAAAGCTCACGTCCGGGGAACAATTTATTTAAACGAATTTTTAGCATTAGTGGGTATATATCTTGTTGTTTGCTAAATTTACAAATGTCCGAGCTCAATAAAGCACGAAAAGAAGACCTGTTTCAGGTCGCTTTAGAAATGAATTTAGATGTACAACCCTCTATGACTGTTGTTACATTGCGTGATGAGATTAAATCCTCCCCCTATGCCTTCATTCTCTTGTAATTTTACAAATAGAAAACAAAATATAGCTTGTTATAGATAATTGCTTGTGCCAGAAACTGTATAGTATACCAAGGCATGATTTGGTTTGTCTATCGTTGCTGTGCTCGCAGTGATATTGTTGATAAGTTACAAGAATTATTATCGTATAAGTGCTTAGAACATTGAATTATTTCATTATTTGTTTAAATTAAAGTACTTAGCTACAGTATGAATAAGTTTTGATAAGTTATATATTGTTTTTATTATTGTAAAGTGCTTTTGAAATTATACTCTTTTGCTTCCGTCAGCTATGTTTAACGTTATCCTATGAGAGAGATAGTATTGTTTACATTTTTAAAAATATTAATTATCTTACCTAATATCAGAGCTATGCTTATTTAATTTTTTTTATATTCGATAAAGTTTAATGTTTGCTCCTCCATCATTTTTGAAGCGTTATCATAATATTAAAATATTTAAATGATTTTTCTAAAAAGTAATAAAATTTTATCTAACGCTCAATCTATATTTTAAATACCCAAAATACACTGTAAAAAAATCCGTTAAATTTACAGAAAAAACTGCTGGCAGCAATATTGCCAGCAGTTTTGGCAGTAAAATTTTCAGTAAGATTAGACGTAAAAAAAAAATACACCTAATTTTACTCCAATTTTTATGACAAAAATTGCTGGCAACATTGCTGCAAGCAGTTTTTTGCCATAAATTTAACGATTTTTTTATTTTTATTTTTATTTTTATTTTTATTTTTATTTTTTTACAATGTAAGAATAATTTTAGAGATGTTAAATTTTTAATTAAGCCAAAAGAAGCTATAAAACAACGTATTGTTCATTTATAACTAATATGTATGGTTAGGGAAAAGACAATTTTTTCCTCCGCCACCGGTTTATTGATTTATATCAGTTTTAACTGTGTTTTATAATGAAGCAAAAAGTCTGTAATTTTTGAAAATGTTTGAAAACTTTATTGAAACTTATTTGCGTTATTGAAACTTATTTACGTTATGCAAACTTTATTGAAAACGCTAAACTTTATTGCAATTTTGTTGTGAGTTATCGGTAGAAGAACGACACTAATAGCATCCAAATTTGATAGGGTAGCAGATGAACGCATATGCAAAATTTCGCCTTGATTAATACATAAAAACCGCTGGTTCGTGTGTGCAACTCTCAGAAGACGTTTGTCCTTGAAAAACCAAATTTTCCTACCAGGAGTATAATGGGGAAAAGGGTGATATGCGTCTTATCAGACTCAAAATGGAAATGATTCAGAGGCTCACGATTATAGAGCGAGGAGTTTCCCATCTTGTTTTTGACACTTAATTCTTCGTTGTATGTTTTGCTTCACATCCGCAACCTTTAATACCTTTGCGTTTTAATACCATGAAATCTTTAGTGAAAGTTGTTTCAATGTGTGCTATCACTTCTTAAAGTTTTTATGAAACATCCTGTACACATTTTTGGCTAAGTTCAATAAGCCCCCTTCAATTTAGGAATATTCCGATAAAAATATGTGCAAATAAACTTTTGCCATTTTCAATAATATATCAGGGAAAAGTGCATGAAATTAAGCTTAGATTTAAAAGAAACTTCATACAGATGTTTTTAGCTGTGGTCACCAAGATCGTCTTCGATTTGGGACTATTTCAACGAAATCGGGAACGCTAATATCAATCTTTGTTTCATTTTCATTAAGATATCATCAAAAAGTGTGTAAAGTTATGTGCATAAATTAACCAAATTTCTTGTGACTGTTTTTGACTATAAACGACAGGTTCCAGTTGAATATGAGAATATGTCTTTCGCAGGAGGCACTGCTATAGAGATTTTTGTGCGATTGTCTTAATTTGGCTCAGCTCTGTTGGACATCGGTACGCAGTGACGGATACTTCATATATCCAGTGATTCACAAACAGCTAATGTACAAAAAAAAGTAATAATTTTATTGAATATTATTATCATTTATGTATACATAAAGTTTTTACATTTATTAGCAAAATAAAGTAGAAATTTAAGGTGAAAATTAATGTTGATGTAGTATTCAGGTGAAACATCGAAGTATTGACATGTGTAAAAAGTTTTTGAGATATTAACATGCACAAGATAGAAGAAAATTTTTAGTGCTGGCACATCGGACTAGTTTGTTACAATATTTTATTATGATCCAACAAATTTGGCGAATTTAGAACAGAGTGGAATTAAAACTAGTAATCGACACTTAAATGTCGTAGGATTATGTGTCAAGTATTAATACTTGAAAACATGCTATTCTACAATCTGGGAGAATTCTTTATTGCGTGTTGTCTTCATTACGAAATAATAATTAATATTTTGCATATAAAACAATAAAGATTGTTCAGCATTTGTCGCTGGCTAATTAATAAAACCCATGTTTAAACATTATTTTAAAATCCATAATAAAACAGTCACTTAGAATATTATTTTCAAACAAATTATATTTTAAAGTAAATTATGTTTCTTATTTGACGGGATAAAAATTGTTTAGAAAATTTCAGTAGCAAAAATAGTAAAACCGGAATTTCATCGTGAACTGTTGTCATTTGCAAAATGACTCAGTGTCACTCCCAGACACGTTCTCTCTTTATAATGTACTAGCGGAGCCGCCCGGTGTTGCCCGGGCCCGTAATAATTTCCTTATATAAACCTGCAATTTGTACTGCAAAATCTCATAAAAAGAGCCAATCTCAAACCGAATCCCCGCTGCCTACAGGTACCGTTTAGCAGAAGTGCTGCGTAAACACAGCAACGGAAAAGAGTTGTTGCCTGGGTTCATAATAATATTCTGAAATGAACCTGAAATTCTCTAAATGGTGTATTTTTTCTTTACTTTGACAGCGTAAAAAAGAATCCTAGTATAAAAATAATTTGTGGTTTAGAAAAACTTGCTTTTAAATAGCGCAAGTCTTTCAAGTAATGAATTAATAATTAATATCTAAGGTTGTAATTGAGCGACAGCGAAGAAACTTACATATTTGAAATCAGCAAAAAATTCTTCATCTGTATTCATAAAGATTAAATTTCTAAATTTAATTATTTGAAGATATTTACTTGTCGTCTAAAAACGCCACTACTCGATGGCGCCTAGCTGTCTGCGTGCTAAAACACCTACTAGCGTTCAAAAAAAATTCCCGGAAATCTGTTTCTTTAAATGGAAATAAAATGAGATTTTATAAATGGATTTTTACGCATTTTGCAACAATTTATAGGAGTATGAAAATAATTTTTAGAATTTCTGAAAGGGTTTTTTTCTGCTTCTAACTGCCAAATTTTTGAGTTTTTAGGCCTAGAAGAATTTAAAATACAGCCCTTTTAAAAAACTCCTTGTACATTCATCGCCATGGCAAACCTCTATTCACACTAACCCTTTTCTTTTCTTTGAGTTTTCGAAGAAAACACATTCTGCGGTTTGATAAAAATCAATGCTCTTATTGAATTATGAATACTTAATGAATTATGAATACTTTCTTCTAATTTAGGGATTTTAATTAATTTCTCAGCTAACTATTAGAATTTTAAAATTCGGAGGGTCAGGTACATTAGGAGAAACCTTAAATAATCTTCACAAAAAAATGAGCGTCGTACGCGCCATAGCATGGACACACACACAGAGCGTTTTGTTCTTTTATCAGTATAGATAGATAATTAACGTTGAAACAGAAAGTTAAAGCTATTCTTTTCTTAGCATATGGTAAAAGCAATTGATACAGAGAATATTTTTCAGGAGTGAAGGACATTATATTTAGGACAAAAATGTAAAGCTGTTAAGTTCATACGGTAATAATTCTACCGATTATAACTCATGCAATAGGCTTGCGATTAATTTGTAGTTTTTATGTTTTAATATAAACTCTTTAGAAGACAAATAATGAATCTTTATAAATGGAGCCCCTTATACTAAAGATTTTTTGTAATACAAAAACGCATTCTTGTAAAAAATATTTTACTAGAATATTGTATACGAATTATTTTTTCAAGATTTTTTTCTTTACTATTACAATATCGCTATTCCTAAATACGGTACGTTACGCAAGACATTTTTTCTTTAAAGCATGATTCTTTTATACGAAGAGGGAATGGCATGTCATAATTAAATTTGAAATTAAAGGACCTCGCGTAACGTGCCTAGATTTCAGAATGGTTGGCAGAAAACTCATTTTGCTGAAATCTTGCCCAGTGCAACACCGTCTAGACGGGAAATTAGGATACAGAGTGGTTTTCTGACAGAGCAGATTCTGCTTATGAATAGGCTCAGAAGAAATGTTCACGCCACAACTGATCTTTAATCGTGTATGTATTTTCTAACGCCGAAACAAATTGAAGATATCGTAACAGATTTTTAAATGTCTTGGACCATACTTTAATATTTTGATTCAGTTTATTTATTTATTTTTTATTTTATTTTATTGAAAAAAAGTATCAACTAAAAATGGAAAATATCCGCTTTTTTCCAATTATTTGTTGCTTCAATACCTATAAAATATATAATTTATAAATTTTATAAAAGTTAGAAATAAAGATAAAGGCTTATTGAAAACTAATCTATTAATAATGCTACCTATTATTTATAGAAATATTTTTATTTTTCTATTTTCTGCTATTAATAAATTAAAAAATATGGTAACGTATTATTAATAAAAACTGCAATTTTTAATAATACTCTCGGCATGAATATATGCATTAAAAAAAAGGATGATGAAAATGAATTATTTTATTATTAGAGCAAGTCTTCTACTTTTTTAGAAATCCAACCACTGAGAGGATTACTTAAAGAAGTTTCAAAATTATTATATTCATTTCACAAAATATTTCGTACGCTCTTTAGAAAGAAGTAAAAATATTAAAGGTGCTATGCATTTTGTTCGCTATGCAACAAGAGATATCCATAAAATAAGAAACGGGCCTCCTAAATCTTACAACAGTATGTTGCAACGTGTGTGTAATAGCGTGTAATTGGATTCTCAAACTAGAAAGAGCTTTAAATTTGTTTTTGAGATAAATATATTATTAATCGAAGCAAGTGAAAATAAATATATATTAAATACGTATGTTGTAAACTATCCGTACATAGGCTGTGTTCAAGCATAATTGTGGCGATTTGATTTTTTCTACGTTAAAAAAAATGTAATTTAACAAATTACAACGACTATTTGGAAAATGATATTTTCACAGACTAAAATTTTAAAGACTCATAAATAATTTGTATATTTAAAATAATAATAATAATAATAAATATCAGTTTTATGATGATCATAACCAGTCATATATTATGTACGCCGTGCATTAAACGTCAATATTCCTAGACAAGTGATAAAAAAAAATCAGTATTTTATAGAAAAAAAATTAAACTTCTTTTTAGTAACTGCAAAAAAATATAAAATCTCACTTAGAGCAAATCAAAGCAATTCATGAAGTTAGCCGCCTAATTCAAATTAATTTTTTTCTGAGTGGAAGGTTATAACAAGACTGTTGTACGAATATTATTCGGCAATAAAAATAGAAATACATAGCTAAATTCATGTGATAAGCTTTACTAAGAGATTGCAACAGAAGAAAATAGATTTATCAACGAAAAAATAGAGAACAGACATAAAATATTGGCACAGAAGAAACAAGAAATGTTTTATTAAATTTTTATGATTTTTTTTTCCTGGATTCTCTTTTATTAAATATATTTTACACTTAAAATAAAGTAGAAAAAGTGTCAAAACTTAATTGGATTAATACTATAAATATGTTTTAGGATGTGTCTTATAAAAGACAATTTATCCCTTAATCCAAACAATCTTCATTGTGTTAACTTTCTCCTAGATAAAACTATCTTCAAATATGCAGCTGTATTTGTACTACAAAAGAGATGAAAGCGGAATTGAGACTGTTGCTTTTAAATATGGTGATATCTCATTTTTTGTCTATAAACCGTGAGAAAACAATCCGAAACTTGCGAACACCGTGGTGATTGTTTCCATGTAGATTTCCTTTGTAAATTCAATTAATTTGTACTAAGCACTCCAAAATACACATAAAAATTATTTTTTATAGAAAATAAATGTAGAATTTTAATACTAAAATCAATAAGAAATTAACATAGTGTTCTTAGCTTATGTTATCAAGTCAGTATATTTGGGGTTAACTTCGTTTTTCTACACTTACGACTTGATACACAATCAAAGGAGCTATATTGTTGAAAAAAATCTCTTCAAAGTGGTCTGTTTCTGTCGTCTTTTTATGATTTGCATAAATTGGGGCAAGACATTATCATTAAACGAATTGCGGATATGACGTGCAACAGCTTTGTATGATCAATTTTCCCACCCATCTGTGTGCCTTACTTCACGTAAAGATAATATGCTTCCTTTTTGATGAATTAAATTTTATCCCGTATACTTATCCTCATCTTAAGCAACTTCTTCTTCCGCCATCTATTGCATTTCTAAATAAATGTCTTGTAACTTTTTAGTGACATCTTCATTATGTTCATCCACCAACTCTTCTACATCTTCACCACTCAACTCCAAACCCACGGACTTCCCGAAATCAAGAATTGACTACATTACTTGTGTAAGGGCCTGAAAAAACTGCTCAAACTCTTCTAAATATGCCTCTTGCACGCATCGTAGCCATATTTTTGCAGGAAGAGTTTTTCCCTCTGTCATCACTTCTTCCACCGTCGTGGATGTCACTCTCTGCCAAACTTATGTATATACTCTGGCTAATGCAGTTAACAATGTTGAATTTTTTCTCAGAACTCTCTTAAGAAGAATTATCTGATGTCACCTGAAAGCACTTTCAAAACATTGCTATTGTGTACATTACTTTTAATAACATTCTGATCTATGACCTGGATGAGTGGAATTGTATTAGGACTCAAGAGCTTCATTGTGATAAAAATTAAACTCCTCTAACAATGAGTGTTTCAAATCGGAAAGATATGCATGAGCATTATATATTTCCAGAAAGTATTTAAGAGTAACTGACTACCCAAGAGGAAATTTATCAAAGAAGTATTTTTATTCAAGAAGTATTTTTTCGCATTTTGGCTTAATGTTTCATCCACCCACTTACTGAACATTGGTCCCTTGACGCATGCTTTCTTGTTTACCCTCCACATTATACACAATTTACTTTCAATCTCATTGTTTCTACTAAAAACTCTAAGAGTTTCTGAATAGTACACAAATAAGGGCTCCATTTTACAAGCCTCTCTAGCATTACCTCGCACCAAAAGATTTAGCATGGCTTTCATAGGCTTATGTCGTGCCAGTGCTTTTACTTCCGCATAATTAACGTTTTCTTTGATATTTTTCCAGAAAGAGGCTAGTTTCATCGCAGTTAAAGACTTCTTAGGGGAGGAATCCTTCATCTTTTACATAAGCTTTCGATTCGAACAGCACACTTGTCCGAACTGATACTTTTGCCATGTCTAGTAATACCGTGCATTTCAGTATGCTTCTTGAATTTCTCGAATTATCCTTAAATCATTAATATTAGCATTCATCCAAAAATTTTTTTAATTAGATCTGAATACAATAGCATGGCCTTTTTATGCATGAGTGTCTTTGAAGCAGAATCCAAATAATAGTAACTGTTCGTTATCTTCATTTGTTTGCTATCTTTATTTTGTTACCATAATTGTTTATCCTCATTTATTGCTTCCTTTTTAACCACAATAGTACTTATCTCAGATGATGATTTCTCGTATGAATGGTCATTTTCATTAATCTTAATGCCACTCTAGTATTTTCCAATAAATTAATTATTCAACTCGATCAAGTTTCTGATCTTGTCATTTGAAAGTTTCAAGTTCAGGATACCTTAATGATTGACCCATGAAGGAGAAATGACGCCAAAATCAGTAGAAGAACTCTTGGGACACCCCAATGTTTCCAAAAGTGCAGCATGGTCTCGTGAGTACGCTGACAAAATCGGAGGCAACCGAAGGAAAACGAGACAAATTTTTAGTAGAAAAAATCGACGGAAACTGTAGTCAACCAACTATTCTATATTCCAATCATGCCACCAGACGTGTCTGCTATATATTACTTTTCATTTGTGTATTTAAAACAAAAATTTTATAAGTGGTATCCAAAAACATGGATGGACCGTTGTAGGTTGTTTTCGGAAAGTGAAACAAAATTAAATTTGCTATTTGAAAAAAAACCTCTTTTATCTTGAAGATCAATATGTAATATAATAAAGCAACACGTAGGGATATGAGACTGAACTTATTAGAAAATAAAATTATTACGTTTGTTTTCTTAAAAATTATAAATATTGTCTGTATTGCACGAAGTTTCCTTTTCTTATAATCTGTACTAATAAATAATAAAAAATGTATACGTTTTAGCAAGTTTAGGAGAGTTGAAAACAAATATTGTCGTTAAATACCTATAACTTTGCAAAGACAAGTGTCTAATTAATTGCTTTGTAGTCAGTCATGTAAATTTAACCTGTTTTAATTTGAAAAATATCATAATGACAGTTGGCGAAAAAAAGAATCCCAGTTTTAAAATGTTAGTAAAAAATATTCAGAGGAAATGTTTATTGAAAATCTAGCAATGGATAGTTACAATCTTCATACATGAAACTCAAATGAAAAAAGCAGAGGTTTTTTGCAGAGGCAAATACTTCCCAGTGGAAAACTACGTCTTTTTTTTAGTTATATTTCAACATACACTAAAGCCTTTCATAATAGAATATTTACAAGCTGCTTTAGAAGCATGTTTGTTTACAACATATCATCCAGTAAACACAAAAATTCTAGAATATGTGACTTTAAAAGACGCAATCCCACACGCTGAAAAACATTATTTTATTTTCAATAAATATTATATTCTCTGAAATATTCAAAACCACCTTATATATAAAGAGCTTAGATAAATATGCAACAAAAAAAACGAAAAAAAAATTAATCATACAGTTAAAGATAATAAATAGTACTCTATCTTCTATTTAATTACTGTTTGAAATAAATTAATCCTCACAAAGATTGTTATTCATGCAGGAGGGATTCGAAAATAAACGTACATACACTTGAAACTTATTTTCTCATTACTCTCATTCTCTCCTTTTTCTGATAATAATGATAGTATCATTTACAGTGTTTTTCCTCTGAGTTCCTCATTTGTTTCCTAAAAATATTTATATTTAATTATCAGCGAGTTAACATAATAAAAATGAAGTTATATTCACACAGAGATATTTTATATTTTGGCCGAATTTTTTTCAATTAAAGAATGTATTCGTTAAAAACACACAACCTTACTCATTCCTACACAAAAATGATAACTTTAATATGTCGTTATACAACTAAAAATAATAAAAAAAATACATAAAATATAGGTTCCAAGCTGCTTCTTCCAAGCCGTTCTCAGGATAAAATATGATTGGAGAAATAACTTTAAGTTCAGAGGTGAATGATTCCTGCGTGAGAGACGATTTGTCGATCTTCGACTAATGTTATAGATGCAACAATGCAATGGCGCCCTCCAGTGAGTGCCCTAGAATATTTCTATTACCAATACAAATCTGTCTGGGTCCTTTTTAGCTCACAGGCTATTAAAGCCTGTTAAAGGCTATTAAAGCCTTTTTATTTTTATTTCTTGCCTAATAAAGGCTGCTATATTAATTTTGAAGAGGCGAAAATTATAGTTCCGTGTAATAATCCATGTGAAAGTAAAATAAGTGTATCAATCGAAATTATTGCACCTGAGAATAAACCTTGTATTGATAATTTATCCTTTAATGTACCAAAAATCTGGCATAAAATCATAAAGGCTTAAATGTGTATCTGTTTGCAATATTTCAGTTAGAACTTGAATCATAGTAACAAAACATTTTTTAAAAGTAATTATTTCCCTAAGAATAGATGGCGGCACTCAGTGTTCTACAATCGAACTTTTGATTAATTTCGAATTCATTTCATTATAAATATTATGGGGTATTCATTGGATGACGTCGCTACATCGTTTCATTAAAATCATTCGTCAACACTCGAGAAATTTCTCTCGCACGGAAAGAATCATCTCGTATCTCCACGCAGAAAGCACCTCACATTTTTATTCATTTCACCATCACATTTTATTCTTGGGACGACTGCAGAAGGAGCTCGAAAAGTATTTTTTATTTAATATTTTATTGTTAACTGTACACGTTCATATTAAAATTGTAGCTTTTGTGTATCAATAAGTAAGATTGGGGTTTTTAATGAATACATTATTAATTATCATATTTTATGGTGCAATTGTCTGGTGCATGTTAATATTTTTAACATTTGGATAAACACTGGTTCTTTAAAATAGAACACTTGATAAATGGAAGGATAATATTATGCATTTTAAACAATTAGCTACAAATACACAACATATAATTAAATGGATTTAGTTTTTTTATTGAAGTTTCAATATATAACTAATTTGATTTATTACCATTTAAATTATTAATAAAGGTGTTGTGATATTTTACACAAAAGAAATAAGTAAAGTCAAATTTGATAAATTTAAACTAGGGATACAGTAAAAACAATAAAATAATACTAAACTTACAAAGATTTATTTGAAGAAGAATACATATTAGATATATTTGTAAGCATTTCAAAACGGGAATTTTTTTCTAGAGAAATAAAGAAGCAAACATTTTTCAATAGTGGACGCTGAAACATAAGTTATATAGTAATTAGTTGGATGTACCAATTCTGAAATATATCAATCATACATCTAAATATTTAAAAAAGTAGTTACAGATATTAATATTTCAATATTTTAGTTAAAAACTACACCAACTTTGATTTTCCTCTAAAAATTTTACTTTAGTCAAATAATCGGTGTAAAAACGAATCAGTTTCGATCATGATATTGATTAAAATCAATTGTTTTTCTTTATTATATCGTGCACCAGTGGTTTACGAATAGCCGGCTTAGCAGAATGCTACTATCTGTCTCTGCATGAGTAGCTGATACGCAACAGAATTATGAAAAATCTAGGAAATCATTTAAAAAATCGCTATGCCAGCACTAATTTTCGGTAGAATAAAAAATTTAAGAAGAACCTGCTAGCCATATCTAAAAACACCTAAAAAATTTTGATCGATTATATGCATTTTATACATATTCCGAGTGTACAGTAATAAAAATGGTACAAAAATCACTATTGCACCGCCCCTTCGGGAAGCATTTTTTTATGGAAGACCTTCTTTCCACAGCTAAAAATATACACAATAAAATTGATTCAATTTCATGCATAACTTCATAATCTTTTCGATGGTACAATTATAAATATATAACAGATCTATAAAAACCATATTTCTTTTGCCGCCACTTATTTTCAGAACCATGAAAAAGAAGTGTCAAATGTGTGTCCACAGACTAAACTATAAAAAATTGAAATAAAAGATTTTTTTGTCGTTTTTAATGGCTATTGCTTTAACTTTTTTTTAAATGACGATAAAATCACTTTAGTTGTGAAATTAACCACCATGTTGATTTTTTCATCTGATATTTATAAATTGGTAATCATTTACAAAAATTTTTTTTGGAAAAAAAAATGCCAAATTGTATCGGCTGCCTTTTAATATTTCTGCCCGGAATCCTTTTTATAATTTATGAGTCAGTTTACTCAATACGTTTTTGAATTTGTAAATTATATGGAAACATTTGTAATTTAATGGATACACATTTAGTTGTATAAAAATAGAATACCAACTATTAGAAATGTACAAATAGGCATGTAAAGGTAGCTAACAGCCGTTTCTTTTCTACTATCGAGATTCTTCATCAATAGAAGACTCAGCGTGCTGGAAAAGGCAATGTTCTTTCATTTTCTTTAAAAAGATAAAATTGTTTTAAACATTCCTTACTAATCCATTTACGTCTGAATTATTTTCTTCATTAAAATTGATTTTCAACTACTTTTAAAATAAGATTAATTTTTATCTTATTTTATCAAAGTATTTGTCTCGTATACATTTATCTTTATATTTACCGGTATTAAAAGCGCTTTCCTGCTACTAAGACAAGCAATCTAAAAATATAATACTTGGCATTAATGGGTTAAGCTTTTTTACCAGTGCATATAAAAATTAAAAAATCTATGAACATAGATTTTTGACTAATTTTAACATTTAAGGGCACCTGAACCCTTAATTAACAAATATTGTTTTTTTTTTCAATTGAAACAGATTTTTAAAATTTAATTACAAAATAATGATAATAAGTCGTTTTACTGAAATTTTAAATGGCAGTTTTTGCTATCATTTTTCCTCTTAGCTACAATATTCCAGAATAAAATAATTTATTTGAACTAAAACAGTTTCAGAAAATTCTTATGAAAACTGAAAATTAAAAAAAAAAATAAAGATTATTCTTTTCATTCGCAGAAAATGCGTCCGAATTCTCACTTATGTCTCAAGCAGGATGAAATCTTTTATTCGTCTTCATTTTGTACAACAATAGGATTAGACAACCCATTCTAGAAGATTTGTTTCTATTTTCGGATAGTTTTTAATGGTATTGATTAAACGCACTGACCATTTGCGTTCTTTCACTGACAACTGAAAGGCAGTAATTTATTTCCTTTTTGTTAAGGGATAATTGTATTCTGCATTTCTGAGAAGAAGAGTTAGACGAAACGAATTGTGCGTTTAAATAATTAAATCCTAATCTGAGATTTTTCAACATATGATGTTAATTGCAACCGTGCGGAATGAATTATTGTTTTCTTATCGGGATTTATATAGTTTAGAATATTTATATACCATTAGAATATCCCTTAAGGTTAACAATATGAACTTTGTGAACGTTCTTCAATGAGCAGTAACTTAAAAACCAAATAAAGAACAAACAATGACAATATTATTAAACACAGATTTTAGGAAAATGTATTCTAATGTAGAGATAAAAAATGCTTCAGACAATTAGCTTCACTGTTAAGCTTTAGAGACGTAACACCATTACCTACTCAGTCATATTCAGATATAAACATTAAAGCAAACAGGAGAGGTGGGGGGAAATAAAAACGTCGAAATTAAATCTGAAATACGTAACGGATAGACAAGGTAAATAACTTTTTCGACAAATAAGAACTATCCAAAGATCAACTTACATAAAAGACTTCGATTCTGTACGTCCGTAAAAACTCACACAAACTTAGAAGTAAATTTTAGCTACGAATTCGAGCATTTTTTAAGTCTTAGTATATTGAAGTTAACAACCCCTGGCTGTCAAGAAACTTATTTACTCAAATGATATTTTTAAAAACTTCTTACCAAAGGCAAGCGATCTAAAAATATGCCACTTGGCGTTAGTGGATTAAGTGTTTTGCAAGTGTATAATATAAAAACTTCAAAATAATAACACAAATCTTTGATTAAGTTTTGCCTTTAAAGGCACCGGAACTCTTACTAAACAAATAATGTTTTTTCATTTAAAATAGATCTAAAAAAGTAAATATTAAAAATAATAATAAGTTGCTTTGTTGACATTTTAAGCAGCAGTTTTCGATATCATTTCCCAATTCACTATAATGCTTCACATTAAAATAATTCATTATAGATTAAAACAGTTTATGTGTATTCTTATGAAAAATGAGCAGTTTAAAAAATAAAGGTTGTTTCTTTCATTAGAGGAAAATACGCCGGAATTCTCACTAATGTCTGAAGCAGGACGAAGTCTTTCATGCGTCTTGATTTTGTATAACAATAGGATTAGACAACTCATTGTAGAAGATTTCTTTCCATTTACGGATACTTCATAATGGTATTGATTAAACGAATAGACGATTTGTGTTCTTTCACTGACACATGAAAGACAATAATTCGATTCCTTTCTTCTTTGTTAAGGGATAATTGCATTGTGAATTTCTAAGAAACATTAGACGAATCGAATTGTGCATTTAAATAACAAAATCCTAATATGAGATTTCTAAACATATGATCTGAATTGCAAAGTGTGGAATGAATTATTGTACTTTTCCTTTGTGATTTGTATAGTTGAACCATTATAATATCTCTTAAGCTTCAACAATGTGAACTTTGTTAATGTTTTTTGTATGGACAGTAATTTACAAACCAAATAAAGAAAATTACATAAGCAATGACAATATTATTAAACACAGATTTTCAGAAAACGTATTCTAATGTAGAGATAAAAAAGGTTTCAGACAATTAGCTTCACAGTTAAGCCATAGCGAACCTAGCAAGATCATTACCTAGTAAGTCGTATTCAGATATAAGTATTAAAACTAGTGGGACAGGGAGTAATAGAATAATGTCAAGATTTAGTTTAAAATATGTAGCGGAGAGACAAGGTAAATCACTTTTTCAACAACTAGGAAATATCCTAGGAATAAGTTCATCTTACATAATAGGCTTTGATTCTGTACGTTGGCATCAACTCTCTGAAACTTATAGGTTACTTTCAGCTATAAAGCCAGATATTTGTTAAATTTTAGTCCATTAAAGTTAACAATCCGTGGCTATCAAGAAACTTTTATTTTCTCAAATGATATTTTTAAAAACTTTTTAGCAAAGACAAGTGCTTCTAACTCCAATTTCACTCTTTCAGCATGTGACGGAAACACATTCTGTGATTCATTTAATACTAAATCTAATTCATTTCTAGAGATTCAAATCAAAACAGAAAGAATAACATCCAAATTAAGTCTAAAATAAGCGGAGAAAAACGAGATATATCCCTATTTCAGCGGAAGTTCAATGCACACAAAAAACTTTAATCCTTTACATATGCATCAACTGTCTCAAACCAATGCTTTAATTTCAGATACAAAGAGCATACATTTGTGAAATCTTAATCCATTAACAACCCGTGGTTTTCAAAAAATGTTTATTTACTCAAGTGATTTTTTTTAAATTCTTATCAAAATTCTTACCAACTTCACCATCACTGAAAACTGTGTCGAAAACAACAATGATACTTTCAAAAGCGAAGACATATAGATTCTCTTCACCGTTTATGTGTTGCAAATTGAATGAAGCAATCTAATTAGCATAAAATTAAAACAAAAATAATTAAGACTAGGCTCCAAGAATACCAAACAAGCATTGAAAAGTAAAAGTTAAATGTAGTACAGAGGTCTCTCTGCACATATATATTGCACCACACAGGTGAAATATTGCTCACACTCAGAACGCTAGAGACGCTTTATAAGCGAAACGCGTGTTCACTAAAATCCATAATAAAAATTTATCTTAAATTTTAAATGTACGTAAAATTTTTCTTGGCCTTAACTTACTCTGTGCTTGCTAAACATTTATGGAAATTCGCAAGATAAAGACATTGGTAACTACATAGTCCAGTCATATTAATATGACCACCTTGCGATTTTTGAGATTTTGTTAAATATCTAGAAAAGTACATGAGGAATTATCCTGAAACACCAGGTGTGTAAATAGAATAGGGCAGATCATATATTTCCATGAATATATTTTTTCCGAAATCCCATAGGGGACCTTAAAAAAATTGAAAAAGACCGAATATCTTTTGGATAATCCTGTAAAAACTAATGTAGTAAGAGAGTTCAAACTGTAGATTATTATTAAGGGGATTAATGTAATTAACTATGTCTATTTTTATGACGATAGCATAAAAACACACAGAGAAATTGAGGTTTTCATAAAATAAGTTCCACATTTTGCCCATTTTTTTAAATTCAAATTTGCAGAATTCTTAATATGAAAAAAGTTCTTTTCAGAAAACATGGCAAATGATATTCTACACTGCACCCTATAATCAGAATTAAAAAATAATAAAAATTGTACGAAAAATGAGCAAGTTCACTAAATAGTGTTAAATTGCGCATGCTTGAATGCTATCAAAATATGATTTGCATAACTTGTTAGCTAAATTTATAGAGCAACTATTGTGGAAGTCTCAAAAACACAGCTTTAAGTTTTGAAAATCACGGTTGATTTAAGCTCAAAATCCGTTAATCGCTAAAATAAGCAAAAAGATGAGGGGCTATATCCAAATGTATTAACACATACAATATCATGTATGCTGTATTGACATTAATTAATGGATATATGGATACAGCAACTCATCTTTTTGCTTTTTTGGGGAACAACGGACTTTGAACTTATTCTATCGATGATATTTTTTAGAATTTTTAGGCTATGCTTGTGATATTTTCACAAAAGTCGCTCTATACATTTAGCTAACATATTATGCAACTTATATTTTTATTGCTTTCACGCATGCGCAATGAAACGTTATTAAGTACATCTGTCATTATTCATGCAATTTTTATTATTTTTTAATTCTAAGTATAGGGTTTTGTGTACAATGTTCTTTGTAATGTTTTCTGAAAAGGATTTTTTTTCATATTAAGAATTCTGCAAATTATAAGTAAAAAACCTGGCAAAATTTGGGACTGTTTTTATTAAAGCCTTAATTTCTCTACTAGTATACATACTACCCTCATAAAACGGAGCACAATTTATTATAATAAGCCACTTAATCGTAATCTAGAGTTTGAAAACCTTTTGCTACATTACTTTTGACAGGATTATCCAAAATATATTAGTTATTTTTTAACTTTTGACGGTCACCTGTGGGGTTTTGGGGAAAAAAAATTCGCGGAAATATATGATCTGCACCTGGAATTTCAAGATAATTCCTCGCGAACTTGTCAAGATATTTAAAAAAATGTCTAAAATCTCAAGGTGATGACATTAATATGACTGGACTGTGTATATTGTATTTTTTTCTTTATACAGGGTGATTCAGCTCGTCGGTGACAAACTTTAAGGATCGATAGAGCACACCTAGACGAACATCTTTGAATAGGGAATGTAGGGTCCCTGACGCGATGGTAAGGCGCTAGGCGCTTTCGAAAATTTGGGTGCCGAAATTCGAAACGTCATAAAAACTAGGGAAATGGTTAGATTTTCTTGCTTGTTGCGTCGAAATGATTCTGTTTGTTTAGACTTTCTTCAGTACCAATTTGATAAGCGTATCTCTTAAAACATGGATAGGGGGCGCTGCAGACTTTGGAGAGCTAGACAACAACTTTAAGCCCGTTATTTTGATAATTTAACACATGCTCGCCAAAGTTTATACTCTAACTTAAAGTTTGAACCCAAAAGTAGAGCCCTGCAAAAAGCGTAAGAGCCGGAATAAAATGTCAAAGTACAGGGTGGTCGAAACTCGAAGGCTCCTAAGAGATAAACAAACAGATTTCTTGACTTATGGCATGCATTTTCATGATTCTGTTTGCTGGGGCTCTCTGAAACTCAGTTGAACGGTACAAAAAGAAACATCGATAGGGGGCGCTTTGGGCAAAAAACATAATTCGTTGACATTTCGGACGCTAACTGGAAACAAAACAAGACAGTAATTTACTTATCATAAGAAGCTATTAAAACTGCAGTTTGTTTGTTTTTTTAACAAACATAGCTGGTTTCAATCATGCACAATGCGCGCAATAAAATTTACATAAGGTGCTTTTTGCTGATTTATGCAAAAGATATCGTACCATATCGATATGCAAAAGATACGTAATGCGTAGACGACAACGCGAGATGACGTAGTTGTATGCGCAGACACGTCTTTTGAACGTGCGGTACCTACTTAAGCTTCGGGTTACTTGTCTGCAGATCGGTAGTAGGATGGAACGGTACACAAACTCTGAATTGGCTGACATGCATTTGGCGTATGGCGCTGCTGGTTGTAATGGACGAGCCGCTCAGCGGTTGTACGCCGAGCGTTACCCACACAGGCAAATCCCCTGCCATGCCTTCTTCGCTCGAGTACACCATAGGTTGTCCACAACGGGATCTTTCGACGGAGGCAGGCCTGAACGGGAGCGATCAGTGAGCACCCCCGACAACGAAGAGGCTGTGCTTAACCTGGTTGAGGACAACCCAGGTCTTAGCACGAGAGATATCGCCAGACATGTTGGCATTTCGCAAGCAACTGCGTGGCGCATCTTACGTTCCCGGAATCTGCACCCCTACCACATCCAGCGGGTGCAGTTGCTCAGAGAGCAGGATTTTGGTCCTCGAGTGGAATTCTCAAGATGGTACTTGGCGATGAGATCCAGGGATCTCCGTTTTGTAAACAGCATTTTGTTTACGGACGAGTCCACCTTCAGCCGGGAGGGAATGTGGAACGCCCACAACAGTCATGTGTGGTGTGATGAAAATCCACATGAAACCAGAAGCCGAGCAGCCCAGGAGCGTTTCTCAGTAAATGTGTGGGCCGGCATTCTGGGGGATTGCCTCATTGGCCCTTATTTGTTACCTGAACGGCTGACAGGTGGAAATTACCTGATTTCCCTGGATCAAGTGCTGCCGCAGCTTCTGGAGGAAACGCACGTACCCGAAGGTTCGCGTCGCCAGATGTGGTTCCAGCACGATGGAGCTCCGGCCCATTACACGAACGACGTGCGTCTCCATCTAAACGCAAGGTATGGCCAGCGGTGGATCGGGCGTGGGGGTCCAGTTCACTGGCCTGCCCGATCACCAGACCTCACCTGCTTGGATTTCTTCCTTTGGGGTTACCTGAAGGCCGAGGTATACCATACACCTGTCAGCAGTGCTGAAGAACTTGTGGCGCGCATTGTGGCAGCTGCAGGGCAGATCAGAGATACTACTGGCATTGTTGGAAACACACACTCCTCAATGCGACGGAGGTGCGAAGCCTGCATCATGGCCCAAGGTCGAAATTTCGAGCATCTTCTGTAGTGTTATTTTTTGTAAATAAATTTCCAGTATCATTGATGTTTTTGGTCTAAATTTATTCAGAAGTGTTGAGCAGAGGTAGAAAATGTGTTTTCATTATTACTAACTGATCGTAGCGCCCTGTTTCCAGTTAGCGTCCGAAATGTCAACGAATTATGTTTTTTGCCCAAAGCGCCCCCTATCGATGTTTCTTTTTGTACCGTTCAACTGAGTTTCAGAGAGCCCCAGCAAACAGAATCATGAAAATGCATGCCATAAGTCAAGAAATCTGTTTGTTTATCTCTTAGGAGCCTTCGAGTTTCGACCACCCTGTACTTTGACATTTTATTCCGGCTCTTACGCTTTTTGCAGGGCTCTACTTTTGGGTTCAAACTTTAAGTTAGAGTATAAACTTTGGCGAGCATGTGTTAAATTATCAAAATAACGGGCTTAAAGTTGTTGTCTAGCTCTCCAAAGTCTGCAGCGCCCCCTATCCATATTTTAAGAGATACGCTTATCAAATTGGTACTGAAGAAAGTCTAAACAAACAGAATCATTTCGACGCAACAAGCAAGAAAATCTAACCATTTCCCTAGTTTTTATGACGTTTCGAATTTCGGCACCCAAATTTTCGAAAGCGCCTAGCGCCTTACCATCGCGTCAGGGACCCTACATTCCCTATTCAAAAATGTTCGTCTAGGTGTGCTCTATCGATCCTTAAAGTTTGTCACAGACGAGCTGAATCACCCTGTATAACTAAGTGAAATTGAAGAAATTGTAATTTTTAAGCTGTAGAGATACCTATTACTATTAATTGCCGATAAAATGTCAAAGAACCTTTTGTTATATCTGTAGTAATTCTTTTGATATGAATTAAGATTTTTTAAGATTCCTAATTACTCTTATATATTTTTACTATTTTAAAAGTATTAATAAATCCTTGTATATGTTGAATTTTTGTCATGAAAATCGTTCCTAAGAACTTAATGACTTATTGTCTTCTAAATATATTTTAGTTATTGTATAATTGATTGTTAAAGGAATTAACGAGAAAGATTGGAGCATGACCAATACATTTATATAACATGTTGTTATGGATTTATACCTACGTTTGCAAGGCAAGTTATAGATTTTTTTAAAAATTAAATAACAAACATTGACGATAATAGATATATTTACAAACATATGTTACATTGCATAACAGTATAAAAGAACAGCATAACAAAACTAAGTTCGAAAATCGTGAAATTTGGAGTATTTGGCCAAACTCAATTTTTTTTCAAATATCTAGAAAATAAAGATAATTTAATAATTACATTTTTTTGTTTATATTAATTATTTAGGATGTATATTATAGAATTATTAGATTATATCATATGATGTTGATGATGATATGACTATAGAATTATTTGATAGCACATTGCTTAAATAAAAATGTCATTGTATTAAACTTTTTTTTATTATTTTTAGAAAGTGCTTTGAGCTTAAATAATTCGAACTTAAATAAAAATATAGAAAAATAATTAGTATCAAAAATAAATTATTTTTTCTCATGCATATAAATTTCTTTTAAAAATCTTAGAAAAAACTGAAACATTTGACATAGTTTATCACTAGCTGATATTCACAAGCACATATTTATAGGCAATTTTTTATATCCGGTCTGTAACTAGTCCAGTTAAGGGTCCTCATTTAAAATGCATTACTTTTGCTTTACGATATTTTTAAAAGCTGTCAAATGTTCTCAGTTAGGAAGCATCTTGTTAATATTCTTTAATGTTTGTATGAAAATAAAATATTTTGTAGGTAATTCAATGTCAATCATGTTACTGAAATATTTTGAAAGTAAAAAGGAGCATTAAAAAAGGCTATACATTCTGCTTAAATATGAAGTAAATATTTAATCTGCCATAAACTTCTTTACTTAAACGCATAGTATGTTATATTTAGGGTTTCTTACTTGAAAAGTAAAAACAGAACCATTATAAAATCACTTCTGTGTCTGTCTGACACAGCCGTTTTACTCGTAAACTATGGATCGGGGAAAGTTCAAATTGGGGAAGTAATAAAGACTATTGATTCACATATTTACAAATTATTAAACATTCACAGATATATTTAATGAAAAATGTAGAGGGTCTCATTAAGTTACTTGAAAAAAAATCTGTTCTTTGTATATTGTGTAGGGGTATTGAGTGAAAGTTTTTGCAAAACTGTACTCAAAAACACATTTCTTTCAATTTTAGGTATAATATTTTCGGTGATATCGTGGGAAATGTAGTGAAAAGTATACCCCCCCCCCACCATTTAATTCCAAATGTTACTGAATTTAAAATTCTGGAAAAAAATAAAGGTAGTAGATGTTAATTTAAACCTTGCAGGAAAAGTATAGCGATTACATTGGATCGCATAGTTTTTGAAAAAACGCATTTCTCCGTTACACACAAATTTTGATTTGCGGATATTCAATAAAAGTGTTCAGAAGCGCTGGAAGAACATATCTTAGAAAAAGCATAAACGCATTTTGATAATGATTTATGAAAAAAATGTCGGTAATTACCCGAGATATAAAAATTCAGAGATATGGACGGTTTGGACATATATAATTATAGGGGCGGCGTTCTCTATATATTATTGGCTTTTAAAGTCTGCATAGCAACTTTTAAAGATATATTAGTGTAATGAAATATCTAGTAACAGTGAAAAACCAATAAACGTCAAAATGTTGAAAACAGAATAATTTAATTAAAATTAATCGCATTAATACTAAGGAATTCGCTTCGAGTTGGTCAATACGCCTTCTGTTTCTTCAAAAGTTAATTAAAAACCTATCTCAAATAATGCGGCATGGACGTAGACTTCATTGCATCCTTTTGTGATCTCCTTTCGAAACTCGTTTAGCAGAACTCCATCTTTAAATTAAGTCTCCATCTTTAAACCCTTGTTTTAATTAATCTTAAAACAAGGGTTTTATATTAGCTACACTGTAAAAAGAAAGATTATTTCTACGCTAAAATTAGTTTTATGAAATGCCAAATGAAGTTTAAGTATACACTATTTTTATTTTAAATACAGAATTAAGTTCAAAGCAGATAGTTAAGGATAATATTGAAAAAAGAGTTATGCAGAATAGCAATATTTGATATTATTTAGACTTTCTTTCTCTTTGAACTTATGGTATACCCATTCACACATTTTTAAGTATATTGAGCTATAACCGATCCTATGTTCTACATTTTTTTAAAAAGTCTTACTATTCTTTTAGCAACGATTTTTTTCAATAATACAGATAACTCCTTCGCGACGATAGCAGTTTGCTAAATTTTTAATTTTTTATCATCAGTTTTTCAAAACTGAAAATTTTCCGCCGTTCAAGCGCTAAAATGTTCCTATAAAATAAGGTATACTTCACAATAAAAAACTGATGGTAATAATAAAAGATTCTTTGAATTTTAAATTTCACACATATTAGTCACTCGTTCCCGTTAATAATTGATATATTTACTATGCGGAAACCTCTGAGTGCGAGTAATACTCGCACTTGTCTTTTGATTTCATCATGGAATATTAGCTGGATTAGATTGTTTAAAATGCAAAAGTAATAATTTGTCACATTCGAGGAGCGCGTGGTAGTGATAGATTTCAGAAAAATAATGCTTGAAAATTATTTAAGAAAACATAAATTATCAGTAACCTGATAAACAGTTTTCAAATAAATTACATTTGAAAAAGCATTTTAATATGTAACACATTAAAAGGGTTTAGCAATTATTCAAATTAATTTAATTATTCGCATATGTTTAACAATTTATTAAAACGATAATTTTGTACTAGTTACTTGTCAGGATTTAAAAACCGAAGACGTTTCTAAAGAATATGCTATTTTGAAAAGAGTTGTTATTAAAGAATAAAATTTTTATAGTAATTTTTGTTTTGATAATTTCAATAATTTAAGTAATGGGTCCAGTTTCATGGCTCTTAAATTTGTGTGTTGTTTATATGCATGTATTTATGTATTATCAAAGCTTTAATTTTTTTTATAAAAAATTACTCGAAACAAATATTGAACTGTTTATATTATTTTAAGTTTAAACAAGTTAATGTTTCATAATCTTACTTCATGCAATGGGATAGATTTATGCAAAAATCATGTTTTAAAATCATATTAAAAGACATTAAAAATTAGTACATTCAGATGCAATTTTCAAAAAAAAAAAAAAAAAAAATGCTTGGTTTTTCCACCATGAATGTAACGTAACATTACTTCCGAAAATGTTTTTGGCTATAATATATACATAATAAAAACATTACATTATAATATTATACATTATAATACTTTACAAGAGAATGTATGAATATTAGTATAGATTAATAAGATTATTATGAATACATTAAGTAAATCAAGGTGAAATATAAAAGCAGGATGTTTTGATTATTTACATTAATAACTTTATTATAATGATAACAATGTATTTTCTACAACGAAAAGATAAGAACCTGTATTATAAATAATTATTTTGCTTATAAGACGCCACTTTATTAAAAGAATATTTCAAATATAATAAAAATCGACATGTTTCAACTCATTTTCATTGATTCATCTTTAGAATGTAAATAGAAAATTAGAAACACAATGAACGTGAAAAACTGGAATAAATAATTATTGTATTCAAATCAAATATAACATCCTCTATATTTTCGTGAGGGTCCTTGTCCCTACTATGTAATTATCCTGCAAACCGCCCAATCATTCAATCCGTATATTTGAGATGCGTAAAGGTTATCGTTACGAACATGTGAACTTTTAAAATAAATTTAAAGGATTCTCTTATGAATAACTTTAAATAAAAATTAGATCTGTAAATTCTGTTTACTCTTCTGTCTACTCTCGTTAAAAATTATGTCAATGTTCTATTTTTCATGCAGTCTGGGTAAAACCGTTTCCCTTCTGTTATATTTCATATCAGTTATATGTTCTTTAAGTCTATATATTATATCTATTATGATATACATTAGAGAAGACAAATATTTCATAAAGCACTGATCTCTTTTAAAAATTCAAACCTTGAGACCCATCGATTTGTTCAAGGAAAGATAAAGAACTCGAGGAATGAAAATATAATTTATCTCTGATGAAACATTTTGAACCCCTTCTCTGCATTATAAATATTTTATCAGTCTTATGCTGTTCAAGTTAGAAACATATCTGGAAATCTGCCAAGATAAATTATTCATACATTAACAATCCTAAGACTTTCGAGGACTAGTTGATAAGTTTTGTTACGATGTACGATAAAGGTTAACTTGTGTGTATTTCCAAAATAAAATAATGGCGTGCTGAAAATAAAGTGTGTTAACTTTCATACTTTATTCTGACAAGAAAACCATCTGAAACCTAAAGATGAGAGATTTAGATTTTATGTAGCGTAGATTTGTTATTATAGTTTATATTTGACAGTGTAAAATATTATAGTGTACATTTAGTATCATTTACTTTAAGCTGCGGTATCAGTACTAACTGTTATGCGGGAAATCGCTTACCTAAGATATTAAAAAATTATAAATGCATTAATTAATCTATAATAATAAAGAGAGAAGTTTGTGACTGTACGGACGATGTTCTGAAGAGTCCGCTTCACGTAGAGTTAACAAATTTTGGGAAAGGTACCTATATAAAGTTTGGCAATTCGAAGCCCGATTTTCGATTTCTTGATTAGGTTTATTGAATTTAATTTAATCCGTTTTTAGCGGGGTTTTTTTATTAGTTCGAGGCAATTTTTTCGCATTAGTGAAAGGATTATGGTTTCATTCTTTTAACACACATAGTAAATTTTGTTCTCTTTTCAATAAAGTTTATTCGGAATTCGTACAACATTCCAACATTTGAATTCCTAGTGAAATTTTAATGTGATTTTTAGTGTTTTTTTCAATTTGCGGATAATTTTTAATATTGGTTAAAGAAATTTTGTTTCAAACTTTTAGCCTAATTTACTAAAGCTTGTTTGCTATGATTTTTGAGTTTAAGAAATTTTTAATGCGATTTTCAATATGATTTTTTGCGTTTAGCGCCGATTTTTTTTTCGTGTAATATTTCCGATTACAATGTTTTACCCGATTAGAGTAAATTTTGACCCCTGTGATTTTTTAATATTTAGTTATTTTTAATGTATTTTAAGTGCAATTTTTAGCAATTTTTCGAGTTCTACCGCTATTTTTTGGGCATTGGAAAAGAAAATTCAAAACTGTTTCAAAATTTTAGCATAATCGATCTGTCTATAAAAGAAATTAATGATTTGGAAATGAGCCAAACGATTAAGAAATGGATCAGAGAAAATCTACGTAGATACCGCGAAACCGTATGGGGGGGGGGGAGGCTGCCATCTGGAGAGTTCAGGGTCTATCCAAATGTCACTATGTTTGTCGTAAACATGACGATATATCACCAAATCTGGCGTTCAAAGTTATTCACCAAAAGTGACGCCAGCTTGGCGCTATTTCTGGTATTTCGACAAATTTCCTTAGATTCTCATTGTAATCTAATAGGGTACCTTTTATTTGTATTTTTATTTATTTATCCATTATTATTGTTATTAATTTTTGGCATAAGGAGTTTTCGTATCAAAAACTTTAACCGTTGAAAATGTGACTGATAGATTACGAAACCTTACGAAATCTGCCAAAAGTGTCAACAATTTAGTTACAAATCTAAAACATGTAAATCTGTCAAAAACCCGAAAGAAGAAAACATTTCGATTACAATACTTTATTCTATTGAAGATGGAAGAAAGTAAAAAATAAATAAAAGCTAAAGATTGGGCCGGTGGAATGAATAAGTGTTTTACAGTAATATAATACATAAAAGAGACTAGTAAAAATGAGCTTGAAATACATGTTGTTCTTTATATAATACATTGGTCAAAGATGAGTTAAGAGAAGAGTCATTTCAACAAAGTCATAGAAAGTAATTTTAAATTTTACACTAAAAGTCTTTTGTGTAAACAAAAATATTTTGCATTAGAAAAAATGCTGAAATTTTGAAAGAAATAAAATATTTCTTAAATATCTTCTTACCTTAAGAATATCATTCAAACATTTCTCCAGTAGAAAATATGCAGGTTTCTTCGGATTTACATTTCTGTCGAAATTTCAGAGTGTTTTTTGGAAGTACTCAGAAATCGCTTTCAAAACACGTTTCTTTCTTTTCGACACATATTTTCTATAAATAACAATTTTTCCAAATACCTGTACTGTAAAACTGAAAGCTTAGAATCTTAGTGAACCTTTTTTCTATTCATTGCGATAGCCTCATATTTATGTTACTTGCAGTGTGCAAAAAATTTTAAACATTTTCAATTAAATACTCGACATTTTCTTCCTATTTGGGTATGTATAAATATAAAATTTTCAAAATGGCACACTGTGAATGGGACTGCATTTATAAAGTGTTAAGAAAGTATGATCGAAGATCGTCCAAAGGATTACAGTTAATATTTCTTTTAAAACATTATATCCTTTGATTTGATAGCCTAAGAAGGACTGCTCTAATCAGGACCATTATATATACTTAAAGTTACTGCCTAAATATGAAAATTGTCTCTTTTTTTTTACACTTTGTCCTATATGTAAATTATAAAAAATTACTGAATATAAAATGTCTGTTAAGATGAAAAAGATATGATGTGTAAACAGGTAATTTATTGATAACATTTTTTTTAAGTTAGCATACGTGATTAAATTTATAGGGAACATTTAAATCATCGGAGTAAAACCATGTTTTTCAATATTTCTTATGAAATTGGAAAAAATAGTCTCACTTTTGAAGTGTACTGCACTTTCTAATAAGAGTAAAAAAAATTGTAAGTATGAAAGTTTTAGTGAATTTTATACTTTTTAAGCTTGTAATTCATAAATGTGCTGTGGCAACTGGTCTCGAGCTTGTTTAACTTCTTTTACGAAAAAATATCATCCCATAATATTGTTGATTTTTGACTCAGAAAGTTCTACTGTTCTAAATTTTGTAAGAAAACTTGGTTTTTACATACTGGCCTTAGTATAAACAAACTTTCTGCCCGAACTTTTGCAAAGTAAAACATATTTAGTTAATTTTATTGAAATTTAATATAGTCTATACATTCCAATACAGTCTATACATTCCTATGATAAATTCAACCTCATTATTCTACGATCAGATAAGACGTGCAAGTAAGGTCACAAGTCGGAAATGGTAAACTTTAGAAAATGTTTTTCTCTTTTCTTATTTTGAAAAGCAAAAATGGGATTTCTTGTCGTTCTGTCTCGTTGGAAAGTGTAAATACTTCAAAAAACGGAAGTCCAAAAATATTTCGAATGCAATACTTCCTTTTATTGAGAATACAAGTAAAAATCTGACTTCAAAAAATGAATAACTGTTTTGAGAGTAAAGGTGATTATTTAAAAAATATAAATGAAATTTATATTTGTTCTAGATTTTTAACATTGCAAAACTTGTGTTGCTTGTCACTTACAAAATAATAAATGTTATGTTATAAGGATGAAACTTTCCGCTTTTTAAATATGGCTCGAAAGAAGTACTAAGGAATTTACTTCTAAAATGATGCAATTAAAAAAATTTCAAATCGATCTCCCATTCAAAAGATCTCTCGACTTCTCTATTGCTTTACATATTCTAGGGAACAAAGACTGCAACTTATTTTTCTTGTTAATATAGCGGGTGATCCAAAAGTCAGGACGAACTTTAAAAATCACGACGAACTTTGGACGAACAGGATGAACTTTGAAAACTAATCAAGATACAAATATACGGTTTGGACCAAACGGATGGAAAAGAAACCGGGTTTTGTGTGGAAAGGGAAAAATGTAGTTTTGTTGGAATTCGTCGAAGTACTCTTTCAACAGGCAAAAGTGACAGTCTTGTGTGGCTTCACTGAGGATTTTATAATCGATCCATTTTTTTCTCGAGGATGTCAGACAGACGGGTTTCGCACTCTCTGACTTTTGGCTGTGGAGATTCTTGAAGTCAAAAATGAACCTCGACCAACCGGCATCACCAGTAGCATTAAAAGACGCCATCCACCAAAATGTGTCTGCCATAACCCAAGAAATGCTACTAAATGCTGTGAACGGTGTGCTACCTCGTCTCACAGGTCTACTTCTGATTTATGGACGTCACATTAAAAATTTATTGCAGTACTAATTAGCTGTAACTAAGGTGATTTGTAAGTTGTCAACATTTTTTAATTTGCAAATCATATTTTGGTGCAATAAAACATAATAGAGTCAACTGTTGGTCGCGCATAGAACTTTTTTTTTGTCGCCACAAAAAACCGGTGTATTTTGCTTCTGTTTGGTGCAAACAGTATCCTTTTATCTTGATTTGTTTTCGAATTATTCATTTTTAAATTTGTCCTGACTTTTGGATCATTCGGTATATTTTCAAAATGATATTTTTATTTGTGTGCAACTTCATTAGTAATTATGTTCTACTCCGTTATAAATAAACTCGTATACTTAAATATTTTGAATATTTCCTATTTCAATTGTTCGAAATTGAGAATGCATATCATTTTTTTAAAATCTGAAGGATATCACATAGCGAAATTAACAAATTAATATATTGTTACTTAATTAGAGTTAATGTGATTGATAGTTGAGAGAAAATAGAACTTTAGATTACCATTTTATTAATTTTACGAATCACCCAAAGCTTTTAAAACCTCCTCGTTCGGGCCCACCGTAATACTTACTCATCATGCATATGTATAATATCAAATATGAAAATAAATCATGTGTAAACTATTTAGAAAATGCATCATAATTCCAAAATAAAATTTAAGCGTATATTTAAATAGTTTTAACGCAAATTAATGCTGTATTAATGAACCGCTGATGAACCAAGTTTGACAAATTATGTAAAACGCTTAACTACTTAAGTAGTACCGAATTGCGTAAAAGAAATATTCATATAAATTAAAAAATAATAATCATATTAACTAACATTTTACTGCGTCAGATTAAGCGTCTCATAAAAGCGCCTTTAAATCAAGCGCCTTTAAAATACACCTTAGAATTGAAATTTAAAGAAAATACAGGGTCATAAAAATCGTAGAGTGTGGATAATAGGATTACAAATATCTCAGGAACTAATAATGCGATCGACTTTATTCTTTATGCAAAATTTGTGTTATTTTATTGTCTTTTGCATCCACTCCTGAAAACAGAAGAATTCGAAAAAAAATTTATACCCTTCATCACAACGGATATTTTAAGTCCGAAAAAATAGTTCCAGACAATTGAGGTTACTGAACTATACTAAGTACCCACTAAATTTAAAATCTCTATCTCGATTTGTTTGGGAGAAAAAGTCTTTACATACACAGGGACAGGCAGACAAACAGACAGACACATAGGCAGAACTACGACAAATTTTTCTTTCTAAAAATATGTTTTTTGAAATCTCCAGAGTCTGAAACATGTAAATCCGTTCAAAATTTTTTTTGATTTTCAAAACGATTGTAAGACTTACCTTATATTACGTATGGTGGGTAAGTAATAAACGTTAGCAAACGAAAGCGCTAAACTTAGATATAATTAATTGCAAGTCTACGGCACAGAATATTAGCTTGAAAATACTAGAATAACTATCCAAAATAGAACTTGAGGTTTTGAAATTATTCCTGTTTACATAGAAACCCGGTGAATAGTTTCATTCACTTTAAACACTTGAATGTTTTGTAGTTATAAAAAATAAATTCAAATAGCAAGATCCCAAGATACTTCGTTGTTTCTATGAGCAGTTATCATTAAAACTGAGCTTTTAGTCGGATAGAATAGTTCATTTCTGTTCACCGATGTTTCACGATTCATACTTTAAAAATGTACGTGATCCAATACAATTTTCTGGAAATGTTATTTCTATCAAACTCCCATTAGATAATTCATCAAACATATTAAAGCATTCCACACACCCATTGCCAAAACGCCCTCCAGTAAATGATGTTCAAGGATAACCAATATAAAGTAACTTTCTGAAAGCTCCACTCGGCGTAAAAAGCAAATTGAGATATCTAAGATCTATAACATTTATACAAAATACTAATAAAAATATTTACATAATCTCTAACAATATTTATTAAATTATAAATAAAAAATCTATTTATATTCCACATAAAGTTCATTGATTATTTAATTCGAACTACAACTTTTTTGCATTGCAGATAATTCTAATTATTTTCTGGAAGCACTAGATTTTACATAAATTCATTCTAAGACCAATATCGGAAACAAATTACGAAACATCCAAAACACGTTTGACTCTGAAACATTTTTCTTAATTATTTTATTTAAGATGCTTTAAAGTAAACCTATTTGGGATGTACTAGAGATGAAAATCCTACATTAGCCTCAGCATTTGAATTTATTCAAATCGCTAACATTTAGAAGGGAAATGTGTTTAATCGAGTTAAATGTAGAGATAGAAATTTTTAAAACAGCAATCAGCTTTGAAACATAAAATTTCGGAATTGCTTTATTTTCCATTTATTATTGTTCCCACCTTTTTAATGCTGTTATTATAATTTTGCAATTTTTAAAAAGAAATTGTATAATATGTTGCTGCAATTTGCAGACATAGGATATGGACAAAAGAACACATAAAAATAACTAAATTGATTCAGAATTAAGTATAGTGCATCTTGCACTGTTAGTTTTTTTTTTCGCAGAAAAATTAAATTTTTATTATCAAATCATTTTAGTTTATTTATTAGAATTAGAATTGCCTTTTAAATATGTTTAATTAAAATATTTACTTATTTTTATTATAATTCTAATGAGTTGATTGAAATATCTTTTCCAGATAAACCGGAGACGGCATCGCAGGCATTCACCTCAATGAGGTCACGGATGATAATCTACGATTAGTTAAATCTGGACTCGCATATTAAAACGTAATCGGTCTGCTATGTCATATTTTGGTGAAAACCATATGTTATGCTGTTGACGTGTACCCGAAGGGCAAGAGGGGTGCTGGAGCTACCGTTGTACTGCACCTAGGAGGTTGGAAGTCAGACTTCTGCAACAAAGAATGGTCGGCAAAGCCCTATTAGATGGAAACACCAAACATCGCCTCAATTTTGATATGTCTCTGGAGGGGGTGGAAGGTTTCTCCAGTGATCAATTCTCATGGTAACTGCTACGACCTACAATGGGAGTTTAAGAACCCTTTTATTTAACTAGCGCGTACACTGCATACAATCGGTGGGTTTTGGGTGATAACGAGTATAAAACCCGGGACCTTTTAGTCTGTAGTTCGGTGCTATGACCACTAGGCTACACGGCCACATTCATTTAAACATTTTTATATGGCTTGAAACCATATAAGAAATCCCGTTTTATCGGTTGACTCACAGGTTTACTATCATGATTTCCTGTTTTCAGTTCTCCATGTTTTCATACTTTTGGAAGCAGAAAAGGACAATAGCAAACCAAGTCAGTCTTTACAATAGGGTTTTTAAGTGATTTCCACCAAGATATGACTTGACAGACCGATTGAGTTTTAATAAGCGAATCGAAATTTAGCTAATCCTAGATTTTCACCCATGAACTCCATGAGGCGATTGTATGTGCTGCCACCTCCCGATCTAGTACGCATGTTCAACAGATCTGAATCGTCACTAAAATTGCGGTATATGTCATTGCGATCAGTCAATACTGAACTAGGATTCAGAATTGACACGAATATGAAATATAGTAACCAGAAACAGAATCTGTGCACTCTAACATTCGAGAAAAATGGCATCTTAATATTTGTAAAAAAACTTTCTTTTACTAATTCGACATTGTTAACACTTTTAAAGTTCAAAATTTACCAAATTTATACTTTTATTAATCCCACGAATTTGTGGGTTCTAAAACTCACACAGAAGCATCTTAAATTTCGACGCATATCTGACTGAAAAAGAATTTGAGCCACTTAAATATCCTAATCGGAAAATTAAGACATTATAGATGCCTTAATTTAAGACACATAAGTGTTCTATTACGATTTTGGTGAAAGAAAAAACTGAAAATAATGTCTAAAAATATACCCAAAAGTATTATTTTAACACACTTCAAATGTGTCTTAACCCTTTCGGGCATGAAGTAATTCTGTTTATAAAATGACGGAATGATAGACTAAAATCAGAATTTACAAACGAATTTATTAGAAAATGAAAAGGTGCTAATTTTTCTTTACTTTACAAAAGGAAAATTTTAATTAAATATTATGGGTATCAGTGCTCTTAAATTTAGAAATCCTTTTTTTGTGGACACCCTTCGATAAAGGGCTAATTTAAGACTTTTCATTACTTCCATTCTGCTAACGTCACCAGGAGGCGTTCTCAGTTGCGCATGCATTTTACATGTCTTTCGTTCGAACTTGGTATACATTGTAATTCAAACTGAGAATTTGTTTTTATGCACGCGTATATTTTAACTCATTTTTCGTTGAATGTGAAGTTCTCTGAATTTAATCCGTATTCACTTTGTTTGTTTAATTATTGAATACATATATCTGACCTGTGTGATTGACACCAAATGTCTCTTATAACTGTTATCGATATAAGGGTGGGATAGACAGAGAAATAGACAATACTTGAAAATTACATTCTGGAGCTTTACAAAGTGTGTGGACAGCAGAAAAGCAATGGACTTAATTTATATCAATAATATTGTGTTATTCGTCACAGTTAGTCAGGTTAGAAAAATGTCTCACCATTTACGTTTGTTATTGTTTAATAGGAACTCCAAACAACTTGTCTGTTTAAAAATTTGAATTCCTCAAATGAATTTTTTCAAAAAAGTTAAATTTAAATAATGTCTTATTGTTTAAATTGCGGATTTATGTAGTGGTTAACCTTAATGTACTTAAGAAATAGAGTAATTCAAACTTTAAAAGGCAGTATGTTTTGTAAACAAGAAATTTTTTTTAAGTAACTACACACATTTCTTACTAAATAATACCTTCTCTTTTATACTTCCATTGATTTTGCTGTATTTTATAACAATGCATTTAGGAATGTTTTCAGAAGCATGTTCCTTTTTACGATAATTTTTTCATTTAAATTTCATATTTCTAAACTTTTTTGCTTTAAAATTTAAAAACGGAGAAGCTTAGTGACTCTTTTCCTATACAATACAAATTGTTTATATTTCCTGGAACACACAAAATTTCTTTATCTGTTTTCAATAAAAAGTTACTATCGGTTTTCTCAGAAAAAGAACAAGCAGATATTAAATTCACGAAACGATATTTTATTATTTTGCAGTATTATTATTGGAACATATTTGCAGAAAACGTATTTAAAAACTGATTTCTTGAAAAATAGTTATGGTGTAGTTTTTTTATTTATTATTTGTCAAGAATATTTGAGAAAAGTGCATGCATTTGATAAGGTAGTTTAAAAAGGCATTGGATAGTGGCATTAACATAGCATGCCTACTTTGAAAAAGGTCTGTCACCATTAATTTACCGAAATTAATTTTGAAATCGGTTTGTTATTTTATAATATTCCACCCAAACATATTTCCGAATGTTTTTAAAAGCTTTTTTAAAAGGTAAGTTGTTTTTGCGATCACATATGGTTGTGGCACCGGCATTATATACAGCCTGCGTACGAATACATGTGTACCATTCATTTGAGAATTGACTTATTATTTCTTGAGTTAGCATGAAAATTGTAAATGATATTGGAATTGATTAAATTTGAAAATTGATATTAGGACATTTTTAAAACGTTTCTCACTTCTTTCCTTTGCTTCACCTCTTTTAAATTTCGAATTTCCTTTCGACAGATCTTAGAGCTCATTTGTTATTTATAAATAACCACATTCTAATATTTAAAATTTCTAGCCTCTATAGTATAACAGAAGCTGCAATTTGGAATAATTTTTACTCCTGAAATTCTCTGTAGTGGTACCGATATAAGATATAGCTGATAAAGAATCAGAAAAATCCCAATTTAGAACATTTTCGCTGCTGAAACCACCAAGTAGCAGTGGTACTTACATTAAATAGAAACTATGTTGAAGCAAGAGCTGTCATGGATATCTAATATGTAACTACCATGCCAAATTTCATGTTTCTAGGTCTTCGAGTAAAGTAAAAATCGTATTTTTAGAATGTTTATTGTTCCTGAACACCCTTTCGGTTAATGGCCCTTATATAACGTATAGTCTATGTTAGAGCTGAATCTGTCACCATCCTTTTGACAATAGTATTTTTAAAACAGGTTTAGTACTTAATGAGTTTGCATAGAAATCGCCATTTGAAACGTTTTTTTAGAATGCTTTTTCAGCATTTACATCCCTTTTAAATTATGAATTTTTTAAACTATTCTTAGAGATAATATGTATCTTACAGTTGACAATCATTTCAAATTTCATATTTTTAGCCCCTTTATTAACACAAAAATCGCATTTTAAGGAAGTATTCTGCTCCTACACCCGTTTTAGAGTAGTGCCGTGGGATAGGACACAGCGTGTGTTAGAACAGAGACTAACGTCCACATTTTGATACCATTACTTTTAAAATTGGTTTGTTAGTTCCAGAGATTACAACCTAGAAAGAAACAAACTTGATATCTCTATAATATTGGTATAAATTGCAAAACTGAATTTTAAAATACAAAAGTTAAAAATAAAATGTTAAGAAATAAAATAAAATAAAAAATAGAATTAACTTAGTCATTATTGAAAATGGAATTCATTTATTCATTTAGAATGAAGACGTTTATGGTCAATGAAGGGTTAGTTTTGTTTCTCTGAATAGAATAAATTTGCACAAAAGATCGCAACAGTACACTGTAAAAAATCTGTAAAGTTACTAAAAGTTTTCTAAGAAACTGTGATTCCTTGAATTTTTTATGCAACGGCAGCAGTAAAAATTCGTGTAATATATACAGATTTGTATTGAAAATCAAAAAAATCTGTAAGGTTACTAAGAATTTTTTAGGAAGCTTGGGATTCCTAGACTACATTATGTAATTGCAACCCAGGTGATATATAAAATTTCAATCATTTTACTAGGTTCGTTTGTAAAATTACACATTTCTGTAGCTTTGCAAAAATTAATTTTGTAGATCTACATCTTTTCTTGTACAGGGTACAGATAACATGTTAGTAAACATATAGATTTTAGCAACTTCATTTGCAGGATTACAGATTTTTTCACAGTGTATCTGTTTATTGGCGGAAATTGCTAAGTGGAAAATTTCATATATGTTATGCGTGTAACAGAACTGATTTTTTGCATAATATATGTAGTGTGCATGCACATTATGTTAATCATATAGAATATTTAAAAAAACGGGTATTTTAAAGACTATTCTTAGTAACAACAGAAATGGGATTTTAGAATGCGCTATGCGTTTCCAAATTGTTCATCTAGATGTAATCTATCCCTTTAGTAATTTGTGAAGTTTTGTTATAATATTCTTAATGTGTTGGAAAGTGTTTCGTAATCAATGCTGTACGCAAGAGTTTTTGTTCTTGTTTATTATTTCATTCAACAATTTTGGGGTTTTTTGAAGAAATATCGATGTATTTAACCCTTTCGAGTTAGGGGTATTATTAATAGTACATGTCTTTTAATGAAGTGTTATTTTATTTTAAGAAATACTTTTGCTGCTAATTACATGTAGTAATTGTGATGTAGAATCACATATAGTTTTCTTAAATTTTACATTTTTCTAAATTACAGTTAAAACTAATTTTTAATTAAATATCTATTTTATCTTTGTGTCTTATTTCAATCCCACAATAACTTTCCGTTAAAAAGTAAAGAAAGAAAACATGTAACATGTGCTGTATCAGTAAAACGATTCTCAGATAAAGAGTTCCTTTAGATGAATTTTCGGCTTCGCTAAAATAATAAAAGAAAGAATAAAGATCGAATGTGTTTGCGGTCAGTAAAATTTCATTTTCTCTCTGCGTAATGTTGAGCCTAACTTCTTTATTACATAAAAACTTTTCATGTATATGCTCTGTATTTTGTCTATTGATAACATTCTCCCAAAACAGACATATAACGTACGATGTTGGCGCGAATTCTTTTTGGCGTATTTTTTTAGGACTGCCCATTTCTGGTTGCCCTGCATTAAATTCAAAATCATCTTAATTGTTTAAAGCGTAACAGAAAATTTCATGGTTATGATATCATTCACTTTTCATATGCTCCTTTCGCCAATTCTAAGATGCCAATGTGTGAATTCTGAATGAGAAAATTCAATTGCCTCTCTCTCCCTGCACGGACTCAGACATGTAAAGAAGGTATCTTAAAAAATGCTTACAGGCACCATCCCTAATTATTTCAGTAAGAAATGATTTAATTTTTATAACTCTACTTTAAATAAACAAAGTTCTCAAAAGGCATTTATTTTATTGATCACAGCCTACAACTCTAGCGAATGCATTTTTTTTAAAAAGAACCTGGTCGCAATACTTTAAAATACAGATCTATAATACAGAAACTATGGTGCCTACACCAGGCATTCGCAACTTTTTCAAACATCGAGGGATGGTGCCTGCTGTTATTTGCCTGCTTTTATTAGCCAGCTTTTATTTGTCTGCCAATTTATTTTCTGGACTAGTTCATTAGAAATTATCTGAACTATATCGGGACTATTATTTGGACTACTTATAAGTGTGAAATTGGATTATTAATGCCTGTCTTCAAATAGTTTCGAATGACTGTCTCCTCGTCAGATAAGTCCCACTTATGTTTGTGAACCATGGGTTATTAAATAAGTGCCCCCCTTGTTCACAGAATGTTGTTTGAAATGCGTATGTTCCTGTGAATTATGTCTGCTGGATTTTTCTTGATGGACCTTATGGAGTTGGATTATAGGAGTAGGATTATCTTTTATTTGAGCGATTGATTCTTCTGATCGGGACCTTTCGAGATGCTCGGTGTTAACGCGGCCGCTCGTTAAATTTTCTCCTGCCGATGTAGGCCTAAGAATCTACGACTGGCGATTTGTGACTCTTATTTCACCTCCGTTAAACGTTTACTGACATAATGTTTTTATTTCATCTTAGCGGTGTACTTCAGTGACGATTCCATATGCTCTCGACTAAAGTGATCCAGAATTTCGTGTTTGGCGTTTAAATTCTTCGTCATTCGTCGATAATATGATCTTCACATTGGATTTATTCTTTAAATTTTTGGATGCTGACACTGATGTTTTTCACAAAAATAATTACATGCGCTATACTATTAAAAAAAACCCTTAAAACTACAGCATTGATCAATTTTGTGTCTGTAATTTTGTGCGCTATTGAACGTTTATTTTTACGATAATACTGTTACAAGTTTATTTGTAGTAGTTGAAAGTTAAAAAAAAATGAGTGAAGAAGACATTCATTGATAAATATTTACAGCATAAATTTCGCAGATGAGAAAGTGTATGCTTTTATATTTAATAGGTTAAATCTCAATTTCTATTTTAATTATATGATATTTTTATTTAAAAAAAATTATGTTGAGTAATTTTCAACCATTTTTAGTTTATTATGTATTAGTTTTTCTGTGCTCTAATTGAATTTCTTTAAATACGAACAGTTATAAATTATTTTAGATTGTCTTGAAACATTTCACAGCTTTACAAGTGCTATTTAAAAACTATGATACAAACGATAGCATGATAAAATTATATTTTTCAAATATCTAAGTACTTATTGCTGTGCACTTTTTGCTGAAAGTCGTTTGAGAAATATCAAGACAGTTTATTACTTTTTAAAGAAAGTATTTTTATAATTTCCATTATTAATTAATGACTATATATTTTGTTTATTTTTTTTAATACAGTTATTTTTGAAGTATTATAAATTGACGTATATTCCTTTTTCTTTTTCATAAATTTTATATTATATTTCCATGTAAATGAAAAAGTTCTAGGTAAGTTAATGGTGCATCTCTTTTTCCTATAAAAAATAAGGCATGTTGTTGTCGGGTTGCAACCATTATTTTTTAATATGAGGTTTATATAAAAGAAACAATACAGAGAAAGATGCATGTGAATACTGGTTATACAATAAGGATGTATGCACCTTCATATATTATTGACAGTGGGCTCATTTTCAGATAAATAAAATTTTATCGTTTGAATCACATGCCATGTGCACATGACATAAATAATAATAATGATACATGCATAATCGAATTATAAATTCATGTATCAAAAAATATATTATTACATTTTATCCTACTTTTCTTTCCTGATTTTTTTCACTTTAAAGGTAAGTTGTGATTTATATTGTTTGTACAGTAATTTTATTGGGAGATTGTTTTTTATTTGTGCAAAGACTAGCCATGTTCTTATTTGCATAATTAAACCTATCTAACATCTTAATATTCTTAAAGTGTGTACATTGTTTATATCTGTTCGAGTAGAATTATTTTTACACTCTAGTCTGCAAAAAAAACATTTGATAAATTCCTTAATATTTATTATGATATTTCTTATGCATTTCATATAGCATATAAACAGTGCATTAAAACAAAATATCGTCTTAACTAAAGTGACTAATTTCCCCCCTTCTAATTTATTTTAAGACTTTTTATACATATATTTCCAGTGTTTGTTTTTCCTATTTGCACCCCACTTGCAAAAATATTTCGTTAGAGAGGGTCCAGTTTTCTAATATTTAAATAAATATTGAGATTTTTTCATGCTTTTTCACTTTTATAAATGTAAAACACAATTTTGATTAGTTTATGGATAGACATTTATTTTAAATTTTTAGCATCTATTTAAAAATATTCTCACATATAGCTGCTTTTATTATATTGCATTGTAGATAGGTTCATTTTTTAATAATCTGATACTGTGCTCGTTTGTTTATTTTCGCATTTTTATAAATTAGGATATAAATTGTTTATAATGACTAAAAAAAGGTCACGTAAATTGACACAAGATCCATCTGTTGTGTTTAACTTTAAGTTTAGACCTGATGCAAAACAGGTAATGTCTTTTAAAACTAATATGGATTCTGAAACAATTGGTTTAGATTCTAATTCTTTTGAGATTTCATGTTTGAGTAGTTTAAAGGATTCTATTAACAGATATTCTAGATATGTTGTTTCGGATGTTCAGAAATTAATTGATCCTATTTCAAATGAGAATAACCCAGAACTTATGGCAGAATTTAATTCCTATCAAAAAGAAATTGAATTAAAATTTAATATTTTAAGTGATTTGGTGTGTAGTGTTCAATCTGAGTGGACTGTTTTACAAAAAAATAACGACCAGTTACATAGGTTAAATGAGCTGTTGTTCGAAAAAGTAAGAACACTGAACTCGTCCAAACAGTCTATGCATAATGAGATAGCTATTCAATGCGACTTTGATGAATCTAAATTGGATGAACCCCTTAATGTTATTAAAGATAAGGAATGTAATTCTAGTGGGAAAGATTTGGCCAAATTTCTAGATAAGGTTGAATCTGAAATACACATAAATTCTGGTACAAATAACTCTGAATTATCAAAAGACAAAAATACTGATCTTATTTCAATACCGGAGTACATCCTAAATTTATGTGAGCACAAAAATCAAATTAGAGATTTATCTGACTGCACAAAAATAATTCTGTTAGGTCTTGATGACAATATAGGTATACCAGATATTATGATATCTATAAATGAAAAGATTGGCAGTACCATTCCTTCCATTAACTTTGAAAGAAAGCATAAATTAAGACAGGGATTAAAATATAACTGGACCATTAGTGTTACATCTTGGATATCTGATCTCTTAATTCAACATGGAAAATTAAATATTAATTCTGTTGACTACACTGTCAGGCCATTTATTAACATAAAACGTTGCTTTCATTGCCAACAAATAGGCCACCTGGCAAAATTTTGTGCATATGATTTGGCATGTGCTAATTGTGGTGAATCACACACTTCAGATAATTGTAAAAATGCTTCAAGATGCATTAACTGCATCGCACATAACCGTGCTTACAACAAGTTTTTCGACATAAATCACCCTGCTTTTTCCACTTGCTGTAATACATTTAAATTTTATTTCAAGCAAAAACAAGCTTTTAATCACTCTAAAATATAACGTAAATATTCAACACTTCTTCAGGTATGCTATTTCATGTATATTTAGTTATTTACATATTTTGTTAGTTACCTTCAGGTGATACTTGGATTTCTCCGCTCTTTTACACAGTATTTTTTTTTTACATTGTTAACCTTTTTATTCATAACACAAACATAAAGCATTAATAATTATATTTTTTTTCATACACTATTCTTTCGTAGATATATATTTTTTCATATGGTGTACACATTTTAATACATTGTTATTTAAAGATTACTTTCAATCATTTCATGATTTACATTTTTCGGGCATTGTTCATATCTCTGATTCTCTTTCATTCAACTGTTTCGTGAGCTCAGGAATAGATGAATGATTCAAAATTTCACATTTTTGATTTATTGATAGTTTTCTTCTGGTGGTTAAGCCCTAATTATCAGTAAGACTTCTGCAGTGAATCTTAAATGTTTGTTTACACAATTTATTCTTCTTTATTTGTATCTTTCGCGATAGATAAAAAATTGCACATTTATTTTGTCTTAATTCGATGTAGCTACTCTATTTTTAGTAGGTCTGTGTAATTATCAATTGCACTTTTCTTTACACACAGTGTTAGTGCGAATGTTCACTAGTGTATCAATATTACAGTGGTGAAAGTTTTACAAAGTTCTTTTTCTTTTGATATACTTGTGGATATTTGCAACTGACTCACTTTTCATACAACTTCTCTTTGCATGCAGCAATTACAATGTTTTTATACAAAGTTTTTTTACAATGGCAGTTTACAAAGGTATATATATTTTGTTGCATGCTTTGCAGAGGAAGTTATTCACATACATATACATTTACATATGCAATTGTTTAATTATCGGTCCTCTGTGAAGTTTTTTTAGAACATATTGATTATTATCTTTAATACATAAGTCATTTCTGTACATTTTTTTTGTTTTGGTTATGGATGATTTAATCCAGTAATTTTTACCTTCCCATTTGCACTATTCCATGTTTTCCCGTTTACACACGTGAATTTCATTACTCTTTAGGCGTAATTTAGATAGATATAGACACTTTTTTTTTTGCATAACATTTGTTCGTAATTAAATATCATTTATATTCGCTTCTCCACATTTCTTTATTTTCATTTGGGTATACATGATATACAGTAGTACTTTACACTATATTTACGACCATTAAAAATTAGTTTTCAGTCAATGAATACTTACACATGTAGCGGAGCTTACTCCTTTTTTATTAAAAATTCTAGCAAGATGCAAAATTTTATATATAGACTAAAATTCACACACTTATTCACTTTAAATTCAATACTCATCCTTTTATAATTTGTACACAGTACTTCCACATAAAAAATACACTTTAGTCATTTTGTAAATAACGATGAGTGGTATACGACAGTCAAGGTGGTATTTAAAATTGCATACCTGTCAATGTTTTCACACTTCTGGTTCAAAGGATATGAAGTGAAGATAAACTGTAATTTTTTATAAGCAAAGAGGCTGTCATACGTTTGCTTTACCTGTTAATACATGTCTTTTATTGGTCTTTATACCAGTTGTATCTTAAATTGAAGTTACTTTATAGGTCTCCATATTACATTTCCACACATCTTTCCCACAGTTCTAAACTTTTTACACTTTTGCATGAAAGTTCAGTCTCTCCCACTTAACAGTAATTATTTTTGAATAAAAGTATTTTTGGGAAGATACCGAATTCTTTACGGAGATTTCTTCTCTCTTGTTACACTAAAATACCGTTTTAGATGTCAATATAATGCAACATTGATTCTAAATTTCAGATTTATCTTAATAAAAAATTTCATTAGTTTAGGTATTAAAAAAAAGGACAAAAATTAGAAGATATACATTTAGGAACGTTATTATCACATGGAAGTAAATGGTCAACGACAGTGTTTCAAAAATTTTTCCACATGTTGCTTGTCTAGCATTTCTTGAACTCTCATCTAAAATATAAGTTTGTAGTAAAATTTATCTTGTAAACTTTAAAAAAAAATGGTGGAAATTTCAAAATTTCCTATTATTCAGCATTATGAACATTTTTAATCCTACTATTTACATTATGTTTTGTTTATTTGTATATTATGTTTTGTGTTTAATTGCAGTATATTACTCGAGTATTTTGCTATTATTATTGTGTTGATCAATACACATATTTAATGTTTCTTATTACAAACATTTTGGAATTTATTGCCAATTGGTAAGTGACCTGTGGACTTAGACCTGGTATTTTCTTTTATTTGTATGTGCACATTTTTGCAACAGGTCCTTGTCTAAATAAAACAAATTGAAAAGTGGTCACAAATTTTATTAATGAAGCTGCAGCTGTTTCTAAATAGAAACAATATATGATGTCATTTATATGACATAATTTATAGTACCAATATATTTATATCATGATATATATATACTTTTATTTGGGATGGTTGCCTACTTAGAGAGAAATTCAATTACTGTTTACTTTATTTAGTAAATGTTTAGTTTGTTTTCATGAACATTTTACACATTGTTACTTGTAAGAGCATATGAAAATTGATTTCTCTTCCTGCATGTACCTTTATAGATTTTTTTTTTTTGCCTGTGAAAGGGGTGATATATGTGATGTAGAATCACATATAGTTTTCTTAAATTTTACATTTTTCTAAATTACAGTTAAAACTAATTTTTAATTAAATATCTATTTTATCTTTGTGTCTTATTTCAATCCCACAATAACTTTCCGTTAAAAAGTAAAGAAAGAAAACATGTAACATGTGCTGTATCAGTAAAACGATTCTCAGATAAAGAGTTCCTTTAGATGAATTTTCGGCTTCGCTAAAATAATAAAAGAAAGAATAAAGATCGAATGTGTTTGCGGTCAGTAAAATTTCATTTTCTCTCTGCGTAATGTTGAGCCTAACTTCTTTATTACATAAAAACTTTTCATGTACATGCTCTGTATTTTGTCTATTGATAACATTCTCCCAAAACAGACATATAACGTACGATGTTGGCGCGAATTCTTTTTGGCGTATTTTTTTAGGACTGCCCATTTCTGGTTGCCCTGCATTAAATTCAAAATCATCTTAATTGTTTAAAGCGTAACAGAAAATTTCATGGTTATGATATCATTCACATTTCATATGCTCCTTTCGCCAATTCTAAGATGCCAATGTGTGAATTCTGAATGAGAAAATTCAATTGCCTCTCTCTCCCTGCACGGACTCAGACATGTAAAGAAGGTATCTTAAAAAATGCTTACAGGCACCATCCCTAATTATTTCAGTAAGAAATGATTTAATTTTTATAACTCTACTTTAAATAAACAAAGTTCTCAAAAGGCATTTATTTTATTGATCACAGCCTACAACTCTAGCGAATGCATTTTTTTAAAAAAGAACCTGGTCGCAATACTTTAAAATACAGATCTATAATACAGTAATGTTAGTATATGTCTATGTTTTTACTATATGATTTCATTTATGTTTACGCATTTAATAATAATATTTTGTTTGCTTAATTTTCTTTGCGATTGCGATTCTTTTATTTTAAACATATATTTCACTCGTTAAATTAAAAAAAAAATACTTTTCAGAAAGAATCTTCTGTAATTAAGCGCAAAAAGTATTAGAAAGTTATAACATAAGTTAAATCTTATTGAATTACAATATTTTCTAAACAACTCCAAAAATTCTTCCTTAGTCTGTTGTCCCATAAATATTAATTGTATAGTACACAAAACAATAACATTCTTTATGGTCAGACAATAAAATATGTCTTAGACTCTAATTAATCTTTATGGATAGCGAGTGTTAATGTTAATAACGTAAGAATGATTTTTTTTTTCTAAAAACTGAAAAGAAAATTCACATCCGATAGGATTAAAATTTTTCTAATGAAAGAAGAATTAAATATTTTTTTATTTTATTTCAGATGCATTTTGTTTTACCTATGCATAGAAAAAAATAGTTTATTTAAGTAGAATGATATATGTTATGTACAGTTCACATCGAACGAAAAAAAGGAAAAAGTCGGAAATGGCACGTAAAACATAGCAAATGAGGTGCGTCCATACTATAACAAAGTACTGTAGAAAAATATTGTATATTTTAAGATATACAGTACTTCGGATACAGTGCAGTATCCGAAATCTTTTGTAATTTTGTAAATATACTACATACTTTCTAGTATACAGGAAATAGCTTGTAGTAAACCTCAGCAACGATATAAATTTCATAAAATGTGAAATGTTTTGATATAGTTATAATGCACTACAAACAATATTTCTCCCTACGAAATAGGATAATGTTGTGTGACACTGTAAATTTATAAAAAACATTCTTTGTACCACAGATTGTGCAGAATATTTTTTTATTATATATTTCATAAATGCATAGGAATTTTAGTATGTTCGCAAGAGTGTAAGATCATTAAAATGCACTTGATTCTCTGTAATGTAAAGGAGTAATTTTGATTCTGCCTGTAATTGATTTATACATTCAATTTTCATACAATGTTAAAAGATTCGAAAATAAGGAACTACCACGTAAATATAGGAAATATGTGACAAAGATAGAATATATATTCGGGTTGAAATAATTTTTCAATACTAAAATAATTTTGAATTTTTAATAGACAAAAATTACCTACTGTCATAAAAAAAATTAAAAAGGAAATTTTTTTTCAGAAAATGTAAACTCTTAGTTTCAAGTAATCGTAGTTTTTATGAATCAATGTGTGTGTTAAAAATCGTGGAAATAATTAAGTAATAATCGCATATATCTTTTTTTAAGGCAGTAGTAAAAAAAAAAGGAAATAAAACCTTCCAAAACACATTTTTTTACTATCTTTTGTACCATTTAAGTATTTTTGTATCATTTAAGTAATCTAAAAACGAACAATTTTACTTCTTATTCAATAATGCGAAATTGGGATTTACATGCATATTGCTCTGTACTTTTTTCTATCTTTACAAGAAGAAAGTGTTGGATGCGTTGAAATTTTCGAATTCCAGTTTTCAACGGATTTACACGTTTTGAGGATCAGAGATTCCAAAAAACATGTTTTTACAAAATGTATATTTCTGAGTCTGCGAGTCTGTCAGTCTGTATGTCTATATGTGACATAAATTTTGTGGACACTCTATCTCAAAAATTATTGCACGGAATTTCACAAAACTTTATATTCAGTTACACTTTAATATAATTTATATCTGATTAATTTCTGGTGTATATCGCCCAACTGGTGGCGCTGCTATGATTCATTATTCACAATTTCCACAATAACTATATCTCAAGAACTAATCGACGGATTTTATTTTCATGAAACTTCAGATTCTGTTAGAGCTTGATATAATATGGCTCTGATTACGTTTTCGTGTAAATCTCACAGGTGGCGTTGCTATGCGGTATTATTCATGATTATCGCAAAACTCTATCACAAGAGCTAATGAAGGAATTTGTATAAAACTTCAAATTCAATTGGTCTCTGATATAAATTATATTCTTTAGTTTTTAGAGTAAATGGCTCAATAAATGTCATCTTTATCCAGTTTTTTTACGGTTCCTGCTATAATCCTATCTCAAATACTAATAGGCGGATTTTCATCAAATTTCGGATTCAATTCGAACTTGAAATATGTTATTGCCGATTAGATTTTGGTGTAAATTATCTAACCGGTGACACTGATATGTTTGATTTTTTCTGGAAGTATTAATATGTATGAGATCGAAGAAAGTTTTGGGATTGCAATATGCGTATAGTTGAGTTAATGTAATCAATTGTATAATCATTAAGTAATGCAATCAATATTATTTTTATTAAAGAACTTTTACACCTAAATAAAATGAAAAGACGAAAGGAAATATTCCACCATGATTCAAACATAATTTATACAATATGAACTTTTAAAAGGTCACTTTCTTAAAAGATGACTGATAATAATAATACATATGATACAAGTTTAAAAAATACATTTCATTTTAACTTTCATAGTACTTTCGACGTGCAATCCAGCTGCTATCGACAAAGAATATTTTCATTAATCATGATGCGATAACAGTATAAGATGTATGAAAATATTGCTGCGTAATGCCAGGCTGAAAGTACTAGATTATTTAAATAAAGTACATATTTTAAACTGTCAATTTCTAAATTATTATTGTCTATTACATTTCACGTAAACAGGAAACTTTAAAAATATTATATTGAGTAATTTGTTAATTTTATAGTTCAACAATTTAGTAATTTCACAGAGCAGATGATGATACTTATATTTTTTAAAAATTGGCTTATTTATTTAATAGAATTTATCAATATTTGATATTTAATTTAAATAGTTTTAATTCAAATAAATAAAAATACTTCTCCAAAAAATAAAAACTAGTCATTGGGGGCCATCGTAATACTTACCCATCACGGATATGTATATGTATATAAAACATGTGAAACTATTTATACAATGCATTGCAATTCATAAACAAAATTTAAATATTGTTAATACACATAGTAATGCTATATTAAAGAACTGCTGATGTACCAATTACGACAAATTATATAAAACGCCAAACTACTCAAGTAGTACCGAACTGCGTAAAAGAAACATCCTTATAACTCCAAAAATAATAACTCTATTAACTAACAATTAACTGCGTCGGATTAAGCGTCTCATTTCCAATTAAAATATACTTCTGAATTGAAATTTGAATGAAATACAGGGTCATGAAAAATCGAAGAATGTGAAAAACAAGATAACAAATATCTCGGCAACTAATAATCTGATCGACTTCGTTTTATATGCAAAATGTGTGTTATTTTATTGCCTTTTACGACCATTCCTTAGAAAAAAAAATTCGAAAATTTTTATATACCTTTCATCAGAACGAATTTTTCGAGAGTCCGCAAAAAAAATAGTTCCGGATAATCGAGGTTGCTGATATTAAATAGGGTTCGTCCCATTCTTACATACTAACTACATACAGACAGACAGACGGACGGCAAAAATTTTTTTTCTAAAAATATGATTTTCGGAATCTCCACTATCTAAAACGTGTAAATCCGTCAAAATTTTTTTTCGATTTGAAAACGATTGCAAGACTTACCCTATACTACGTATGATGGGTAAGTAATAAGTGAAAACCACAAAGAAAGAAAAGTCATAGACACATCATGCTTCTTTAATAAACCACATTGTTTATTGAACCATAAAGAAACAATTCACTGAAAAGCAATTCGAAAATAATCCATCACTTTAAAAGTAATTTTGTATTTGGAAAGTTCGAAGGAAAAAGTTTCTAAATATTACTTTTCTATATCGACTTAATTTTTTATATGGTTTTTAAAGTCATTTCAGAAAACTTCGATTTTATTAAATATTTTATTTAATTATTAATTTCAAAGTTGCTAGATTGCTAGAAATTTTTTACACCGTATTTTATTTTGTTGTACAAGAAATCCTTAGATAACTTTAAAATAAAATTTTAAATACATAAGACAGAAACTTAGCTCACAGCGTACTTAAGGTGTGTTAAAGTTTCTGCTTTCTTTAGGAACAAGCTGGCCAGACATCGCCAACTATCTTATTGAAACAAAATGTCTTTAGCATAATTAATAATTTTACTGTTTTCCAAATTATATATTTCTATATGAAAATTATCTAATAGGGACATGAAGCCAAACAGCATGAGGTATTAAATGTGTTACTGTTTTTATTTTATAAATTGTTTTATTAAATTGCTTTGTTGTTATATTATTGTTATTTTATGTTAAGTTTATATTTTATAATTTTTATAAGAATTCGCACACCTAAAAATAACTTATTTTTCCAAAAATAATATTTTAAATATTAATTACATTTTCCAATTTAGATTTCATATGATTATACTTTCAGTTTAATTCTTTTACACAGCTTATTTACTGTCGCCAATCGTCATATAGCGATTAAATTTTTTGCTTTGGGGTCTATTTTATCAAGATGCCATTCTTTGCAGAATTTCGATGCTTTTTAATGATAATCTGACGAAAATTGCGCGTTTTTTTCATGATTCTCTGAAAAAATCCCTCTTTTTTTTAGATCTTTTTAAAAATTATCAGTTTTTTAGTGATGCTTTGGCGAAATTCGCATTTTTGAGATCTTTTTTAAATTTTGTAGATTTTTTGTCGAAATTTGAATTTTTTCTGTGATTTTTCAGATTTTTGAATTTCTTTCAATATTTACTCTATTGCTTTTAAACATTTCTTTCACAACCTCGCAAGTGGATTGTTCAATTTAGGAGCCACTGGCTTCTTAATTTTTTTAAAAATCCTCATCCATAATGCAAAGTTAGTTTAAATAATCTTCATAACTTATACTACAAAACAGAAAATCACTCGTCACTAATGCAATTCTTTCGAGATTGTTTGCTGTTGTCAAATGTGGTGTCCCGAAAGCAAAGATTTTTATCTAGTCTTTTGAAATTTGTATTCGATCATATTAGGGCATCAGGAATTCTATGGCCATTTCTTAGAATTCATTTAAATTGAAAACACATTTAAGCAATATTGATATTTTTAAACTATTATAAATTGTTTTTAATTTTCAGTTTTTACGCACTGAACTAAATCCTGCATATCGATTTAAAATCTAATTGATTTATTTTCTTAAGCAGTTAAGTATATTCAACTATATATTTTTATGCATCTTTAGGGAGCAATTTGTCCCTTTAAACTATGTGTTCTGTGACTGTGTCTGAGCTTCTTTAAATATCAAGCTCATATCATACCAACTTTCTCAATAATTAGCAAACATGCATGGGATCTGCGGTGTAATATAGTCAAATATTTTCCATAAACCTGTCTCACTATGCAATGAAATTCATTATGTAGAGCCCTTAAAAGTATTTATTCATTACATTAAAAAAGAAATACTTAGTAGTTATAAGTTTGCATTAAAAATATTTTGTTCTCAATTCTCAGCATCTTCTGTAGAATATTTGTTGGTCATAAGAAATCCTATTTTTAATCTTATTAAAAGTGCTGTGGTGTTTCTCTTTTATGTATCATATCTAATCGGTTTGAAGAAAAGCAATTTTTTTCCAGATAAAAACATATTAAAAGGAAAATTTTTCATTTTTTCTTCAAATATTGTGTTTTTATCGCATTTTAATCTACTTTGGATTTTTTGTGCTGTCATTAAGTCTGATGGAGAAATTTCATAAAACAAGTAGAGTGCATTTTTATGTTTTTTAGGTAGAGCGATGTTATGTTTTTATTATGCATTTTCAGAAAATAGCTATATCACAGAAAATAAATGAAATTAGGAAAAACATGGTGCATTATCTCTTAAAATGGTAACATTAGTAAGTTTTAATATTTTACTTTACAGCAGCGGTTCTTAATCACTTAATTACCAATTTCACATTTTTAACACTTTTGCACTAAGTTCAAATGTTTCATGCATTCGAATAGCTTGTTCGTCTGTCTACTCTCTAACATCCTTAAATATACTCGGATTTTTTTCTTTTTTGTAATTGATAAACTTTATTTAGTGTCACCCAACAATGCTTGATATTATATATGGAGTATGCGGAATTTTCAGTTTATTTACAGGGGCACTCAAAAGAATTTCATTACTTTAGAATATATGGGGGAAAATCGTTTGCAGAGAATTTTCATTGGATTACGCTATTTCAAAAGTATTGAAACTGATATAAATCACTAAATTTCATCACAAGATGAATATGGTATAATAAGGCATTTTAGTTTTCGTTTTGTTTTACAAAGACACTCCAAAACAGCCGGTTATAGTACAATCTTTGAATAATAATTTCTGCAGTGCATTTCAAAATTCGGTATGCGTTTTTAAATATAACAAATATTTTGGGTTTTTTTACTAATTCAATATAAATTCTATACCTCACATACAAGGCTAACACAGTAGAATTCACGTACTATTCTTCGTATTAACGGAAATTCTTGGAGTGCAATTTACAACTCAACTGTATGTGTTTCTTAACAGAACTAAATTATGGCATACATGTACAGTAATCCCTTAACATTCGCGAATTTTTATTATTCAGGAAATAAAAAATGCTAAACATTTCAAACATTTCAATTTGTTTTATACAAAATGTTTTTATTTTACAAATTTGACTTACTTTGCTTTACCAATTCTATGAGCTAAGTGACACTGGACACTTAGATAGTACTGTATGATTTAGATAGAGAGCACTTCAGCCCATGTGTTGGGAGAAAATTATAGATCAGCTTATCATGCTTAACCTGTTCGCGAAGGTGCGCGCATTCAGAAGTGTGCATTTCAGGACGTAGCCGGAGAATTTGACTTACTCTTCAGGGCCGAATGATTTTGCGAAGCTAAGCCTAACTCTTGCAAAGTGTTCTTTAAAAAATTATAAAAAATTCATTTTTCCATATAATCTTTTGAAATTATCATACATGAAATAAATTGTTATTATGTATATTCACGCAAAAAATTGGGGTATTTTCTCCGATATTTTAGTATAAAATGACATTTTAAATGTTTATAATTCCTATTTTAACCACTTTATTACATTAAAAAATAATATAATATGTTTACAAAAGACTTACTAGCCCTTACTTACCTTCAACATATGAAGCATTTTGCCCAAATACAGAATAATTTTGTGAAAAAAAAGCTTTGTTTCTAAATAGTTTTTAATATAATCCTTAACTCAATAAGTGTTTAAAAAGCTGATTTGTTCACTAATAAAAACAGTTAAATTAACTTTATAAGCAACTCGGGCATAATACTTTTTAATATTAATGATGCAGATATACATAAAAAATAGTTTGAAAATTATGCATAGCAATGCATAATGTAATAGCAATGTGTAATGTTTTAGCAATATATAATGCAACAGCAATGTAAGAAATATCAAATAAAAAGTATTTTATAATAATGAGAACCTGAATGATGACTTCAAGTACATTCATCAAAGAATGTGTTTATGCTAATACTTTTTTATTTATATCTTATGTAAAAAAATAAATTAATTAATTAAAAAAAATAAAAAAAATAAAAAATCTTCATAAAATTAAATTTATGAAATTAAATGTATTGAATAATAAATAATAATAATTGAGGAAACTTAATAATAAATTAAAATAAACTGATAGCAAATGTCATTGATGTTAAAAGTATTTTTGAAAATGGAAATGTATATGTATGAGTAAATGAATTGAATTGTAACACGCAAAATTAACAAATAATTCGAAATATTCGCTTTAATGTATGCGCTCATTTATCAAAATAATCAGAGTTAAATTATTATGTTATAATCATTAACAATCAGACTTTTACTTTTTGAAGACTACATATTTTTCAGAATCCCCTTTATTTCATTCTGTGTCAAATGAATGGATTTTTTTTTCATTTTAATGAACTTGGGAATTACGGTACATAGATATTGACGCGGTAATTTAAGATGGATTAATTGGAAACGAGATATAATATTGCTGAAGATAAAAATCAAAATAATAAGCAAGTCTTTTAAAAAATTTCTTTGCCGAAACTATTCCGAATGTTTAATACAATACAATCCCACATTCGGTCACTTTTTATATTTTTCCTTCCCTTTTCTTTTCTTTTTTTATTTTCTACTACGCAAATTAATGTGGCGGAATAAAAGTGTAAATTACAGAGTGGGTTTCATTTTTAAACAGCAAATTTCAGAGGTCAGCAATCTCGACATTTACATCCCAATAAGGAATTTTAAACCGAGGGAAAAAAAGGAAAGAAAAGAAAGAAATTTTTTAGGAAATACTCATCTTTCAACCAATAAGTAAGTTAATTCTATCGAGTTAAAAATAGAAAAAAGAAAAAAAGGAACAGAAACGCGTATAAATACGATAGTCTTAGTCAGAAACACATGTATAGCAGATATCATATATTTGCGTTCATCAGCTTATGCAGTACTCCCCCTCCCACCACCAAGCACGATAAATGAAAAATAGACTTCTATTACACATGTATAAGGTTTATGATCGCGAAAAGATAACAACTCAGAAACATAAATAGATCATGGAATCATCTTTTCATTGCATTTTTTCTTTTCATTGCAGTATTTTTATAAAATTATTTAACATTGATTAAAAAAATATTTATTCATCGATTCCAAAAATATTTATTCATCGATTCCATCTGCTTTCCTAGTTAAATGAAAGTGTTTTCTTAAATAATATATATTCAAAAATGCCTAAAATAATTTTTTCGTATGATATACATTTAGACACATAACGTTCCGCATGCGCGGCACGAATACTACACTGTTAAAAATGTGGTGCTAGGTTGAACCAATTTATGGTGCTGCAATAGCTGCCACCATAAGATGGTGAAATGTTGCTCCAACATTTGGTGCTAAGGTCGAACCATAAAGTGGTGAAATGTTGAACCATAAAGTGGTGAAAGGTTGAACCATTAACTTTAACAGAATGCATTTAATGGTTCAACCTTTCACCAACTTATGGTTCAACCTTTCACCACTTTCTGGTTCACCATTTCACCACTTTAAGGTTCGACCTTAGCACCAAATGTTGGAACAACATTTCACCACCTTATGGTGGCAGCTACTGCAGCACCATAAATTGGTTCAACCTAGCACCAAATTTTTGACAGTGTACTGCTAATAATTAAAATAAAAGAACTTTTACTACATCTGAATTATAATAGAATAACTTTTTCTACAGGAAATTAATTCGTAAACATTTTTTAAATAAGAACTTCTTAATCATTTTACCAATTTAAAAATACACTTTTTAAATTTATTATTAAATTTTAAAAATTTATTTAAGCACAAAAAATTACGAAATTGCATTTTATGATTTTATTCTAAAATATATCAGATTCATTTTCTATAAGTCAGGTTAGTAAGTTATTTTGATTAAAATATAAAGAATTTACAAAAAGTTTATAATCAAATGATACTTTTTTCCTTTCTTACATTCAAAATCAATAATATTCTTACATTCTTATAATTCATGAGAACATATTTTCTGAAATAATATCTAATTTAGTAAATTTTACTGCAGAGAATTTTTGTTCGTATTCATAAAATTTTTTTTAAGAATGAGCTTGATCCGAAATTATTTTCCAAGCCCTAAGTTAAAAATTACTTTAAAACGAAAGATATGGTTAAAGTAGAATACACATTTAACAAAAACTTTGATATTTCAACCAACACATACAATATTCCACTTATATAACAAGCACTAAAAGCATGTACAGAAACTAATAAGAACATTAATGAAGGAAGATGTTAATTAAACAATATATAGAACATAGTAATGTTACATATTAAAGCCAAAAATCATGCAAATAACTATACAAAATTGAAAACTATAGAATTAAAAAATATTTTGCTTTATACACACCAATATCGGCATCCATTACTGTTTTGCTTTTGTTCTTCACGAAAAGCGTCATAGATATGCGCAGAAATCTGTGTTTTGATTGGCTGTAAGTAGCACCATCTTTTGGTGCTACTTCTTATTTTTCAAACTTACTCCATAACATGGAGTTTTCGAAAAATAAGTAGTACCATATTTTGGTGCTTCTCTTTATTTTACTCCATAAATTGGTTCAACATTGAACGGAAATTTTTAACAGTGTAGTCGCTCGTGATCTGAGTGCCAAAAACGCTGTCGCGTATATCGGTCGCGCGGGATGTGAGTGCCAAATATGCCGGCATGTATACCGGTTGCTCGTTCAAAAGAAGTTAATAAATACCGGGTGCGTCATAAATTCGTGCAAAATTTAAAAATCCATAATAAAATAAATAATGCTCGGAAAATAAAATTTTTCGATTTGCGCGAATATGATCAGACAGATTTTGAATATTTTTTCTCCATATATAATTAAACATGAATCTAAAGAAAACAGATAGAAGACGCTTACACGTCATAATGAGGCATTTTATGTAAATCAGTCCAGCAATAAAACATCTGGCTGGAAATGGATTCGTCATTCGTTCTCGGCAGCATGCTATCTTTACCAGATCGAGCGCTGGTAGTTAAACTTTTCCACAAGAATGGTGAATTCACAACTATTGCACAGCGAAAATTTCGCACGGAGAAAGGACTTAAGGTAGTGAAAAAAGCTCTATTTAATTGAATGGGATACTCAATTTAGTTCGATGTTTTGGTGGAACTGAAAGAAACCTACAACAAACCGCCGGGCATCGATGCCGACATGGTATATTCAGCTCTAACAGGGGTATTGAAGCGCCTCTCTTGCCTAATACCTACTGGTGGTGGTGGTCATGTTAAGCATCTCTTACTACCTTAAAATAAATGCGAAGAATCATGTTATTATGCTTCGCTTCATTGTCTGTTTGTGTGTCAGATTTGCAAAAAAGTCTCAATATAGCGTGTAAGCGCCCTCTATCAGTTACTTTTGGAATCATTTTTTATTATCTGTGGAAAAAAATAAAAAATCTGTCTGATCATCTTTGCGAAAACCGAAATTTTTTCAGAGTTTTACTTCCTTTATTATGGCGTTTTTAATTTTGCATGAATTTATGACGCATCCTGTATAGTACTTAAATTAGAATTGCTCTTTTCAATAAAAATTAATTAAATAAATAAAATTAATACCCATTCTTTTTTATGCACGGGAAGATAGTCTCAACATTCGCTGATGTTTTGGGGAACCTAACCCTCGCAAATGTTAAAGGGTAATTGTAGTTAATAGAAACAGATCTATATATCAATACGAGGATGCGCAGAAAAAATCGAATAATTTTCGACTGTACATAGGAACAGCCGAAATTGGGGTTTCCAATTATTTATCGTTTTCGTATTGTTATATTATGCACAATCTTTTAATTTATTAAACAGTGCAGTCTTACATATTATGAAAGTGTTGAAAAACGTTTCATAATCTATGCTAGCTTGGTGTAATAGCTGTTGCACTCTTATGAAAAAATGCATGAATGCCAAATATATTACGATTAATTAAATTGAATACTACCTGATTCCTGTTTAGATGATGCGTAATCATCATGGTAACCAAGAATCATTATTTATCAGGAAATATCACTAGAATATTTGTTTTCGGCAAGATTTGATAGAAGGAAGAATTTTTTATTAAGTTTGGAATGTATATTCAGAAAACGTGTACTGACTCGGCAAAATTTTGCAACGATTCTATATATTATAATTTTAACAAATTGTGTTGGTAGTTTTTGTGCCGCTATGCGCTTACAGATCGCCGGACCAGATGACGAATATAGGTGCTACATAGTAGCATAATAGCTATATTTCACCTTAGATCATAATGCAATGGAATAATTTTGATTGTCTATGTAAATAAACAATAAACGTTACGTATTTTATTTTCAATATCGAATATGAAGATGTAAATATCAATAACACCTAGCAATTATAGAGCAGTTCAACTCTAGTAACGGAAGCTCAAGTTCGGACAAACAGACGGAGCACTAAACAGACAGACAAACCAAATTCATGAACACATATCAACAATGTTAGAAGCTTTAAAAACGTGTGACAGTTTTAAATTTTATTTTCAATAATTACTACTAACAAACCGAAGCGAGCTGAAATATTTTTTATGCAACCAGTATTTTACCTACTATATATTTATATCCTCTTCAGACCTGGTGAATTCTAGAAGATACACACCTTTACAATTTGTCTTCAGTTATATCTCTTCTAACACTTATGTAAGTTATAATGATACTTACTATCTCTTACAAATGAAAATTTTTAGAAAAACAATAAGTGGGTGCAAGTTAGTTCTTAGTTTTTCCGAAAGATCTTAGGGAATAGTATATTCGCATTCATTAAGAAAACTTTTTTTACTTATACAAGATAATTTAGGGATTTCCCATTTGCAGTAAAAATCAGTTATGCCTTTTTGAAAATTTTCAAATGAAAAATATTAGAATTATAATGTATGAGTCACTATAATATATAATTAAAACAATTTCTTCGAATAATTATGTAAGTAATAACCATACTTATTATCTCTTTCAAATGAAAACTTTTAGAAAAGCAATAAGTGGATGCAAGTTCATTCTTAATTATTCCGAAAGATCTTAGAGAACAGTGTACTCATATTCATTAAAAAAACTCTTTTGACTTATACACTATATTGCCATTGATTATGGGACACTTGCGATTTTAGACATTTTACTAAATATCTAGAAAAATACATGAGGAATCATCTCGAAACTCTTAGTGTATAAATATAATAGTATACGTCATACATCTCCGTGAAGATGTTTTACCGAAACTCCATAGGGGATCGTCAACAAATTAAAAAAGAATGAATATCTTTTGAATAACCCTGTCAAAACTAATGTAGCAATAGCGCTCAAACTCTAGATTATAATTGAATGCCTTATTGTAATACACTGTGTTCATTTTTATGCAAATAGCATGCATACTCGCAGAGTAATTAAGGTTTTTATAAAAATGGCCCTAAATTTTTCTAAGTTTTTCCCTTATAATTTTCAGAGTTCTTAATATAAAATAATATTTTTTCCAGAAAATATGACAAAAAACATTGCACACAGTACCCTGTAATCAGAATTAAAAAATAGTAAAAATTGTATGAAAAATGAGTAGGTTTATTAAATAATTTTTACTGCGCATGCGTCAAAGATATCAAAATTTCATTTGCATATTATGTTAGCTAAATGTGTAGAGCAACTTTTGTAAAAGTCTCAAAATTATAGCTTAAAAATTCTGAAAGTAATCGTCTATAGAAAAAGGACAAAATCCGTTGTTTCCAAAATGAAGCAAAACAATGAGGGATTTTATCCAGAAGTAGTCGTAACATCCCATATTGTGTATTCTACATTGACACTAATCAATGAATATATGGATACAACCCCTCTTGTTTTTGCTTCATTTTGAGAATAACGGATTTTCAACTTATTCAATTGACTATTATTTTCAGAATTTTCAAGTTATGATTTTGTGACTTTCACAAAAGTTGCTCTATACATTTAGCTAACATAATATGCAAATGAAATTTTGATATCGTTGACGCATGCGCAGTAAAAAATTATTTAGTAAACCAACTCATTTTGTATACAATTTTCATTATATTTTAATTCTGATTACAGGGTACTGTGTGCAATGTTGTTTGTCATATTTTCTGAAAAAAAATATTATTTTATATTAAGAACTCTGAAAATTATAAGGAAAAAACTTGGAAAAATTTGGGACCATTTTTATAAAAACCTTAATTACTCTGAAAGTATGCATGCTATTTGCATAAAAATGAACACAGTGTATTACAATAAGGCATTCAATCATAATCTAGAGTTTGAGCGCTTTTGCTTTGACAGCGATATAGTTAAATTCTGAAAATCTGTCTCTATTTTCGGATATTCCTTAACAACAAAGAACATATGGATGAAAGATTTGCTTTCTTTTATTAATATAAGGAAGGAAGTATTCGGGAATCTTTCCGTTTATTTAAGCAAATTGCAATTCAGGAAAAGGAACAGTTTTCTTTTTGAAAAATGCATTTGACGATTTTTAAAGAGAAATTATTTGATAATATATTCTGGCACATAGTTTCAGTTAGTTTCAGCAGATTAGTTTTGACAGGGTTATTCAAAAGATATTCATTCTTTTTTAATTTGTTGACGGTCCCCTGTGGAGTTTCGGTAAAAAATCTTCACGGAGATGTATGACGTATACTATTATATTTATACACTAAGAGTTTCGAGATGATTCCTCAAGTATTTTTCTAGATATTTAGTAAAATGTCTAAAATCGCAAGTGTCCCATAATCAATGGCAATATAGTGTACAAGATAATTTATGGAATTCCTACTCGCATTAAAAATAGTTAAACCTTTTTGAAAATTTATCTGATAAAACATATTAGAATTATAATGCATGACTTACTATAATATCTAATTAAAACAGTTTCTTCGAATAATTATGCAAGTTATAATGATATTTATTATCTCTTACAAAAGAAAACTTTTAGAAAGACAATAAGTGGATGAAAGTTAATTCTTAATTATTCCGAAAGATCTCAGAGAAACGTGTACTCGTATTCATTAAGAAAACTTTTTACTTATATCAGATAATTTATGGAATTCTTATTTGCAGTAAAAATAGTAATGCCTTTTTGAAAAATTTCTGATAAAAATTTTAGAATTGTAATGAATGAGTTACTATAATATATAATTAAAAAAATTTCTTCGAATAATTATGTAAGTTATAACAAAACTTATTATCTCTTACAAATGAAAAGTTTTAGAAAAACAATAAGTGGGTGCAAGTTAATTCTTAATTATTCCGAAATATCTTAGGGAATAGTGTGCTCGTATTCATTAATTTTTTTTACTAATATAAGATAATTTAATGAGTGCGTATTTGCAGTAAAAATCAGTTATGCCTTTTTGAGAATTTTCTGATAAAACATATTAGAATTATAATACACGAGTTAATATATAACAAAAACAATTTCTTCAAACTAGTATTATGTAAGCTCTTCAGCATTTAGAAATAATGACTACACCTCTCTTTAGGAGATAATTCGCACAATTTTTAAGTAATCTTCAAAGCAAAAGTAAATGTTTCATTTGCTTTTATTACTTGCTCAACAAGATTATATAGTTAAATTCTGAAAATCTGTCTCTATTTTCGGATATTCCTTAACAACAAAGAACATATGCATGAAAGATTTGCTTTCTTTTATTAATATAAGGAAGGAAGTATTCGGGAATCTTTCCGTTTACTGAAGCAAATTGCAATTCAGGAAAAGGAACAGTTTTCTTTTTCAAAAATGCATTTGACGATTTTTAAAGAGAAATTATTTGATAATATATACTGGCACATAGTTTCAGTTGAAACATCAGTCTCAAAATATGTGCAACTCTTTATCTGTAAATATGAATGGTAATTTTAGTTTAAAAATATGTTTCTTAAAGTTTTGTTACAATAAAAAAGGTCATCTTAAACAAAAATTATGTATATAATGCGATGAAATACTTAAATAGGTGAAAATTTTATTCATCGATTACAACATAAAATAATGCAGTAGAACTTCGTTAATACGCCAAGCAAAAAAATAATACATATCAATGATACATACTGACGGATTCCCAAAAGTAATAATAAATTAATCGGATGTGGCAATCCCAACATTTCTTTCTATCTCATGTACGTTAATATTTCCAGAAAAATGAAACATGACAGCGTAACCTGTTGGGTAATTTGCACCAAAATTTAATCCGCAATAATTTATTTCAGGTTATAACTGAATCTGATGTTTGATGAAAATCCGTATAACAGTATTTGAGATAGAATAATCGCAAAATTCATAAAAAAAACTGTTTAGAAACGCTACCTGTTGAGCAATCGAAAACTCTTTGTTCCTTCAAACTTAAAGAATAAGGTATTTGTAACCTATATGGACAGGGCTCTCAATATGGACACCCCTAATATTTTTAAAGGTAATAATTTTGATCGAGAGATGGCTAAACATTTTCGCGAAGAAAAGCAGTTGAAAAGATAATTAAGTCTGGAAAGTGTAAAAAAGCGCGCTGTTCGCCATTTAGGAGGAAACTTGTTATTTCGAGATGTGCTGAACTTAGTTACTTGTAAGTTTAAATTCTTATTAGATATGATAAAATTACATTAAATGTTGAAAAGTGGAGTATTTTAGAAAGCTAATAAAATATATTTTCGATTTCTATTGCATATTTTGCTTAAAATAATTTTTCTCATTCATTTGGTACAAGATTTAGTAAAACTACCGGTTCCCAATATGGACAGCTTATGTCCCCATCGACTACAACTGTAAGAAAGAAGAAAATTCAACGTTGCCAAGCAATAACTTGAAAAGGCATCAAAGTGGTAAAATCTTTGTTCAACAAGATGCTATTTGAACAATCCCCCAGAAACCTTCCTCCAAAAAACCCTTGCAGAAAAATAAAAAGAAGCCACCCCCCCCCCCAGTAGGATATCTGTTGGCGAAATCGTAGGTACCAATGGTATGACCTTCTCAACAAAGAAGAGCTGGCACTGCTTCTTTTGCAGTATTGATGCTTTTTCAAACATGCGGCCATGCATCACAAGTGGCAGATATGTTCATGAGGATTATGTGGGAATTACTGCCCATGGTGAAAAAGTTTATATTTGCCCATGCTGTGAGCACTGAGTAATAACAGATGTAAATTCGCAGACAGATGCAATAAAGTTAAGCAAAATCAACACTATTAATTCATAATATTTGCTAGTAACTAAGGGACTTTGCATGGGTCTTCGAAGGGTAAAAACCGAGAATGCCCCCCCCTTTCTAAAATGCATGTTCTGAAGATATTTACTGTCCCCCCTCCTCCTCGGACAACTTTAAGATACTTTTTTATTCCCTCTCTTCTAAAATCTCTTGGAAAAGTGGCTCTTCCATATACACCGTGTAGAAAGTAAATAAGGAAACATCTGTCCATAATAGGGACAGGTCGTGCTTTATATGGACACTTGTAAAAAAAATTTTTATTTTTATCATTTAAATTAAACCAGAATAATTACAAGGTCGCTAATTTTAATATGGATATTCAATAGTCCAAGGATAGTGGTCACATATTTTTGAAGTCCTATGACTTGTACATGGGGGTGAAAAAATGCATTTTCCTTAGAGTGGCCATATTGGGTACAGGTACCTTACTAATTTATAGCACTGACGTTTTCACTTTTATGAAAATTCGTGTATTAGTTCCTCAGGTAGATATAAATTGCGATAGATAGCTATAATTATGAATAATGCTCCATAACTATGCTACCTGTTGAGTGTTTTACTCCAAAAAACAAAAGAATACTAATTTATATCGGAAAGTAACTGAATCTGAAGTTTGATGAGAATTCGTGCATTAGTTGCTGAGACAGAACTATTGCGATAATCGTGAATAATGCCGTAACCCAGCGCCATCTGTTGAGTGATTTTTTCCGAAAACGCGAAAATTCTAATTTATATCAGGGACTAACTGAATTTGAAGTTTGATGGTAATTCGTGTATGAGTTCCTGAGAAAGCTATTGCGATAATCATGAATAAAGCGGCATAGCAGCGCAACCTGTCGGTCAGTTTATACCAAAGCGTAATCTAAACCATATTATATCAACGATTAACGAATCTGAAGTTTTATATAAATTAGTCCATTAGTTCTTGAGGTATAACTATTGTGGAAATCGTGAAATAATCAGCATGGCAACGCCACCTGTTGAGCGATATATACGAAAAACTAATCAGATCTTGCTTATATCAAAGTCTAACTGAATCTAAAGATTTGTGAAATTCTGTGCATTGGTTCTTGAGAGAGAGCGCCTAGAAAATTTATGTCACTTAAATACAGACTGACAGACAGAAAGACAGACTGACGTTTTGTAATAACATATTTTTAGGAATGTCTGACCCCTAATACGTATAAATCCGTCGAAAATCGTAAATTTTCACAAATCCAATACTTTCTTCTATTAAAAATAGAAGAAACTAAAAAGAAAAAAAAAATCATGCGTCAATCATAGATTATGACACGCTTTTATACACATTCAGAAAAATGAAACAAAGTACACCGTTTAAAATAACCTTAAAATATTATGTCTAATTGAAACATAGAAAAAGCATTCATTGTTTTAGAAGCCATGTATATGATATATTCATCTGTAACTTTTAACTACATGCATGGCAAAATTTAATTCATTTAAGATATTAATGTATTTCAGTTGAAAATTCCGTAAATTTTGTTCTAATAAGGAGAATTAACCTGTACGTGAATATTTTTGAACACGAGGTATAGAATACATATTTAAAGAATAACATAAAAAAATAACTTTTAAAAATGCATACCGTATTTAAAAACTCATATTCCAGTAATTATTAAGTACTGTAACCAATTTCTATTGTGAGTTTCTGTATATGAATAAAAAATTCTATGAATTCCGTAATATAACGCTTTCATAGTGAAATTCAAAAAGTTATATCAGTTTCAATGTATTTGATATAGCCTACTTTCTTTTCATTCTTTTATCATAATATTATGGAATTCCATTTATTGTTCTATTAAGTGAATAAAAAATGTTATAAACGCCCTGTTATAATGTTTGTTTTAACCCCTTGGGGACGAGCGACACGTATACGTGCCGCAAAAAGGCTTAAGAATCGTTGTTTATCCCCACCTGTAAAATTATACTGTAAAATTTCTTTTATTTAATCGGAGCATTATTACGATTTAATAAAGAACGAATTTCGGTTTTTTAAAACCGGTCACAAATTATCAAAAATTTCGTAAAAGGCTCCCGTTGCGAAGGGGTTAAGAATTAGGCTAGGCAATTAAATATTGAAAAATAGTTGCATTTACTTTTACTATTATGTTTATAAATGCTGTCAATCAATTACTTTTTTTCTTATTTTCATTCGACAAGTTCGATGGGTTACGACTAGTAATTTTAATAACTCCAGTAGAACATAAATACAAATTATTCCCTTTAATAATATCGATACTTATTATTTTTAAAAAATGAAAACTTTTAGAAAAATAAATGAGTAGATGCAAGTCAATTCTTAATTATTCCGATAAATCTTGGGCAACAGTGTACCCGTATTCATGGAGACAACTTCTTTGACTTATGTAAGATAATTTAGGGAGTTCCTATTTGCAGTAAAATTCAGTTATGCCTTTTTGAGAATTTTCCGATAAAACATATCAGAATTATAGTACACGAGTTACTTTAATATATGATTAAAACAATTTCTTCGAACTATTATGTAAGTTCTTCAGCATTTGGTAATAACGATTATACCTCTCCTTGGGAGATAATTCGCCCAACTTCTGAGTAATCTCAAAAATAAAAGTAAATGTTAAATTTTCTTTGATTACTCGCTCAACAAGATTATGTAGTTAAATTCTGAAGGTCTGCCTCTATTTAAAGATATTTCTTAATAGCAAAGAACATATGCATTTAAGATTTGCTTTCTTTCATTAATATAAGAAAGGAAGTCCTCGAAAATATTTCCGTTTACTGAAGCAAATAATTGCAACCTCGGAAAAGAAACAATTTTTCTTTTTCACATTTTTAAGGAGAAATTATTTGATACTATTTACTGGCACAACATTTCAGTTGAAACATAAAACTCAAAATATGTGATGTTGTTTACTTGTAAATATGAACTGTAACTTTAGTTTAAAAAAATGAAGTATTAAAGTTTTGTTAATTTTTTAATTAAAGTTTTATTATTATTTACTAAAGTTTTGTTAATACAATAAAAAAGGCCATCTTAAAATTATTTACAGTGCGATGAAATATTTAAATAGTAAAGGTCTGCCCGGACCTGACCCATGGCCCGTACCGGGCCGGTCCGGCTAAAAATTGAATGGGCCATACGGGCCGGATCTATAAAAAAATTTATCGGGCCTACCGGCCTGTTATGAAGATTCATGAACACACTATAAAATATGAACTATTTTCAATAACTATGGTTTTAACGAGAATAAGTACAAATGTGCGTCAGAAGCCGATACTGGTGTGACAATATCAATTCAAATATGTAACTTGTACAATGTAGAGATCGGCATCGGACAGTTACATTGTGTGTAACCCGGGCTTAATATTATTTAGCAGACTCGTGCCGGGCCGAGATCAGGCTTGTATTGTTTTTCTACATATAGACGAGCCAGGCGGGACCTAGATTTAATTCTTCTCAAGATGTGTAGGGCAGACAACATAATTTGTAAAATTATTGATGGCGATAAAGAAATTATGTTACCGTAATCTTTGGATATATACTTCTTGGCGGTTTTTAAATTCATTTCACAAAATTTTGACACATTTTCTGACTTATTTTTAACTGTAAAAGTATAAAACTGACTATTGAAGAGATTTGGAATCCAATAGCGTTTTTCATTTTTGGTAAATAAGATGCTTGTTTAAATTTGTTGAGATATAAGAGATTTTTGTCAAATGGTTACAGATATTTTCCCCTTCCCATGCTGTCGCTTACGAAAATTCGATTCAAAACACTAACTTTGACAGCATTTTCTGAAATTGCTTGTATCAAAAAATGCATAACGCTATTCGATTACATAGTTTCTGAATAAAAACACCTGCTAATCTTATGCGTTTTCGAAAAAAAATGAATTCATAAATGTATCAGAAACTAGCTCCTTTGGATTTGAGAATGAATTTGAATTTGGAATCTTTAATAAAATGATATAGAAATATTTTCATAAATCTACTTGTATTATACAGCTTCAAAAGTTACGATGTTTTTAACTTTCTTGTATTATTTCTTCTTTTTTTCTTTAATCATATGAATTTTTTAATGAGTCTTTATTTGAATGTTGAAAGTCTAACTGTCTAAGTAATCATTAATGTTGCTAATGTGTATTTCCTTTAAAAATATTCTGTAAAATCATCCCATAGACATGTATGCACTATTCTTTAAAAGAATCTGAGTTCTTTAGAAATAGTAGAAATTGCGCGGGGACAGAACGGACCGGGCCTGGGTCTGGAAACTCCGAACCGTACAGACCTCTATTAAATAGGTGAATGTTTCATTCATTCATATTAATAATAAATAATACAGTAGAACTTTGTTACTATGCCAAGCAATGAAATAATACATATTGATGGATTCTCAAAACTAATTAAAAAAAAAAAAAAAAAAAACATGCGTCAACTATAGATTATGAATGACACACTTTCCGATATATTCAGAATAATAAAATAATATGCGCCGATTAAAATAATAATAAAAATATTATGTCTAATTGAAACATATTTAAAAGAATAACACATTTGAGAACCTAATTTCAGATGTTCCATTTAATATCGGAAGATTATTTAATTTTTTTCAAAAGTCCTGTACATGACACATAGATTATTAACTATTAACTACATGCATGCCAAAATTTAGTTCACTTAAAATGTAGACATACCTCAATTGAAAATTCCCTTCCAATAATACCTTCTAATAAAATGAATGGTACCGGTACGTGAATACTTTTGCTCAGCCCTGTTTATGATGTATAGAATTTATATATAAGGAATAACATGAAAAAATGTTTTTAATTTAGGAATACATACCGAATTTTAAAACGCACATTCCAGCAATTATTTTCAGACAGTACTGTAGTCGATTTTTTGTTTGAGAGTCTCTGTAAATTAATAAAAAATGCTGTAAATTCCCTGTTATAATGCAATCATAATGAAGTTCAGTCATTTATGTCAATTTCTATGTATTTGAAATAGAGTAATGTATTTTCCTTCCGCATAGTGTACCGGAATCCCATTGAGTTTCCCAATAAATGAATAAAAATATTATAAATGCACCGTTATAATGAAATCATGTGAAATTCAGTGATTTAAATCAATTTAAATATATTTTTAATATTGTAATCTCATTAAGACACTCTTCAAACGAGTTTTTACCATTTACCATAATGTAAAAAATTTCTTTTGAGTGCCCCTTTAAATGAATTCTACATCCTTCATATATAGTACCAAACATACTTTGGTGACCATAATAACATTTATCAATTGCATGAAAATCTAAGTAGATTTACCAGAGTTAAAACATCAATAGTAGGACAAATGGACAGATAAGCCCAATGATTAAACGCCTTTCAACTTTCTTGGAAAGTTTATTTAAAAAAACTTCCCACTTTTTTCGAATCTAAGACTTGACAACTGCTTTCATCTTATCATCTGATGTGTAATGATTACCCTTAAAGTCAATGTTAAGTAGAAAAAAATGCAAAAATTGCAAGGCTGAATATCAAAAGGTGTAAGGGAGGTTTGAAATCTGTCCCAACATAAATTTCGCACATTGTCTACAGTTGCGCGTTAGGTATGTGGACGAGCGTTCTTAGAATACAAGATTATTTGTACCAGGATTCCTTTATCACAACATATTTACCATCGGACATAGTTTTTGAGTCTTTATTTACTGTGAAGAATTTACTGGTGTCCCACATTCCAGAAAATTAGTCATAAAAATTCGATGAGCATCCCAAAACGCAGTCAAAATATAGCGGAGGGCTCGGGCTTGCGGAGGCTCGTTTTAAATTTTTCTACATGAGAAGACAAATTTTCATATTGAGCAGTCTGTCTTTTCAGTTGCAGGTTGGAATGATGGAAACATGACTAGTTCCCTGTCCCAATATTAAACAAGTAAGAAAAATCATGCCTTAAGCATAGATTATGAAGCACTTTCCAACATTAACCGAAATCATTAACAAAACTTCGTTTTCCAGAGAAATGAGGTGATACTGTCCATAGCCAAATATGTATTCCAGTACTTTTGAACAGCTATGTATTTGATATGTCGGTTGATATGTGTGTATTATTTAATGAATAAATTTAGTCTTGCAAGAAAACGCCTATCTGGTTGAAAATTTTCTTTCAGCAATTTATACTTATAGATGGAAACATACTTGAATATTTTTGTTGAGCCCTGTAGTTTATCTTGTACTTTTATTTCACAAAAGTATTTTGCTAAAATTAAGTCCTTACAAAACTATTCTTTAAACTACTTAAATCACATTTCCAGAAATTATAATCCACAGGAAACTCTGTATCCAGTTGTTTGCGTGAACCTGTATATCATTTTATCTATATACAAACTTTTGTTAGTAAACTGTATACAGCTCTACATAAATATGCATCACTTATTTAAAAACCACAGTTAAATTAATTACGCTTATATTCAGTAATCTTTCCGAGCTCTTTTGTGTAACCTTTTATATCTAAATTGTGTAACTATTAGCATTTATGCACACGATATAATGTGCATACACTTAGTGAAACTTAAATCATAACTATCATAACTATCATAACTATCATAATTGAAAATGCATTTCATCAATGCAACAGCCAACATCTATAATATACAGTACTTCGGATGGAATACACAGTTTGAAATATTTTGTGTGTTAAAGTAAATACTATGCATTTCATATTATGCGTGAAGTAACTTATATTAAGCCTCAACGACGTATATCAATTTGATTACACATGAAATCATTTATCACAATTAAAATAGTTCGCAAACAATTTCCCCCTTTATTTTTATGTAATAGAATACTTTTGTGCGGCCCTGTAAAAGAATAATAACTATTTGTTTCACTGCATATTTTACAGGATACAAATTTTAGTGCAATTCATTGATGCGTATAAATTTGAATATGATTCATCTGGTGTAACATCTTTAAAATTCATTTGAAAAGATTTTTCCCCATAGATCGTAATGTAACGGAAAATTTTTGACTGACCCTGTAAATAAACTAATCATCGTAGAAACTTTATTTTCAATATGGTTCGTGCTAAGTCAAACGCCAATAAAGTAAAAAAAATTCATGGCAATCCGAACATATTTATGAGAGTTAGAGCGCGACAGACGGACAGACAAACCGAAAGCATAAGCACTTTTCAACTATGCTGGAAAGTGCTTATGCTTTCGGTGGTTCCAATTGCTGTGTTGTTGAAAAATTGTATCCCTCGTCACGTTGCGCTGCAAAAATATCTCGCAGCATTTCAATCGGCGCTGTATGTTCTTGTCTGTGAGACGGAGCGGTACCCATCGTGCATAGATTTTATGGTAAACCAATTGTTCAATATGTAAGGTTACCCGTTCCTTTGATATTCCTGTATGGTTTGAGGCAGTCTTTTGAGTGATTCGCCGGTGATTTTGAATGAAATATTCGACGAGATCATTAGAGGCAGTTATTGGACATCTTCTGTATATTAACAATTCTGCTTTTTCAGGCTTTTTCATGAAATTTTACTGCTCATCCATTTTTAACAAACCTATCAACACCATCGTCACAAAAACAGCCTTCAAAGCTCGCTTTGTACCTAAAAGTTTCCCACTTTGCTATCAGTATTTTTAATCAAGAATCTTCATGAAAGGCTCCTTTAACATATACAATAAATTTTATCGTTGTAAAATTGTGATAGGAAAGTATGAAAATTTTAAGAACAGTACGAACCCCGAGCCTTTAAACTACGATAAATCTTAATAGGAGTTGCATTTTAATATTTGAAATTTTGATAACTTAATGCTGTTTAATGTACGGTGACATCGCACTACATTACGTCCCTATATTTTTCAAACTATGCTTGATTCGTATTCTCAAACTATGCTTGATTATTTCAACGGCCTCAAATATGCGCAAGCGTATAAGGGCAGAATGTTAAATTCCACGTGGCAATGCGGGCTCTTCATTCCCGCTCTATAAGCATGTGTGCATTTCTGTCAGACTACCCTCGTAATATGAAGTTAATAAATAAGATTCTTCTTAACTTAGTATGTCCCCTTTTCTTTCGATTTCAATTTTTTTGAACCAGATCATAATACTAACAACAAAACCTCTAAAGAACTAGTATTGCTGAATGTTATGAAAAAGCAATAGATCACTTGCTTTTCTCCGAAGTATCTCAGCTAACATTTCAATAGTAGCATTTCAATTAAAGACTACAAGAAATGAAAACCTTCGATGCGCCTTTTTTTCCATGGCGCAGTTAGAAATTTCATAAAGTTTAGGTTTTTGGAATGTTAATATCCCTCGCTCTTTCTGATTATCGTCTTGATTTTCTTGAAGGTTAAATTTTGTCTGATAATGTTAATAAATTACTACATTTTTACACACAGTTATAACATAGAAATAGTACTGTTGAGAAAACTGAGTTCGGTAAAAAGTAATATCTTTCTCATGTCCACCGTAGTTTTTCATTTGAAATGGCAATGAAACAAACACATATTTTTCTCGTGTCAGCCTTGATTCTGCACTCGTATCTCGCAAAATCACAATACAATTTCAGTGATGAACATTTGTTTGAGTACCAATTCCTCATTTTAAGCATGTCCTTGGTTTTATCTTGCTCGTATTAGATGAATTAGATAGTATATTGTTATTTTCTGTATATAAAGACGTGGATTCCAAAACTCGCTTTATCCAGAAAATAAAAATTTGGGAAATCGCGAAAAACCTCTGACTGTATCAATTGGTTTGATTGTAAACCAAATTTTTACAATACACAAAATATTGGATAAAACTGGATTTTTCGTGGCCTATAATCTTTTTTTGATGCAGGTTTATCAATAGAATATTCTGATAGAAACAGATCAATTTTTGTTTTAGATAAGATGTGTTTTGAAACTCAAGTCTTCAAATATAAACATCAGTTATCCCAAACATTATTTTGGGTTTAACTATTTATTTTAATGAAAATTAAAAAACTGTAAAAAGATTAGCTTAAACATTACAGAATGTTGGATAACAATATAATTTTATAGCTTTGGTTTTTATTATAATATAGATAAAAGTTAAAACATTCCGAGATGTTTCTGACAGAAAAAACGTAATACCGCTTAAATAAAACAATTTTGGTAGATCTTTGTGCACAAAAAACAGCGTCTCAGGGTACGTAATTTTTATTTGTATTTTACAGTAAGCCTAAGTTCAATTTACACAACCTAATTAAAATCATTTGTTTATCATATACAGTATTTAAGTATGAAAATTGTACATTGCTTTAGAAGACGATTTGTCTGATTCTTGGAAGTCTCTAAAGCAAGACTATATGAACTTAATAGAATTAAGTAGAATATATTTTTTCTATTTTTAGATTCTTGTTAATGGTATTCATTAAATGCATAATGATTTGATATCTTTCATTTATACACAAAAAGAGATATTTTGAAATCCTTTTGAAACAGATTTAACAACGTTCTCGAATCTAAATTTCATTCTCAAAAATGCAATTGAGAATATAATTGTGTATTTAAAAAGAGACACATTTTTCTGAGATTTTCCAGCGTAAGAATTTAATTAAAGCATCGCCGCCCGTAAAATGTGCTCCAAAGAGATATAATCAATTTATAATAATGTGAAAGAAATAGTAAATCTTGAGATCAAGGGCTTAACGTCCATTTTTCAAAACATTTTTATTTTCATACTAATTTAAAAATATTTAATGATTTTTTTTCAGTTAGCCTTTATTGAATTTAATCAAATTACTAGATTTTTTTTTTATAAATCTTGTATTTATCTTATTTAGTAAAGTAAATTGTATTTTCATCCGAAAGTAATTTTCCACATTCTTGGAGATCCCTAAAGTAAGATGAAATGTTTCATTTGTCTTGATTTTCAATTCAATAGGAATATACACATAAATGCTGAAGATGTGTTTTTATTTTTGAAATCTTTTTAATGGTACTGATTTGTTTTCTTCAATTTATACATGAAAGGAGATATTTTAAAATTGTCTGTTTTGATGAAAGATGCAGTAGAGTTTTCAGAATGTAACCAAATTTGAAATCCAAAAATGGAGTCGAAAATTCAAGTATGTTTTTAAAAATAAGGCACATTTTCCTGAGGTTCTCCATCATAAGAATCCGACTACAGCATCGAGCCTAAATTATGCTTCAAACAGAATTAATCAGTTAATAATTATGTGAACTAAATAGAAAATGTTTAGATAAAAGTGTTCAACTTTTACACACTATTTATGCAAGGAATTGGTATTTTAAATCATTTGTTTGTTGAAGGATATAGTAATGTTCTCTAAAATTAACCAAATTTCATCCTCAAAAATGCAATCGAAAATTCAATTATGTTTTTAAAAGGAGGCACATTTCTCAGCATAAGAATCCGAATAAAATAAAGAGCCTAAAATATTTTTCAAACTGAGCTAGTCAAATAATAGTTATGTCAACTAAATAGAATATGTTCAGATCAACGGCTTCAATGTTAATTTTTCAAGACTTATCTATTTTCATATTACTTTAACAATATCTAATGATTGTTATTTTTAGTTAGCCTTAATTAAATTTAAATACATTATCCAAAATAATTTTTAAGGAATCTTCTGTTTATCACATACATTATTCAGGAATAAAAATTGTACTTTTTTCGAACCTAATTTGCCAAATTCTTGGAAATCTCTAAAGCAACATGAAACGTTTCATTTGTCTTGATTTTCAACACAATTCGATTTTACAGATAAATGCTAAAGATGCATTTTTTTCGGAATCTTCTTAACGGTAATGATTAAATACATAAATGATTTGCTTTCTCCCCTTTATACATGGAATGAGGTATTTTGAAATCATTTGTTTTCATGAAGAAGATAATAAAGTTCTTGAAAAATAACGAAATTTCATTTTCAAAAATGCAATGAAAAATCCAATTATGTGTTTAAAATGATGCACATTTTTCTGAGATTTCCCAGCGTAAGAATTGACTAAAGCAGCGTGCCTAAAATATGCTCCAAAGAGAGCTAATCAATTAATAATTATGTGGACTAAATAGAAAATGTTCAGATCAAATGCTTCAACATTAATTTTTCAAAACATTTTTATTTTTATATTACTTTAGCAATATGTAATGATTAAAATTTTTAGTTAGCCTTAATTGAATTTAAACAAATTACACAAAAGAAATTTTAAGGAATCTTGTGTTTATAGCATACATTATTAATGAAAGAAATTGTACTTTTTACCGATACTAATTTGCCAGATTCTTGGAAATCTCTAAAGCAAGATGAAACGTTTCATTTGTCTTGATTTTCAACGCAATAGGATTTTACAGATAAATGCTAAAAATGTGCTTCTACTTTCGGCATATTGTTAATGGAATTGATTAAATGCATAAGTGATTTTCTTTTTTCCATTTATATAAGAAATCGGGTACTTTGAAATAATTTCTTTTGACGAAGAAGATAATGACGTTCTCAGAAAGTAAACACATCTCAAAAATGTCATTGATAATAATATTATGTATTTAAAGAGAGATATATTTCTGCGATATCTTAGAATAAAAAAAAATTAGTAAAGCATCACTTTTAAGATCAAAAGAAAAAGTTTGGAGTACTGTTGCTTAAATAAGATATTAAGTGCGGAAAATGGACAAAAACATCATTTTGACTGTGCTTTCTGGCACCATAACAATGTAAATTAACAATGCTCCATAGAAACAAATAAATTTTAATAAGTAAGTATGGTTATACTAACAGTTTATACCGAAAGAATTTTGGGATGTTTTTGCTTGCGAGGGATATAGTGCTCTAAATATACCAGCATTTCACTTTTCACGAAAAATGGCATTTACAACCTTGAACTTTGACATTTTCTATAGAAAAGAGGACTTTTTTAAGAGGTTCAAAGTTGCAGATTATTCATCAAATCAGATCTACTTCAACAAAAAAAAAATCAAACAAATCAAAAAATACAACTATCACATTTTGTCTGATTTTCAAAATAAGGGCTCTTAATAATTATGTGAACTAAAGGGAAAATATTCAGCTCAAATGCTTCAATGTTAATTTTTCAAGACATTTTTCTTTTCATATTACTTTAATAATATTTACGATGGTTATTTTTAGTTAGCCTTAAATGAATTTAAATAAATTAACCAAAATAATTTTTAAGGAATCTTGTGTTTATCGCATGCACTTATAACAACTAAAAATTATACTTTTTTCGAAACTAATTTGCCAGATTCTCGGAAATCTCTAAAGCAATATAAAACGTTTCATTTGTCTTGATTTTCAACGCGATGGAATTTTACAGATAAATGCTAAAGATGTGTTTCTATTTTCGAAATCTTCTTAATGGTATTGATTAAATGCATAAATGATTTGTTTTATTCCATTTCTACCTGGAAAGGGGTAATTTGAAATCATTGGTTTTGATGAAGTATATAGTAAAGTTCTCCAAAATAAACCAAATTTCATCCTCAAAAATGCAATCGAAAATTCAGTTATGTTTTTACAAAGAGGAACATATCCCAGAATATGAAATCGTATAAAAGAGTGGGCATAAAATACGCTTCAAGCAGAACTAATCAAATATTAGTTATGTGAACTAAATTGAAAATGTTAACATCAAAGGTTTCAGTGTTAATTTTTCAATACATTTTTATTTTCATATTACCTTTAAAATATTTAACTATTATTTTTTTTAGTTGTTTTAATTGAATTTAAACAAATGGGGCCTCGCTTCAAACTAATATGCTTCAAACAGATCTAATCAAATAATAGTTATGTGAACTAAATAGAAAGTGTTCAGACCAAAGGCTTTAATGTTAATTTTTGAAGACATTTTTATTTTTATACTTTAACAATACTTAACGATTGTTATTTTTAGTTAGCCTTAAATGAATCGAAGCAAATTATCTAAAATGATTTTTAAGGAATCCTGTGTAAATCGCATGCACTATTCAGCAAAAACAATTGTCCTTTTTTTCGAAAGTAATTTGCCAGATTCTTGGAAATCTCTAAAGCAAAATAAAATGTCTCATTTGTCTTTATTTTCAACGCAATAGGATTTTACAGTTAAATGCTGAAGCCGTGTTCCGATTTTCTGAATTCCATTAATGGTATTAGTTAAATGCATAAAGATTTCCTTTCTTTCATTTATACATAAAATGGGGTATTTTGAAATAATTTGTTTTGATGAAGCAGATAATGACGTTCTCGAAAAGTATACACATTTCAAAAATGCAATTCATAATAGTATTACGTATTTAAAAAGAGACACATTTATCTGTGACTTCTTAGCTTAAAAAATTCAGTAAAGCATCACCTTTAAAATTAAACAGAGATTATCAATTAGCAATAATGAGAATTAAAGAGAAAATTTTCAGATCAAAAAGCTCAACGTCCATTTTTCAACACATTTTTATTTTTATATTAATTTTACAATATTTAATTATTGTTTTCTTTTTAATTAGCCTTAGTTGGATTTAAACTAATTACCAAAAATAGTTTTTAAGGAATCTTGTGTTTACGTACACAATATTTAAGAATAAAAAGTATAATTTTTTTCGAAACTGATTTATCAGATTCTTGGAAATCACTAAAGCAAGATGAAATGTTTTATTTGGCTTGATTTTCAATTCAATAGGATTATACACATAAATGCTGAAGATCTGTTTTAATTTTCGGAATCTTTAAAATAGTATTGATAAACTGCATAAATGATTTGTTTCCTTCAATTTATATATGAAATAAGGTATTTTGAAATCATCTGTCTTGATGAGCGATATAGTAGATTTCTCGGAAAGTAACAAAATTTCATTTTCAAAAATGCATTCGAAAATATGCTTTTAAAAAGCGACACATTATTCTGAAATCTCCTAGCATAAGAATTTGTCTAATGTAGTGAACCTAAAATATGCTTCAAAAAGAGCTAATCAGTTAATAATTAAGTGAACTAAATAGAAAATGTTCAGATAAAAGATTTCAACATTAATTTTTGAAGACATTTTTAATTTAATATTACTTTAACAATATATAACAATTGTTATTTTAAGTTTGCCTTAATTGAATTTAAGCAAATTACCCAAAATAATTCTTAAGGAATCTTGTGTTTATCGCATATACTATTAAGGAATAAAAATTGTCCTTTTATTTAAACTAATTTGCCAGATTCTTGGAAATCTCTAAATCAAGATGAAACGTTTCATTTGTCTTGATTTTCAACGCAATGGAATTTTACAGATAAATGCTAAAGACGTGTTTCTATTTTCGGCATCGTCATAATGGTATTGAATAATTTGCTTTCTTCCATTTATACAAGGAATTGGTATTTAAAATCATTTGTTTGTTGAAGGATATAGTAATATTCTCTAAAATTAACCAAATTTCATCCTCAAAAATGCAATCGAAAATTCAATTATGTTTTTAAAAGGAGGCACATTTCTCAGAATAAGAGAAATATCCGAAATATCCGAATAAAAGAACGAGCCTAAAATATGCTTCAAACAGAACCAGTCAGATAATAGTCATGTCAACTAAATATAAAATGTTCAGATCAAAGGCTTCAAAGTTAATTTCTCAAGACATATTTATTTTCATATTACTTTAACAATACTTAACTATTGTTATTTTTAATATCCCTAAATGAATTCAAGCAAATTATCCAAAATAGTTTTTAAGGAATCTTGTGTTTATCGCCATTACTACTCAGGAATAAAAGTTGCACTCTTTTTCGAAACTAATTTGCCAGATTCTTGGAAATCTCTAAAGCAAGATGATGTCTTGATTTTTAACGCAATAGGATTTTACAGATAAATTCTTAAGATGTATTTCTATTTTCGGAATCTTCTTAATGGCATTGTTTAAATGCATAAATAATTTGATTTCTTCCATTTATACATGAAATGGGGTATTTTGAAATCATTTGTTTTGATGAAGAAAATAATGACGTTATCGAAAATTAAACACATTTCATTCTCAAAAATGCAATTGATAATAGTATTGTGTATTTAAAGAGAGGGACATTTTCCTGCAACTTCTTAGCATAAAAAATTCAATAAAGCATCGCCTTTAAAATCAAACAGAGCTTATCAATAGTAATAATGAAAAATAAATGTAAAATATTTAGATAAAAAGGTCTCAATGTCTGTTTAAAGAAATTTTTATTTACCTATTATTTTACACAGTATTTAACATTTTGTTAAACGCAGTTTAGTAAGCACATAGAGACCATAAAAAATAAGGGTACTATTTTTTTCAGTGAAATTTAATTGAAAGAATGACACCAAATTTTGTTACAAGATTAAACAACACGGGATACGAAGAATTCCAAAAGAAATAGTTTCAAAATTCACCACTAGGAGAATATGTGTCGCTGTATAACAGAAAAGAAAGTTAAAAAAATAGAGAATAAATTCTGAAATAAAATTACCTTTATTCAGCACATTTATCTGTTTTAGTATTCATTCTGTATTTTTTAAAACACTCTTTCATGTTATGTAATGCCACACATTCCCACTAACGGTGCCGTTTGGAACTATTTTTTTTATTTAATATTCTTACAAAAATTCGCGCTATAATCTCAATTAGATATTTCTGCAGAACGCTCTCCGCACTGTAAGTTTAACTGCTGCAACTTAGTGTATTTTTAAACATTTTCTTAAAGATTAGCAGAATCTAAGTTTAAAAAGAACTATTATCTTTAAAAAATTCATGCAGTTATACTCTCCAAATGTTTATTGTGTTATAAAATCGTACATTTCTGTAGGAATTGAATTTATGCTTTATTTTACAATACGCCAATATAAAATATTCAGAAAAATTTGTTAGTGCAAGTTTTTTTTTACATATTGTGCTTCATCATTTTGCAGCTTTTTTATTTTATCTAAAATTTTACATAATTTATAAAGCATATTGCATAAATGTAATGAATTAATAACATAATGTATCATCTTAAAATAATGTAAAATATTCCATAACATTTATGTGTCAATTGTTTTAATATAAAAAACATAATAATAAACAACTAATAGAATAATATTTGAACAGCTATAGATTTAAAAGGACAAATCTTTGATTTTTACTATAACTTTTTAATCTTTATATTGAACATCTTATCTGACACATTTAAAGGAAAAGTGCATGTTATCGGCATATTATTGATTAATGACTATCTCAAATAGTTAAAATATTAGTAGAATCACATTTCCGATTTTCTTCACAAAACAGTTTTTGAACATAGACAGGGTGAAATTTAAAGATTTTCTTTGCCGAGCTAAAATTTAAGGTACAAGATACTCTGAGAAAAAAGAGGAGTATTCCAACGGAGAAAAATTAATGCTAAACTATTAATTAATAATGAAAGTAATAAAAAAGTCAGCCATTAAATAAAGCGAAATCTTTTTACCGAAATATCTAGAATGTTTTCAGAATTTGTGAATAAAAATGAAATTCATCAAACACACAACGATATGCTTTAGTATTTTTAAATGGATTAAAAGTCGGCTATTCTATGTATTAGTGTTTTTATTTGCATGTTTCTTATATTGCGACTGGATACCAATATAAAATATTAAGAAAAAATCATTAGTGGAAATTTTAGTTTATAGTTTGTCTTTCACCATACTGTAGCCTTTTTATTTTACCTAAAATTTTCCACAATTTATCAAAGATATTGTGAAAATATAATGCATTGATAATACTATTAGTCCAGGAGCCGGCCGTCGATTTTCCTATGTATCCAGTACAAGGACCGGACATACATCAAAATGTAGGTTTCAATGTGCACATTAAGAATATCACTGGCTGCCAGATCCTATCCTGCCGGAACCTGGTGGCAGCCGCACTTTTATGACGTCAATTTTGAGTGTTTACCTATGTATCCAGTACAAGGACCGGACATACATCAAAATGTAGGTTTCAATGTGCACATTAAGAATATCACTGGCTGCCAGATCCTATCCTGCCGGAACCTGGTGGCAGCCGCACTTTTATGACGTCAATTTTGAGTGTTTATCTACATTTTGATGCATGTCCGGTCCTTGTACTCGATACATAGGCAAACACTCAAAATTGACGTCATAAAAGTGTGGCTACCACCAGGTTCCGGGTCAATTTTGAGTGTTTGCCAATGTATCGAGTACAAGGACTGGACATACATCAAAATGTAGGTTTCAATGTGCACATTAAGAATATCACTGGCTGCCAGGTCCTAACCTGACGGAACCCGGTGGCAGCAGCAAATTTTTGACGTTAATTTTGAGTGTTTGACTATGTATCGAGTACAAGGACCGGACATACATTAAAATGTAGGTCTCAATGTGCACATTAAGAATATCACTGGCTGCCAGGTCCTATCCTGCCGGAACCCGGTGACAGCCGCACTTTTCTGACGTCAATTTTGTGTGTTTGCCTATGTATCGAGTACAAGGACCGGACATCTATCAAAATGTAGATTTCAATGTGCACATTAAGAATATCACTGGCTGCCAGGTCCTATCCTGCCGGAACCCGCTGGCAGCCGCACTTTTATGACGTCAATTTTGGGTGTTTACCTATGTATCGAATACAAGGACCGGACATACATCAAAATATAGATCTCAATGTGGACATTAAGAATATCACTGGCTGCCAGATCTGTTCCTGCCGGAACCCGGTGGCAGTCGCACATTTTTGACGTCAATTTTGAGTGTTTGCCAATGTATCGAGTACAAAGACCGGACATACATCAAAAAGTAGGTTTCAATGTGCACATTAAGAATATCACTGGCTGCCAGATCATATCCTGCGGAACCCGGTGGCAGCCACACTTTTATGACGTCAATTTTGAGTGTTTACCTATGTATCGAGTACAAGGACCGGACATAAATCAAAATGTAGTTCTCAATGTACACATTAAGAATATCACTGGCTGTCAGATATTTTCCTGCCGGAACCAGGTGGCAGCCGCACATTTTTGACGTCAATTTTGAGTGTTTGCCTATATATCGAGTACAAGGACGGGACATACATCAAAATGTAGATTTCAATGTGCACATTAAGATATCGCGGGCTGCCAAGTCCTATCCTGCCAGAACTCGGCGGCAGCCGGACTTTTATGACGTCAATTTTGAGTGTTTATCTACATTTTGATGTATGTCCGGTCCTTGTACTCGATACATAGGCAAACACTCAAAATTGACGTCATAAAAGTGTGGCTACCACCAGGTTCCGGGTCAATTTTGAGTGTTTACCTATGTATCGAGTACAAGGACTGGACATACATCAAAATGTAGGTTTCAATGTGCACATTAAGAATATCACTGGCTGCCAGGTCCTAACCTGACGGAACCCGGTGGCAGCAGCAAATTTTTGACGTTAATTTTGAGTGTTTGACTATGTATCGAGTACAAGGACCGGACATACATTAAAATGTAGGTATAAATGTGCACATGAAGAATATCACTGGCTGCCAGGTCTTATCCTGCCGGAACCCGGTGGAGGCCGCACTTTTATGACGTCAATTTTGAGTGTTAGCCTATAAATCGAGTACAAGGACCGGACATACATCAAAATGTAGGTCTCAATGTGCACATTAAGAATATCACTGGCTGCCAGGTCCTATCCTACCGGAACCCGGTGGCAGCCACACATTTATGACGTCAATTTTGAGTGTTTACCTGTGTATCGAGTACAAGGACCGGACATAAATCAAAATGTAGTTCTCAATGTGCACATTAAGAATATCACTGGCTGTCGGATATTTTCCTGCCGGAACCAGGTGGCAGCCGCACATTTTTGACGTTAATTTTGAGTGTTTGCCTATATATCGAGTACAAGGACCAGACATATATCAAAACGTAGATTTTAATGTGCACATTAAGAATATCGCTCGCTGCCAAGTCCTATCCTGCCAGAACTCGGCGGCAATCGCCCTTTTATGACGTCAATTTTGAGTGTTTACCTATGTATCGAGTACAAGGACCAGATATAATCAAAATGAAGATCTCAATGTGCCATTAAGAATATCACTGGCTGCCAGATCTTTTCCTGCCGAAACCCGGTGGCAGCCGCACATTTTTGACGTCAATTTTGAGTCTTTGCCTATGCATCGAGTACAAGGACCGGACATAAACTAAAATGTAGGTTTCAATGCGCACATTAAGAACATCACTGGTTGCTAGATCCTTTCCTGCCGGAACCCGGTGGTAGCCACACTTTTATGACGTCAATTTTGAGTGTTTACCTATGTATCGATTACAAGGACCGGATATACATCAAAATGTAGGTCTCAATGTGCACATTAAGATTATCACTGGCTGCCAGGTCTTTTCCTGCCGGAACCCGGTGGCAGCCGAACTTTTATGACGTCAATTTTGAGTATTTGCCTATGTATCGAGTACAAGGACCGGACATACATCAAAATGTAGGTCTTAATGTGCACATTAAGAATATCACTGGCTGCCAGGTCCTATCGTGCCGGAACCCGGAGGCAGACGCACTTTTATGACGTCAATTTTGGGTGTTTGCCTATGTATCGAGTACAAGGACCGGGCATACATCAAAATGTAGGTTTCAATGTGCACATTAAGAATATCATTGGCTGCCAGGTCCTATCCTGCCCAAACCCTGTGGCAGCCGCTCTTTTATGACGTCAATTTTGAGTGTTTGGCTATGTATCGAGTACAAGGACTGGGCATACGTCAAAATGTATGTTTCAATGTGCACATTAAGAATATCACTGGCTGCCAGGTCCTATCCTGCCCGAACCCGGTGGCAGCCGCACTTTTATGACGTCAATTTTGAGTGTTTGCCTATGTATCGAGTACAAGGACCGGATATACATCAAAATGTAGGTAAACACTCAAAATTGACGTCATAAAAGTGCGGCTGACACCAGGTTCCGGCAGGATAGGACCTGGCAGTCAGTGATACTGTTAATGTGCACATTGAAACCTTCATTTTTATGTATGTCCGGTCCTTATACTCGATACATAGGAAAATCGACGGCCGGCTCCTTGACTATATGTATCATTTTAAAATAAAAGCAAATATTCCATAATAATTATGTGCCAATTTTTTGGATATAAAAACATAAAAATAAACAACTAATAGAATAATATCTGAACAGTTATAGATTAAAAAATACAAAACTTTAATGTTTACTATAACTTATTAATCTTTATATTGAACATCTTATCTGACACATTTAAAGGAAAAGTACATGTTATTGGCATATTATTCATTAATGACTGATCTCAAATATTTAAAATATTAGTAGAATCACATTTTCGATATTTTTGACAAAACGTTTTTTGAACAAAGACAGGATGAAAATTAAAGATTTTCTTCGCCGAGCTAAAATTTAAGGTAAAAAAAAAAACTCTGACGAAAAAGAGGAGCATTGCTACAGAGAACAAATAATGCTAAACTAAACTATTACCTAACAATGAAAGTCTTTCTATAGCGTGCACTCGATATAAAATTTTTTTTAACGAAACTATCCATGTATATAATAATTTAACAGTCAAATTTAGCAGTGGAATTCCAGTAAAATGTCCGTAACAAAATATTATACTTTCTAATTTTTGGTGCGAAAAGACGAAAACGACGCACTGTTTGGCAAGCTGCCGAAAACAAACAATTTTCCATCTGAAAATTTCTTTTTTATTTATTTTTTGGATGTTCGATATTTAATCAATTTAAACATAAAAAATAAAAAAGTTAATTTATGTGTATATAAATATATTTTTTTATATGCATGATGCATGATTTTATCACTGAAATCATATTTCATACGCTCTCCTAATTCCAAATATTTGTATTAAGAAATACTTAAGCTGACATTTCGTTGGTTAAAACGTTCCACCACACCTTAAATATGCTTATGAATTCAATTCGTATGTATGTATCTATACAAGATCTAATTATGGACAATATAGTCCATGATTACCATAATGATCATGTATGAAATTGGGCGTCACTATGTTATGTTCAGTATTGAAAATGAAGTGTGCAGGATCCAGGGTTCATTTACAGGGACGCTCATAAGAACTATTTTACATTACGTTATGAGGGAAACTCGTTTGCCGTATATTTTAATCAGGGCTGCGGAGTTCGAGTCGGAGTCGGGCCCATTTTTAAACAAGAGAGTCGCAGTTGGAATCACTAAAAAACAAGCCGACTTCGACTCCAACTCCAGCTTCCTTTGTTAGAAAGTTTGAAGTGAAATTAAACCAATTATACCGCGATGCAAAATGATGGGAACGATCATATAATTGCCTAAATAAAAAATAAAATTATATTAACTCTCATATAAACCATGTAAATTTATTGTATCCTACTAAATACATAACTTTAACATAAAGATAACATTTAAAATTTTTTTTTATAAATATAATATACTGCATTGCATATATATTTGATATACACAGGGAGCAGAATGATAAGAACGAAGGAGATTTTTCTACATTATACAGATAATTACATGTCAATTGGGCTTGTTTTGTGTTTAATAATTCCAATACAATGTTGTAGTATAGAGTATATATAGTTTTTAATCTGTTGAGGATGCAAAACATGACATATCTTCCAAATTTCAGATTTTATTTCCGCTTTCAAATGATACTGCTTGATTTGACCATCTTTCATTAAATATTGTGTCGTATAATGCCACAAACATTATTCATGAAATTTAGATTTAGATTATTGGCTGGCTAATCAAATTTGAGAGTCTAATTTATCTTCAAACCAATTTTTGTGTCTTTTTCTGACTGAAATTACGTATTGTTTTATTGAAAAATTCTTAAAAGTAGATAATTTCTTCACACAAGGCCGAAAAATAAAAGTATGTCTGTTTTATTTATTCATCCAGAAAAAGCAATTATAAGGTTGAATATTTCAGGTATAAAAATTTTATAATAATATATTTGAAATGTGTTGCGCTGAGTTAATACTTTGTTTAACATAGTGAAAAATATATTCTTAACTTGTAAACTTGATAATATTCAATACATATGTAATGTCAGCCAGCATTAATTTATATGTACTTACCTTCTTTAAACATATATATTGCGGTACATATTTTTTGCTTGTAACTGTTATTGAATTTCAAATTTCTTTACTAATATATTTCGCAACATTTCTAGTTTACTCATTTTATTAAAATTATTAACTGATCAGATTGATATTGCTGGAATTTGTTATAAAAATATCAAATATACCTAATACCTGGGAGATTCTTGGCCTTTCGCAGAATACATCTCAAATTTCACCGATTTTGTAATTATAAATGAAAACTTATCCGATTGAAGCTAGAATCGGAGGCCCTACTGCTTTTGATAGCATAAATCTTCCTTTTAAATCATACTAGTGAAATGTTAATTACAATATTCACCAATTTACAGATGAGCGATTCTTTCACATACTACCTTCCCCCCCCCAAAAAAAATAGAGTCAAATTTTTGTGAATGCAAACAGTTAAAAAAAAAACTAAAAAATATTTTATTGTCAACATATTTGGTTGAAATTACCATTTTTCAAAATAGGTGCATAATAAAAACAGTTATTTAATATTTTATGGAAGATATTTTTCTAAAGTATTCAAAAAGACATACTATCAAAAGTAAATATTAACATCTTACGAATTCAAATATCTTGTTTATCGCTTGCTTTTTCATAAAAGCTGCATTATTTAATTTTTATTTATAGTCCTATTAGAACCGGGTAATTATTTTTTTATTTCCATCTTGTATTATAAGTTAGACTAGTCAGATGTATCAATCTCATGCGTGTTGATACTTTAAAATTAACTAGCAACATATCAAAATTAAATGAGAATGTAGACCCATCATGAGGATTCTAAAGATACGAAATTCCATGCATTATTTCTTGATATATGACTATGGCTTAAATCGTATTAATCCTGAAAATTGCACCATAGCAACATGACCTGCTGGATAATTCGTACAAAACATAATCAGCTGCAACGTTAACGTCTAACTCAATATGATGTTTGGTGAAAATCCAAACACCACTTTTTGAGATAGATCTATTGCAAAAAAGAAAGAAAAAAAACATTGCAACGATATCTGTTAAGATGTTTACACAAAAATCCCACCAAATTATATCGGGAAAATAATTGAACGGAAGTTTTATGAAAATTCTTGCATTAATTTTTGAGATAGGTGTATTGTAGAAATTGGAAACAATACAGCACAGTGGCGCCACTTTTATGGGCAATTTACAGCAAAAGGTAATCAGTTCTAAATTATATCAAAGTATATTTGAATCTGAAATTCGATAAAAAAAATTATTTATTTGTTCAGAAAATTGATAGATAGTGGAAATCAAGAATGATAAACCATATCAGCGCCATATGTTGAGTGATTTACACAAAAAGTAGTTAGCGCCAATTTATATGAGGAAGTAACTGAATTTAAAATGCTATATACATTCCGAGCATTAGATCTTATACATGCAAAATTTGTGTCGCATATAGATGAAGAGACTCACAGACTCACATATAAGCATTTTATAAAAAAAGTAAATTTGTGTTCGGGACTCTAAAACGTATGAATCTAGCGAAAACCGGCAGTCGAATTTTTTTACGAATCCCGTACTTTCCTCTTGTTATAATACAGGAAAGAAAAACTCGTTGCTGAGGGCCATCGTAATACTTACCCATCATGGATATGCATAGTACAAAATATGAAAATAAAACAACAAGCTATTTATGTAATATGAACTATTTATGCAAACTATTTATGAAATGCATATCCAGAAATATTGTAATTTCCGGCGTATAATCCGCGGTTCAAACAATTCTTTTTGGACGCAGAAATCTTATTTAGTGATTGAAGATCAATATTTACGGTGATCTAGATAGTTTCATTTCTTTTAAAAAATTTTCTTGGTCGAAAATTGATTGTTTGATCCGCGGATTATATCGGATTATTACGGTAACTATAAGATTGCCGAAATTTAATTGCTTTTGACGCAGTTTTATATTCCAAGTACATACCAAATTTCAAATCTCTATTTCTATTTGTTCGGTAGATCGAATTTTTGAAATCTTGACTTGATGACGTCATAAACTTTAAATGCTTTATTACTGAATTGCATAAAAGAGATATACTTATAACTCCAAAAATTATAGACATATTAACAAACAGTTTACTGCGTTGGATTAAGCGTCATACTTCTAATTGAAACATATCTTTGAGTTGAAATTTGAATGAAATACAAAGTCATAAAAAATCGAAGAGTGTGTAAAATATGATTAAAAAAATCTCAACAACTAATTATCCGATCAATTTATTCTTTATGCAATATTTATGTTTTAATTATTATTTTTTACGTTCAATACTTAAAATAAACGATTTTGAAAATTTTTATGCACCTTTTATTAGAACGAATTTTTCGAGAGTCCGATTTTATTTTTTCTTCTGGATAATCAAAATTTATGAAATTTAATAGCCTTGTTCTCATTCTTACATACAAAGCTGATATCAAATTTAAAGTCTTTATCTCAATTTGTCTGGAGATAAATTGTTTACAGATACGCACAGACAGACAGACGGCAATTTTTTTTCTAATTCGTTATAACTGTTTTTCGGAATTTTCAGTGAAAATCCATCAATTTGTTTTTTTCGATTTTTAAAACGATTACTAGATTTACCCTATACTACGCATAGTGAGTAAAGAAAAGTAAAAAGGAAAAGAAATTAGATTTTGATATACTTGAGTTTTTTACTTGTAAAAATATAAATATGTATGAAACCATCTCTGTGATTTCAGTAGAACATTTTTATATAAATTTTCCAAGTACATAAAATGTGTTTATAGTTCGTTAAAAGTAACTTTCAATTTAACAAAAATTACATGTTAGCAGTTTAATTAAAGCAAACGTTTTTTCTTTGACCTCATTTCTTAAGGTTTTATAGAAATTGTTGCCAAAATTTATTTCTTTAATTTTTGAAAATCCTATAAAAGTATTTAATAGATTTACCCTATGCTACGCATGATTGATAAGTAAAAGAAAAAGTAAAATAATCTATGTTTTGATATACTTGAGTTTTTTACTTGTAATAATGTAACTGTATGTAAAACCATCTCTGTGGTGCAGTAGAATATTTTTATATAAATATTTCCTAAGTGCATAAAAAATATTTATAGTTCGTTAAAAGTAACTTTCAGTTTAAAAAAATTATGTGTAATGAATTTAACTAACGCAATTTTTTCCGTTTGGCCTCTTTTCTTAAGATTTTACAGTAACTGTTGCCAAAAAACTTTTTCTTATTTTTTGAAAGTCTGGTAAAAGTATTGTTTTAATCATTTTATGTTTCTTATTTAATAGGTGCGAGAAAAAGTAATTTTCGAAGTAATAGGATTACAAAATTAAAAAATATTCTCTGGAATTTTATGTGGATGTTAAATATCTTTAAAAAGTAACACAAAGATCTTGGTCGTTTGAAGTACTATTTTTCCAAATATGTTTAACATTCTATGTAAAATGTAAATGATATCTTATGTAATATTATCTAAGTTATATTATCTTCTTTTTTATGTTTCAAATAAGAGAAATTGTAGACCTATTTTAAGTATAATTAGTATATTTAAAAATGATATGAAACATTTTAAAAATTACAAAATTGTATTTTCTGATCTAACAATTAATTTTAATGTTCATTAATAAGATTAAATAAAAAATAAAGAGTTTTTGGAAAGAAAACTTTAAAGAGCACCGAAAAAATGCCTTCGTTTTAATAAAAAATATTTTTTCATAAAATATTAATAAAAATGTAAATCAAGATCTGGGTGAATGTATATGCAATATTCTCTAAAAAAGTTTTTTCATTGAAAAATGGAGGTATTCGATTAATCTTTCTTTTCTAAAAGAAGCAAATGACGCTGTCACCGCCACTGTAAATGCGATTCTTGTGACGTGAGGGCTTTGTTTGCTAATATTAAGAAAAATAAAATAAGGTTTCATGGGACAACAGGGCCATGATTTTGCTATGTAATTCTGGAGATCCTTTCAATGCTAATATTCATTTGAATTAAAGTCTAAACCTTTGTAAATGTGTTCACTTAAGTTCATTCTATCGGACAGAAATTTTGAAAATTACATTTTATTGTCTGAGAAGAATATATGTATATATATATATATATATATATATGTTTCTCGTCTTTTTTCTTCATGGGACCAAATGCTTTATTTGTAATGGGTCAACGGTAGGTTTGTGTTTCTCACTCGTGTGTATTTCTTAATATTGGGTATCCGATGCTATTTGATAAAGTATAAATAACTTTTAAAAAAATCAAACCAGGCAGATCATGTTAATTACGTATCAGCTAAAGAGCGTCGTAAGATAAACCTTTCATTTCAAGGTGTAACTAATGCAAGTTGCAGGTTTCCCAAATGGTTCGCCAACCGAACATCAGAATTTTCTGAGGAAATTTTTCCTTTTAGATTTTTTCGGCCCCACCAGTGGCCGAGAGGTTCTGACCTCAAACTGGTAGACGGTAGGTGATGGGTTAGAACCCAATCGCGACCGTCGGCCGAACCGTTCGGAGTTTTCCGTGGTTTTCTTCGAACCTTGCGTAAATACGGGTTATGTTCCCTTAGAAAGACCCCCACGGAGGGCATCCCACCTCTTAAAGCCTATATTCCATAGTGTAGATAATTGGCCGACATACATACAACAACAACCTTTTAGATTTTTCTTGCAAATTGCCAAGAAACGAACTTTGGAAGTTAATTGTAGCGCGAAATTTGTAGAAAGATATCATGAAATTTACTGTTAAAAAATATTGATGTTCAGTTCACGGACCATTTGGGAGCAATGAACTTGATACTAGTTCTTCCATTGAAAATCAAATTAAAATCAAATAAACATTAAATATATCCCCATATTGCTCTCTTAACAATCGAACTTTTAAAAATCAATGTCCAACTCCTGCATTTCTCTCAGAAATACAATATATACTAAATTTCAAAGCTCTGTGTCAACAGGAACGGAGTAAAAATTGAGTAACGAGATTTGCTGACACATACAAGCATAATTGGAATAAAAGTAACCAATAAAACAAGAAAGTTATATTTGTAATACAGGAGTTTTACCATACAAAATATGGTGTAAGCAGTCTTCGGCATTGAGGTGAATGGGATAAATGAATAATCTGCATCCTGTAGGGGGAACTGGGGGACATTGATACAGCTTTTTTTGAAAAAAAATTTTGGTGTCTAGAAAGCAAAAATTTCAAGTTATTTTTCTATGTGATGTCAGAAAAACCTGTGTAGTGTGTTATAAGAATGTACAATTGTTGTTTTATGTATTATTTTTGCATGTAATTTTAAAAAAATCAAAAAAAGGAATTTGTATCAATGTGCCCCACCCCCGGGGCAGATTGATACACATTGACACGTCTGGAAAAAATGGAGACAAAATAACACCAATGCATATTTTTTATAGAAAAATAGTTAGAAAACCATGTTATATATATTTATAGACATTAAAATCGCACACAATTTATTTGTAAGCGATATTAAAGCAATCAAAAAGAAATGTATAATGACCTGATGTTCTGGCTGTTCCTTGTCTGTTTGTTGACTGTGGTAACTTTGTCATATTTGGCATTTTAACCCCATAATTATCTTCTTTCTTAGGAAAGGTGAAAGAATTACCAGGTTTTCTGTTTATAAATCGGTTTACAAACAGAAAATAAAGGATAATTATATTAAAAATTATGTTTATGATATAATTATCCTGTACTGTTCTGCAGCTTGTTTCTCTTACTTAACATTTCTCATGTCGATAATACTTTTTTCTCTGGAGAATCGATATAAATTTGAGATTTGTCAGGCTGACGTCCATTTCTTTTGTTAATTATATTAGCACTAGTTATTGTGTAAGTTTGTACATCTATTGTTTGCAAAAATACTATAAAATGTTCTAATATAAAGAAATTAGAGCTATTTCACTTCAATAAAAACTAATACTAGAAATTTTTGACGAAAAATGGTTGAATTAAGGAGTGTATGGTGAAAAAAAATAAAAGGTAATGAAAAAATTAACTAGAAAAGGATTTAGGTTGTATCAATGTGCCCCGACAAAGATTGTATCAATGTGCCCCATACAGCCATTTTGAATAAAATGAGTCGCAAATCCAACATTTCATAATTTATCTAACAATAAAGAATGAGGAACTGATAAAGAGTAGCTTTACTTGCCAGGGAGGGTAATCTTTTCGGTTGAAAATACTGGAACAGTTGTATAATACCATTTCACTTGTACAACTCAAATTTACTTTTGACCTACAAAAACAATTAATCGCCCATCCCATTTCATCAAACTATTGAATCATTCCAAAACTTTCTGTATGTAGTTAATTTCACTAGTATCACCTTTTGGAGCTGTTGTGAAACTTCCTGTAATGACCTTGTGTGCAGTACAGGGGGTGTATCAATGTGCCCCAAGTATCAATGTACCCCAGTTCCCCCTATATATACTTTATTTGTTTGTTTTTTCCTTTATTTTCTTCACTGCCTAAAATAGATTTTTCAATAATATTATTTCATGGGCAAATTTTTATTTTAAGCATTTTATCTTGTATGTGATTCCGTTAATTTTGAAGGAAAAAACCAATTTTCAAAATAGTTACCGTATTTACTCGTGTATAGGGCGCACGCGTGTAAAGGGGCACCCCTACTTTAGAAGTAAAAATGGCGATTGCTTAAAATTTCTAATATAACGCGCAACATAAATTGATACGCTAATGAAGAATGACCAATTGAATTTCAGTAAAAAAAAAAAAAAAAAAAAAAAAAAAAAAAAAAAAAAAAAAAGTCAAAACAAACATTACACCAGGCCAGAAAACAAGACGAAAATGCATTTTTAGACTTCGGGTTGTAAGAGAATGACGGGAAATAGGAATGAGTCACGGTAAAGAGAATCGCTAATTAGCGTTTAGATAATGTCATTAGCTTTGTTGTATAAAAAACTGCAAGGAATGAAATAAATATGCAGTAATACTTCAATTAAGCAACATTTTTCGAGTTTTAATATCTTCTTTGAATAATTTCTTGTTTCACATGTATATCGTTCGACTGCATCCAAGAGTAAAAAAAATATTCCGTGTATAAGGCGCACCTAAGAATTTTGCCCTAAATTTTGGAAAAAAAGCGCTGTATACACGAGTAAATACAGTAATATTATACCCTTGTCAACACCATTTTTATGTTAATATTAGACACAAAAATATATTTTAACTTATTAGATGTAGATATCAATAAAAGAAAGGAGAAATGTGGAAAAAATTGAACGCAACGATGTTTTTTAGTTCAGATTTTTGATTAACCATGAGGGATGTGATTTGTTAAGAAAATCTAATTACGAATCGTAAAAGTGAATGTCATCACTTTACTACATTCTGGCTAAGATAAGATTTTCTACTTTCTTACAAAATGGGTTAAGACTTCTGTACGTGATAGGTGTTGAAATATATATATATATATTAGTATATATATATACAGTTTTTATCTGTATGGTTTCTCAAAGCGT